>CM050511.1:21010985-21363485 GCA_027563665.1 Antrozous pallidus
CTTTGCTCTGATAGTTCAGGCTGGGTTTTTAGCAGCAGCTGATGGGTGTTCAGAAGAGCAGGGCTCAGGAAAGGGTCTCTGTAGCAACTGAGGATAATTGATAAGTATCAATTATTTTCATACACTTGATTATTTTTAGTTGAAAGAAAAGTGTTGACTTAGAAGGATTCCTGAATCAGCCCGGCCACTCAAAGAAAGTGTCCCATACTGATCCTCCCGGGAGGGCGGGGGGGGGGGGGGCGGCTGTAGTCCTGGCTGGCCAGGGATGCCCAGTCCAGGGGCTCCTCAGCCTGGAGCTGCTGTGAGGAGACCAGTTCCTTCACCAAGTGCAGCTCAGGCCTCTCTGACACCAAAGGAGACTCTGAAATGATACGTTTGTTCTGCTTTTCCTGCCACATTTTTAAAAGAACCGCTACACTAGAATGAATGGATTATGAGTAAATAAAAAGAAGCTGTCAGTCTCTTTGAAGGTTGTGTTTAAAGGGACTTGCCAAGTCAGGACAGAAGAGTGACAAGATAGAGACCCTGGTGTTTTACAAGCTCAGCCCAACTCTTCCGCTTCATCTGCACCGCACTAAAGGATGTGTTGAAGCATTGAATCACGAAAAAAGTGGCACGCAAGAGAAAAGGTGCCACACCACAATGGTTGCAGTGTTTTAACTGCGGAGTGCCACATTACCCATTCTCACTGAAACGCAGGTCTACACAGTCCAAAGAAAAGTACAATACTTACATAACTTATAATTAAGTAGAAGTCTGCCTAACATTTGACTTTCTAATGAGTGTAATGGGATTACATGCCTGATAGACGCATTTGTGCAAAAGCAACTTTCATGTTTAATGAGACCCTAATACAGGACAAAATCGAATTATTTTCTCTGGTTTCCAAATTCTGACTCCAGTGTGAAATCTCCATCTTTCAGGGGGAGGAACGGGAGAGGCTGCGATGGCTGGAAGGAGTGTCCACCGCAAGGGCCTCCTGGGAGCTTCGAGATTCCGCATCTCCCAGTGTCTGCGGGGTCGAACTCGCAGCCCCGCTTTAATTGCTCTTGGATGATGTCCATAGCCCCCGCGGCGCGCGGGGAACCCCTCGGTGGGTCTGAAACTAGGTTAAAGCAATTAGCATGTTGTCGACAAGGCCAGGGTACCGGGGAAATTCCTGATTACACCCTGGAGGACCAGGCCGGTACTGGTGGTAGAGCAGCAGCTTCCTCGGTCTGGCTTTAGCTGCACTGGAGTGGCATGTCCGTGGGACAGTGCGCCCCTGCCTCGCGCGGTCCCGCTCCGCACTTTCCCGTCTCTCCCGCGGTGTCCGAGCGCGCGCCGGCCCCGGGTCAGCCGCCGCAAACCCGGGCTTGGGCACGCAAGGGAAAGCACCCTGACGGCCGAGGAGTTGCGGAAAGTGGCGAAGGAGACCTCCCACCGCCGGGTTTTTCAGGGCTTTCCGGCTGAGAGACCCTGGCCGCACCGTCGAGCCGCTCCCCATCGCTAGGGGGCGGCCCTCCTCTTGAGGCTCGCCTACGCCCCGATGAGGCTGCTTATCAAAAAGATGAAATTCTCTTGGAAGCGAAAGCTGTCAGTTTTAGAAATAACCCATTTGTAGAAGTGGCTGAGGAAGGGTGCATGCACCTTCTCTCGCCTTACCTAAAAAGGACCCTGGATTTTGTTGGGAGGCATTGGAGCCCACATTCGCCTGCCCCATCTCCTTTAATAGGAATAGTTTTAAGTTCCAGGTACCTGAGGCTGCAGCTGCAGAAGGAATAGACCACAGAGAAGCTCAAGAACAACCAGCCCATGGAAGCAGAAAGACCCATTTCCAATGGCCAAGCCTGAAAATAGCCCCCCCTCTCTCCCCCTCCTCTGCACACAGCCAATTCAGTTCATACACTATGATTTGGCAGGGTAGGGGCGACCTTGGTTAAGTTAAACATCGTCGCTAAGCCTCAGCTTTCCCCTCTGAAAAATGGGTATAATTACACCATAGTGTTTGAAAGGTAGGATAAGAATACAGGCAACAGTCACTATTTAGGGCAGGTGATAGAGAAGAAGAGCACTCTTAAGAGAGTTGGGGCCTAACCCTCCAATCCACTTCCTTTCAACTAAATCTCACTAAAATGTGGTTTCTTGCTAGATAGCTGCGTTTTGAGTCTCTGGTTCGATTATTTTTTACAAAGTAAGTTATCCTCCTTTTTAGAAATAGCTAACCCCATCATGTATTAGACAAATAATCTGTAGGAAACAAATAAATTTATTAACATTGCTTAGAAATAAACCATATCTGTCAATAAATTAGCACAATTTTCTAGACAGAGTTCTTCCAACAACGTTCTGCCAAAGGTGCTGGGGAGAATCACAGGCTATTGCATATTTTTAGAAAATCAGGATAAATTATATAAATTATATATTTAAAAGGAGAACTGTTTCATTAACTTGACAGCATAATAAATAGATAAATAACAAACAGTTGATTGCCATTAGAAAATGTGATTCTTAAATTACATTTACATTATAGACATTCACACGTACAATATGCACAGAGACCTAACCAGGCGAGTCTGTGATTTCTCAGGACACAAACTCAAAAGACGGTTCGTTTTCTATGCTGCTGAAGGAAGACTTGCTGTTGAGTTTTCTGGGGTCCTCTGGGGTCCACACTTTGGCTGACCGGATAATATTTTGTTCTTTGAGTTGTTTTTCATCAGTCCATGAGAGAGAGTGTCCTGCAAGGGGAGGGAGACCATAATCCGGGTCGCTGGGGGAGGGGGACCCTAAGGAGGTAAGAAGAAACAACAGAGTGTGAGTGTCCACCTCTATTCCCAGCGGAGCCCTCCAGTCCTTGGGGTCTATTCCCGGGGCGCCTCCACAGAACAGGCGTCTTAAGTTACATTAGAATGCCCCTTTCTCTCCACTGCACAAGCCCCCAGCGCCCCCTCCCCGGAATCCCAGGAGCTGCAAGTCCTTTGTGGTCGAGCGCCCTGAGCCTCGGTCAAAGTGGAGAGGGAAAAAAACCTGATAAACGCCAGCAGGCGCTCAAGGTCGCTGGTGCCCATGGACCATCTGTCCGTCCGTCAGTCGGCTTGTCAGCCTATTTACTCAGCCCCTCCAAGACCTTCCCGCAAGCGTCCTCGGCTCCCTGAGCTGGAATGGGAACGCACTTACGGGTGCCCCGATGGCAGATGATGACTTTCTGGGCCTGGCTGCCGGGGATGTCTCCACCCAGGCGCCCGCCACAGCCAGGTCCCCGGCCGACGCCCGCGCTGCCACCGCGCAGGGGCAGGTCAGCTTGCACCAGCTCGCTGAGGAAGTTGATATAGCCGATGGCCAGGCGCAGCGTGTCCACCTTGGAGAGGCGCTTCTCGTAGGGCAACGTGGGGATGTGGGAGCGCAGCCCCTCGAAGGCATCGTTGATGGATTGCATGCGTCTCCTTTCCCGCACGTTAGCCGCCTGTCGCAGCTGCTGCAGCTCGGCCTCCGAGCGCACCCGCCGCCTGCGTCGTGCCGCCGCCGCCCCGCTCAGGCCGCGCAGCCGGGTGCCTGGGGACAGCACGGACACCCCGGCGCGCGGGTAGGCCAGGCACGGGGGCGGCGAGTCGGGCGAGTAGGGGAAGCCGGCCGGGGGCGCCCCCGCCTCACAGCAGTAGCCGCCGCCACCTACGTCTGGTTCTCCAGGGCCCCCAGAGGGTGGCGGAGCGAGCGAGTGCGGGGCCGCCGAGGGCGCGGGCTGCAGCAGCAGGCACGCCCCGTCGCGGTAGTAGTATTCGTGCAGCTGGTGGCTGAGGAACTCCACCTCGGCCTGCTCGTCCACCAGCAGCTCATCGCCATCCTCCAGAGGGTCCCGAGAGGACTGGTCTGTGAAAAAGTCCTCCTCGTCAAAGTAAGCAGACGGGAAGGCGTCCAGGCCCCCAGGGAAGTGCTCTAGCAGCACCGAGTCCATGCTCCGCGCCGCCGTGGGCCCGAGGGAGGACTGGGAGCCTGGGGTGGCTCTGTGGGAGTTGGGTGTTGCAGTTTTTGCCTGTCTGGCAGTCCCTGCCCAGGCTCCCGGGGTCTTGAGCGGGAGGCAGTGGGAACGGCCCCGCAGCCCCCGCCCCCGGCCTCCCCGGCGTGCCAGAGGCCTCTGCGCTCTGGCCGCACCAGCGCTGCGCTGGGGAGGGCTGTGACCAACTTGCTGCAGCTGAGGGCCGGCACGCGAGGGTTCTTATAACTACATCCACAGGCGCGTGCCGGGGCCCCGCGGCGCCAGCCAATCACCGCGCCGGCCGGGAAGGGGCAGAGGGCCCCGCGGGCGGCGCGGGCCGGAAGGGCTCTCCGGGGTGGGGAGCTCCCGAGGTGGAGAGGAGGCGGGGTCTACGTTGCCTGGGGCTCTTCCTGCTCCTCCCAGCCCGGTCCCGGGGCTCGTACCTGCGGGGCGCACCACTCCGAGGCACCTGCAGCCCTCAGCGTGGTCTGCCTGTTCACACGCGCGCTGCACAGAGCTCCCCCTCACTTTGCCCCAGGGCTGGGGTAGCAGCACAGCTACAAAAAGTCCTAAGGATGCGGACTGACACTGACTGCTCAGGCTGCGGGAACAGGTGACCCGCGGAGCTCGCTCCTCCCCGGGGTGGGCGCAGAAACCGCCTGCAGCTTGGGATGCATTTAGCCATTACCGCGTCCGAGGCGCACTGGCCTCCAGCCGGGTTCTAACTCGTCTCCAAACCTTTCCAGGGCTACTGTAAAGTTGGCACGGTGTGTGCCGGTGGGTTTTGAAGGCAAAATGTTAAGGGTGAAAGATTTATAAGATTAGAAAATCTGAGGTTACCCAATTTGCCGCAGACAGGAGACGCTGTGCGGGGTCTAGAGGCGCGAGTCTTTGGGTCGCCGGCTCGGAAGGCGGACTCTGACGCGGTATCCGTCCCCAGCGACGCCCTCTCTAGGTTGTCCTCCCCTCTCCGTCCTTACTCAGCCGGGGAAAATAAATGGGAACGCAGGAGGGGGTGCCTCGAGAGGCAGCCCACTGGGGCACGTTTCTTCGGAAAGCAAATTGATATTCTAGGGGTTCGGATCAATAAAACTTGGTACAAAAGGAGTCAATTGAATAGTCTGCTCCGGAGCTGCCCGGAGGGAGGGCGAGACGTTAAAGGGCAGAGTGTAAATCTGAGTTTCTCACCTTTCTGACTGGCCACCAGGACCATCCTTGATTTTTTTTTTTTTCCTTTTTCGGTCTTTAAAAACAACAACTGTATGCACTCTGCCCCTCGACACACTTTATCACAAACTTGCATCCCCTTGGCGATGCAACACCATTTCCTCATTTTAAGAGTAACAAAGAAACACTTTCAAGGTCGGGGCAATTCCTGGTAAAAGCCAAGCTCAGCTCCCACCGCACAGAGTTAAGTGCAGCCGGCGGCGCGGTGGCGCGGGTTCTCTCAATAGAGGATTGTGGCGTCGTCTTCCCGGCTCAGCCGCTTCCTTTTCCTTTTCCAGAGCCTTGTCCCACCAGAGGCTTCTTAACTCAACATCCAAGTCTATGCCTCTTAAGGACTAAGATTTAAACAATTTTTTTTTGTTTGTTTTAGACATTGCATTGTATTTACCTGAATTCTGAGATCAAAATGTTAAGGGCAAAACGTTTATGATTAGATCTGAGATTACCAATTTGCAGCAGACAGGAGGCAGAGTCAAGAACCCCAGACAATTTCCGAATGTTCTGTCTGGTGTTAGCTTCTTAGCACCCCTGCGCCCCTCGCCGTCCCTTCCTAGTGAGGTGATTGTTCTTAAAATGATGTAAATGTGGACAGGCTCCCCTGTGAGAGTCCCAACCGAAACATCCTGCATTTAGGTTTATCTTTCCCATCTCAAAAAGAGGGAAGCTGTTGTGGGTGTAGGGTCGAAACCAGGGATGTAACCCGATGGTGGTGGACATCCCATTCTCTTGACATTGAAAAGGCCTTCCTCCCCTTTCTTCAAATGGTTAGATTAAAGACACGTGGAAACATGGCCTTGGTCAACCTAGTCACTTAGGAGGGTGACAAATGATCAGACTTCAATGATGCATACAAAATATGGATAATCACTCAATGAAAGGCAGGACCCCAGCCTATAAAGGTTCTCCTCAAGCTCTATCTCTGGTAACTAGGTGGCTCTGGAGAAAATGTGTTAGTGTCATGAATAAGTTGGGGGACGGGAGGGTGGGGACATGGGAGTCAGTGAGTGTGCATATGAGTATCTTTTTACCCCATGTGATTTTAAGTCAGACTCCAATGAAAATCATCTTACATGTGCTTGATGAGTTTGTGGAAGAGTACACAAATGTATTTGGGCACCCCAGTGAGCTAATGGAAAATCAGCTGTCCTATGAGGCTGAGCAGAGCTAGCATGGATGTTTTTGGCAACTTCTGGACTGGATGGATGAGCATGGGGTAAGAGGGAAGAGAAGATAGTCACTTGTGCCAGACCTTTCCCTTCCTACCCCCACCATTTTTCCCTTAGAGGATTGCAAACTGGTCCCATTGGAAAGCAAGGGCTACAGTTGCTGATAACTGGGGTACTAGTGTGGGCGCACACACATGCACAAACATTCTGTCCTTAAGTAAGACAAGATTGCTCTTCAATAAAAAGAAGAAAGACTTCATCACTAAGAAAGGAAGCTTTCTCCAGGTCTCTGGAGGTAACGGTGTGGACAGAGGCCCTCTGCCTCCTGAGGCAACAGGTTGGGTGAGGAGTGGCTGGGCTCTCCTTGTCTTGCCAGGGTGGACACCCAAATTCCCATTCCAGCCCCACCTTCTTCACTCCCTGGATCCTCTGGGCAGGGGGGCACATGGAGAGGGACAAGATCAAAAGGTCCCAGGTATTTCATGGGGAGCAGGACATAGCTTAAAGTCTCTCTATGCTTTGTCTTCAAGAGAAGTGTCCCTTAACCTTATAAAGAACCTTTGCCTCACTATAAAATAGCATCATCCCCTAGGCCCAGAGTTGGCAAACTGTGGCTCTTTGGTCCCTTGAGTGTGGCTCTTCCACAAAATACCACAGCCTGGGCGAGTCTATTTTGAAGAAGCAGCATTAGAAGTTTAAGTTTAAAAGATGTGGCTCTCAAAAGAAATTTCAATCGTTGTACTGTTGATATTTGGCTTGGTGGACTAATGAGTTTGCCGACCACTGCCCTAGGCGGTTGCAGCGGTACTTGGTTCTTTTTAGTACCAATTTCTGCTGAAATATAGAGAAACTTTCCAGTCTTTTGAAAGGAACTCAGTGCTGGACCCTGTAGACTCCCATCATACCTTCAGGGCTGCTCCAAAGCCTCTGCCATCTTTGAGGTGCTCAGTTCCAAGGGAACTTCTGTAAAGGGCCACTGGGCATGGAGAAAGCCTTGCCATGCCTTCTCTCTCTCCCTGGGCCTTTTTCCTTTGTCTCCCTTCCTGCCTCCCTTCCTCCCTCCAGTCTCAAGTACCTGAATACTTGTTCATCTGTTTCCCATTATACATTTCAAAACTCTTTCCCCAGCTTCTAGGAGCAGTGACTGGAGGCTTGGAATACAGGTACCTGGTTCCTTTCCAGGAGAATTTCGGGCAGAGCTCACTAATCTGAGTGCAGTGTCCAGGCTCCGCTCCTTCTTCAGCTTCCCCTGCTGCGTTCCCATAGTGCTCAATGCCTGGCTGAGTCCTCCCTGCTGAAGCCTAAATGCAACTGGAACTAGGTATCCCCAGAATATCCCACACCTCGCTTGGTTACTACAAGCAGGTGCTTGTGGATGTGACTCGTGGTCTATCTCCCAACCTAAAAATGGGTTCATATTAATTCCTCCTGACCCTAAATGCCCCCTTCCCCACTCATAAACCACAGGTGATGCCCGGTATCTGGTTTGCCCTCTTCTATGTCTGCTTCCCCTTCCTTTGCTAATCTCCCCAACCCCTCCCTTGTTCTGTGAAATCTTTCTTCTCCACCTTGGCTGCCCTCATCAACTCACCCTTTATCCCAATGCAATAGGAAAGGATTTGACTACTGGAATCACATGTTAATGCTGGAAGATCTCTCTATGACTTTCCTAAGGTCACTCAGCAGGCTACCATCAGTCCTGATCCATTTCAGCTCTGTGCCCATTCCACTGGCTGCTGAGAGTGGATACCAGTGCTGTTTCCACCCACTCATAAAACATGTATTTATATTAATATTCAGTGTAGTTAGGACAGGCCCTGTTGTAAACTGGCCCAGATTATCAAGTACCATTTTCCTGGTCTCAGCCCTGGTTACATCTCCTGATGTGCTGAGGAAGGAACCACCAAATGGTGCAATTCCAGCACAAGACAAAGTGCACACCATTAAAGATGGGTTACAGGATGTTCTCTGGTTCTAAAAGTTATACTATACAGACAGATTATGCCTTTTTTTCACTCATAAGGCCTACTGTGATCATGTGTCATTTTATGCCTTGCCTAGAAGATGCCAACCTTCTTGACTCCCTCTGACCACCTACCCTGCATTCTCCTGAGATAGTCATTGACTTTTCAAGTCCTCAGATGCCATGCTGATCTCTCTCTGGTCTTCTTTGTTTCCCTCCTACTCTTCTTTCCACTAGTCTGAGCTCTTTCATTTGGTTTGAGGGTCTTCTATATATTCTATCCTAAGACAGATACAAGGGATAAGGCTAATGTTAGAAGAGATGGGAAATGAGTATTTGAGAGGACTTTCAGACAAGCTTATCATTCACCCTGTTAACTCTGAAAGCTGAAGGGTATCTTACTTCAATCAGTGAATGAATGAGATTCAACCTTAAATCCATGACTGTGCAGCCAAATAAGAGAAAGAATCATAGTTAACACCAGGTTTGGATGGTTCCTTATCTCATATGTGTAAAATAGCATCCTTCTGTCCCTCTTTTGTCTCTCACCTAATATAGATGATTAAATATGATTTTTACATGGATTGGCTTGTTTGCTCTAATACAGCATTGTGAGGTTACCTGGGCATATTTTTATTGTTTGCAAATAGTAGGATTCAGAAAGGCCAAGTAACTTTCCTGGAGCGACAAAACTGGCACCACGGAGCCACGAATAGAAATAAGTGGATTTCCAGCCCAAGGTGGTAGAGATGTTGGCATCACTTTCCAGGGTTTCCCATTAGACCCTCCTCACTCCGAGGCTACTCTGTCTAATACACAAAACTGAACCATGTCCCATCTGGGAACAAGGGCAGGAAGCATATGGTTGCCATGAAACAAAGGAAATCCAAGTGTCGAGCACCTACCGCCTTCTTTCTTGCCTGTATATTTTCTGTTGTTAAATATTAATCTTTTGAGAGAGAAACACTGAAATGCTGATATAATTATTCAAATAAATGGTTTCTGCCAAGGTTTATTTGGTGAATAGCAAAGCTTCTGAGCTTTATCCTTCAATTTTGTTATTTCGAAAGGTGTTTGACCTTCAGTAATGTAAACACCATAAGTCATTATTACCAGACTTCTGCTTCTTGGCCTCCACAGTGAGCAGTGAAATGGGAAAAAATTTTTTTTAAATTAATACAAACATGAATTGGGGGCTTTTGTCTGTTAATTTTTTTGAGAGCTCCATGTGTTTTCTGTCTTTATGTCCATCTGTGTGGCCTTACATGAATTATGGTCCATTTTAAAAAAATATATTTTCATTGATTTCAGAGAGGAAGGGAGAGGGAGAGAGAAACAGAAACAACAATGATGAGAGAGAACCACTGATCAGCTGCCTCCTGCATGACCTCCCGCCCAGGAATTGGCTTGCTTGCTCCTGGGATTCCCCAGTCCACAAGCCAATGCTCCATCCACTGAGACAAACCAGCTAGGGATATGGTTAATTTATATAATGGAATATTCAGCAACCATAAAAAAGGAGATGTAGTGATGTAGTGATGTAAAATTACCTTTAAGATACATTATGAAGTGAATGAGACCTATGAGGAAATGAACGAGACCTACAAGGATATGAACGAGACTAGGCCCTCAAGGATATGAACAAGGAGGAACTAAAAATTAAGCATATACTGACTGAAATAAAAAATATCATACAAAGACCTAAAAGCAGTATAGAGGACCGCAAGAACCAAGTCAAAGATTTGAAATACAAAGAGGCAAAATCCACTCAGCCAGAAAAGCAAGAAGCCAAAAGAATTTAAAAAAATGAAGATAGTGTAAGGGGCCTCTGGGACAACATCAAGCATACCAACATCCGAATTATAGGGGTGCCAGAAAAAGAGAGAGAGCAAGACAATGAAAACCTATTTGAAGAAATAGTGACTGAAAACTTCCCACACCTGGTGAAAGAAATTGACTTAGGAGTCCAAGAAGCACATCGAACCCCAAACTAGAGGAATCCAAGACACATCATAATTAAAATGCCACACCAAGACACATCATAATTAAAATGCCAAGAGCAAAAGATAAAGAGAGAATATTAAAAGCAGCAAGAGAAAAACAGTTAGTTACCTATAAGGGAGCACCCATACGATTGTCAGCAGATTTCTCAACAGAAACAATGCAGGCCAGATGGGAGTGGCAAGAAATATTCAAAGTGATGAACAGCAAGAATCTACAACCAAGATTACTCTATCCAGCAAAGCTATCATTCAGAATTGAAGGTCAGATAAAGTGCTTCGCAGCTAAGAAAAAGCTAAAGGAGTTCGTCACCGACAAACCAATACTATATGAAATGCTGAAAGATATTCTTTAAGAAGAAGAAGAAGAAAAAGGTAAAAATAAAAATTATGAACAACAAATACACATCTATCAACAAATGAATATAAAAATCAAGTGAATTAAAAATCTGATGAACAGGATAAACTGGTGAATATAACAGAATTATGGGCATAGAGAGGGAGTGGACTGACAATTTTTGGGGAGAAAATGGGTGTGGGAGGTGCTTCAAGAGATTGGACAAAAATCATACAACTATGGGAGAGGACAGTGGAGGAGTGTGAGGGCGGAGGGTGGGATGGCTATCGGGTGGAGGGGAGCTATAGGGGAAAAAAAAGGGGGAACAATGTAATTAATAAACTGAACAAAAAAATAAAAAGTTTTTTCACTTAAAAAAAGGATACATTATGATGCGAAGGAAGAGTGACTCATGCTCTCACTTGCATTAAAAAAAAATAGGATAGTGAGTATATGTGAGTGCATTTGTTTGCAGAGCCATCACATATTTCTCAATGGGTACACAAGAAACTGATGATGTTTGTTGCATTGAGAAAGAAGTTAAGTGGCTAATGAACAGAATTTTTCATAGTATACTCTTGAATCTTTTGATTTTTCAAATACAATATTCCCCCTTTATCTGGAGGGGATACAATTCTGAGATTCCCCCAGTGGATCCCTGAAATCAGGAATAGGACCAAGCCCTATATATGCTATGTTTTCCCCTATTCTACATACCTGTGATAAAGTTTACTTGCTAAATGAAGCAGAGTAAGAGGTTAAAAACAATTAATACTAATACAATGGGACAATTATAAAATACTAGAGGCCTGGTCACAAAATTCGTGCACAGGGTGTGTGTGTGTGTGTGTGTGTGTGTGTGTGTGTGTGTGTGTGTGTGTCCCTCAGCCCAGCCTGCACCCTCTCCAATCTGGGATCCCTCAGGGGATGTTCAACTGCCTATTTAGGCCCAATCTCTGTGGGAACAGGGCTGCTGGTTCCCAACTGCCTGCCTGCCTGCCTGCTTGATTGCCCCTAACCACTTCTGCCTGCCAGCTTAATCACCTCCTAACCACTCTTCTGCCAGCCTGATCAATGCCTAACTGCCCTCTCTGCTGGCCTGGTCACCCCTAACTGCCTTCCCCTGCTGACCTGGGTCCTCCCCAACTGCCTTCCCCTGAAGGCCTGGTTGTCCCCAACTGTTCTCCTCTGCTGGCCCAGTCACCCCTAACTGCCCTTCCCTGCTGGCCATCTTGTGTTCACATGGGGGCAGCCATCTTGTGTGTTGGAGTGATGGTCAATTTGCATATTACTCTTTTATTAGATAGGATATTGTAATAAAAGTTATGTGAATGTGGTTTCTGTCTCTCAAAATATCTTATTGTACTGTAATCACCTTTTCACTTAAAGGAAGCACTTTTGGGCTTCTCTTTGGCATATTCTAATTGTCAGCATCACTACTCTTACACTTTGGGGGCATCAAAGTGAACACAAGCACTGTGATACCTCTATAGTCTATATGATAACCAAGAAGGCCATGAAGTGACTCATGGGTGGGTAGTGGATAAAGAGAGAGGAGATGGTGAACAAAGGGATGATTCACATCCTGGGCAGGGCGGAGCAGGATGGCACAGAATTCATCAAGCTACTCAGAACACAATTTAAACTTAACAATTATCTATTTCTGGAATTTTCCATTTAATATTTTCATGCATGGATGACTGTGGGTAACTGGAACCATGGAGAGCAAAAACTATGAATAAAGGGTGACTACCATATATGAACATATATGCAGACTTTTTTTTTAACTTAATGAATTTATTTTTAAAGAAAAAATTTGGGAGTGTCTGATCCCCTCATATAAGCCCTGCAGGAGCTTTCCAGAGAGCTTGGCTATTAGCTTGTGCTGTCTTCAAGGCTTCAAAAGTCAGTAAGAACCCTCTGGCAGACGGGCCAGTGAGGGTTGGTGGGGGCTCGAGTCCTGAGTGAGCCCTCTCTTCAGCTGTCTAAGTCTTGCACGCAGTGCAGTTACAACGGAGGGCATTGTGTGGAGCGCTCCTCTCTGCATGAAATCAATATGCAACGAAGTTCAGAGGGATTCACCCATGTAAAGAGAATGGAAAACTACTAAGTGCTCATTAAAAGCATCACGGTGTCTGCACGGTCCACAGTCCCACAGCCTACAGGTGAAACTGTTAACATTTTGGTCTATTTTTCTTCCATGTATTTTTAGTTTTGTTTTATATGTTGCGTTTTTCTTTTGACCCAATCTCAGCACAATTTTCCCATATCTTTACTGACAGGCTTGGTGTGTGATGTTCATCATATGGCTTTAGCATTAGATAATTTTATTTTTACTTGAGCACCACTCAATCCTTGGGACTCACAGTTCAGGTCACATTTCCTGCATCTCTTAGAATGCCTTAGTATTTTGCCCATGGTCTGACTGTATTCCTAGCTTGGCAGGCCAGGATTTTGATTCCCTTAGAATTCTTTTCAACCTCCTATCAATAATAATAGTTTTCACTCATATCAGTGGTCCTGTAGATGTTGGGGTATTGAGGTGACACTTTTATTGTTGGTCTCATAAAATTCTGTCTAGAACAATAGCTCGTCTTCAGCTCGGTTAACCTGTGTTTGAAGAAGCTGATGCCAGACCATACCTGGTTCAAGCAGGGAAGTGCCTGGTATTAGTCAAGGAAAACCAGTCATTTGGGAAAGCTGCCTGAAAATGCAGCTTTCGTGCTTGTCCAGTGCATGAAATAAGCACCTTCACGTACCCCACCATGCCTTAGGTTGTGCACACATGACGCCAATTAGAGACTTGAGCATATTTTTGTCAAATGGGAAGGAGCACCCCACTTTCTGCTACAGTCCCCAGGCATCCAGCCAGAGAGGCTGGGTAGCACAGAGTTCAGACATGTGGGCCCTGGAGCCTGCCAGCCTGGAGCCCCATGGCTCTGCCACTGACCAGCTGTTTGGGCATGTTACCTAATCTCTCTGTGCCAGGAGTTGGGTAGCAGTCTGCTTTCTCTTTACTCTTCCATTTGCACTGGCCTTGCAGAAAAGCCAGAGATCTTTCCTCAGCTGGAAGGAAAAATAAGCTGGGCCTATTATCTGATACAATCTGTGCATGCTTCAGAAATCAATAGATTATGTTTATGGCCCTTTCCCCCTTCATAACAGAGGGAGTTTCCATGCCCAGGAGTGTGATGTTCCTGATGAGGGCCTGTCTTGGATCACTCTTGTTTATGGACCTCTGATTTTCCATAGTTCTTAAACCAAGGCTTCACAAGTTAATTATGACTCTTTCCCCCCCAATTTTGTGACATTATTTAGAAGATAATCTTAAAAACACTATGACAACTAAGTATGAGTATGTTTTGGTACATCTGGTCAGCCATCTTATAAACTGGCCTTGTCTTTGAACTTAATGTCTGAATCTGAGTTTACATCTGTGTTTATGATTATGGTGATGCCAAATAGGCTGTTTTAATTGCTTCACACTACAGAAAAGTCACCGATGTTATGGCTGTGCCAAGAAAAGACCAACAAGCTAGACAATCAAGGTTATCATGATAGTTTAGTCAACCTGGGGGGTTGGGGGAGGGTAACAGCATCATCACATGCCACACAGTGGATTGAAGCGAGGGACAACCATCATGTCAATTCCACAAGTGATACATGTTATTACAACAATCATATTGTCTCTCACATTAAATTAAGTTTCATTTGAATTTCACTGATTTATAGATTTAATGTTTTTATTTGTTGGTTCTGTAGCTATTTAAGAACAACACACATTTAGAATTTATACCAACTTTTTATTTGTAAATATTTAAGCAATTTTATATTAATAATCATTTAAACTGAGACGGGGGCCTGTAAAAGCTTTTATTGGTTGTTGCTTTTTTTTTCTATGAAAAGGGTAAAAATTTTATTTGTAAGTATGCATATGTACATATGTGTATTTGTAAATATGTACACACCTATATATATATAGCTATACTAAAAGTCAAGTTTGAGAAACACTGTTCCAAATGATTATCAAAATACACATGTTTGGCTTCAGGTGAAAAGATTACATAGCAGGGAGGAAAAGGACAGGGAAGCAAAGGAAGTGAAGTAGGAAATGAAGTAAAATGAGAGAGGAGGAAAAAATCAAGAGGAAGGGTTTGAAAGTGAAAAAGAAATTTTTGAAGTATGAAAGAGTAGAGAATGGAAAAACATGGATATTCGACTCATATAAATCTGAATTCAAATTCAAACATCTGCCTCCACTCCCCATCCCCAACCCAGCCATGCAGTGGCCTCATGATGACCACATATATGCCCCACCAAGACCCGTGTCCTCAAAGAATGCCCAGTGCTCCAAATTATCCTTTTAGCCCTCTTTAAAAGCAGATTACTTCAGGGCCATTGGTCTCAGCTAGAGGCCATAAAGGAAAACATCTGCTCCACTAAGGTGTGAGCAGCACATAGCAACCAAATGGTCCTGTCTCTGGCATTTTATTAGTGCCCTTGAAAGGTAGAGCCATAAACCACAGGAATGAATTTTTTAAATGTGGCGTGTGTGGCCTTAATGCAGTCTTTTGAAAGCATTTTGAGGGTAATCAGAAATTTTCTTATGCCCCTGGAATCTTACCTTCATTTAGCCTTTGCCAGCTTTGGAAGCCCATTTCCCTGTACTCGCCTCGGGGCGGAAGAAATGTCAGTAACTTAAGATGCTGATGACATCACCTGACTGGCAGAAAGCAGCACTGATTTGAAACAACTTCTGATGACATTGAAAAAAGAAAGTGTCAAAGTAGGATGGACCTGAACATCAAGAAGACATAAATCATGACTACAGAAGAAGTACACAACTTTAATGTAGACAAATTGAAATTGTTAATGATTTTGCTTACCTTGGTTCAATCAATTCAAATGAAGCCAAGAAATCAGGACAAGACTGAGACTCAGAAGAGCAGCAATGGAAGAATTAGGAAAGATCAAAGAGCAAAGACGTGACATGAATTTACGATCAGATAATTTTATTTTCATTCTAACACCACTGAGTCCTGGGCCTTCACAGTTCAGGTCATACTCCTGCATCTCTAAGATCATCCATACACTCATATTTCCAATTACTATGTATGGATGTGAAAGTTGGGCAGTGAAGTAGGCTGATAGGGAAAAAATGATTTATTATTTGAAATTTGGAGTTGGAGAAGAGCTTATGGATACCCAGAACCACCAGAAAGATGAACACGTGGGTTCTAGAGCAAATTAAGCCTGAAACATCACTGGAGGCAAAATGATAAAACTGAAGGTACCCTACTTTGGGCACATCATCAGGAGTCAGGGTTCTTTGGAAAAGACAATAATGCTGGGCAAAAATAGAAGGCAGCGGGACAAGAGAAACACCAAATATGAGACGGTTTGACTCCATAACTGAAGCCACAGGCATGTGTCTCAGAAGCTGAGCAAGGCTGCTCAGGACAGGGCACTGTGGACATCACTCATTCATCAGGTCTTCAGGAGTCGGATTTCACTTAATGGCAGACAATTCACACATCCTCTTGTTTTCTCATATCCTTGTATTTTTTATTTTTAGAAGCTTGGAACCTACCAGGCCTGAGTATGGACTCATTGTGAAAATTCAAGATGGAGTCAAGAATATATACAGCGACTCCTAAGAGTGTTAAGGGATAGCCTAGGTGGAACCAAAGCTGTAAACACACCATTCATTTTATAACATCCCCCCCATTCTGATTAAAATGATCTGAGGGATTTATGTTGTAATTGTCCTTAGAAGTCCCCAGTACTTAAAGGAAACTTAAGTAGCTAGGTAGGTTTAAGTAGACCCGAAGGAAAGGTGCAGAAGAATCAGATTATGATTTCTGGGTGTTTTACAAATAAGAATAATTAACCTGTGGTTTGATTTGCATTTTCCTGGTGATTACTGATGTTAAGCATCTTTTCATATGCCTGCTAAAAATATCTGGTCAAGTCCTCTTCCCATCTTTAATCAGGTTTTTGATATTAAGTTCTGGAAATTCTTTATATATTTTGGATATTAACTTCTTATCAAACATATTTTTAATGTATATTTTTATTGAGTTCAGAGAAGAAGAGAGAGGGAGAAGGAGATAGAAACATCAATGATGAGAGAGAATCATTGACTGCCTGCCTCCTGAATGCCCCTACTGAAGGTTGAGCCCACAACCCAGGTATGTGCCCTTGACTGGAATCCAACCTGAGACCTTTCAGTCCTCAGACCAATGCTCTATCCACTGAGCCAAACCAACTCAGGCAGTCAAACCAGCTAGAGCTATCAAACATATTATTTGAAACTATCTTTTGTGTATGGTGTAAGTTGGTGGTCTAGTTTCATTTTTTTTGCATGTATCTGTCCAATTTTCCCAACACCATTTATTGAAGAAACTGTCTTGACTCCATTTTATGTTCATGCCTCCTTTGTCAAATATTAATTGAGCATAATGGTTTGGGTTGATATCTGGAGTCTCTATTCTATTTCATTGATCTATATATCTGTTCTTGTGCCAGTACCAGGCTGTTTTGAGAACAGTAGCTTTGTAACACAGTTTGAAATCTGGTATGGAAATCCCACCGACTTTGTGCTTCTTTCTCAGGATTGCTGTGGCTATTCGGGGGCTTTTTTTTTTTTTCCAGATGAATTTTTGGAGAGTTCTTTCTAGGTCTGTGAAATATGCCATTGGTATTTTAGTGGGGAGTGCATTAAATTTATAGATTGCTTTGGGTAGTATGGACATTTTAATTATGTTGATTCTCCCAATCCATGAACATGGTATGTTCTTCCATCTGTTTATATCTTCCTCTATCTCTTTTTTCAGTGTCCTGTAGTTTTCCGCGAATAGGTCTTTTACCTCCTTAGTTAAGTTTATTCCTAGGTATTTTAATTTTTTTGGTGTGATGGTAAATGGGATTGCTCTTTTAGTCTCTCTTTCTGTAAGTTCACTATTAGTGTATAGAAATGCCATAGATTTCTTGGCATTGATTTTGTAGCCTGCTACATTGCTGAACTCATTTATTAAGTCTATATCTTCTCCTATTAGGTTCCATTTTCATTTTGTGGTTGGTTTCTTTTGCTATGCAAAAGCTTTTTAGTTTGACACAATCCCTTAATTTATTTTTTATTTTGTTTATCTTGCCTGAGGAGACTAGTCCCCCCAAATATCTCTAAGACTGATGTCAAAGAGCTTACTGCCTATGTTTTCTTCTAGGAATTTTGCAGTTTCATGTTTTACATTCAAGTATGGCTATTATAAAAAGACAATAAATAATAAGTATTAATGAGGATGTAGGGAAAAAAGAACTCTCATATACTGTTGATGGGAATGTAACATGGTGCAGCCACCATGGAAAATAGAATGGAGGTTCCTTTAAAAATTAAAAATAGAATTATCCTACAATCTAGAAATTCTACTTCTGGGATTTATCTGAAGAAAACAAAAACATTAATTAGAAGACATATATTGTTAATTGCAGCATTGTTTATAATAGCCAAGTATGGAAGCAACCTAAGTGTTCATTGATAGATGAATGGATAAAGATGTAATGGAATGTAACTCAGCCATTAAAAAAAAAAGGAGGGAAATCTTGCAATTTGCAACAAGGTGGATAGTCATAGAGAATATTATGCTAAGTGAAATTAAGTCCAACAAAGAAAGATAAGTACCATATGATTCCACTTACATGTGGAATCTAAAAACCAAAACAAATGAACACACAAAATAAAACAGAAACAGACTCATAGATACAGGACACAAATTGGTGGTTACCAGAGAAGGGAGGGACTGGGGGTGGTGGAGGTGGTAAAATAGATGAAGAGAATCAAGAGGTACAAACTCCCAATTATAAAATAAATAAGTTATAGGGACATACTATATCGCATAGAGAATATGGGCAATAATATTGTAATAACTTTTATGGCGATGGGTGTAATTAGACTTATTGTGGGGATCATCCCATATAATAAAAGTGTAATATGCAAATCGGCCAAACAACCAAATAGTGGAAGGACCATCCAGACGACCATCTGCGACCACACTATGACACCCACTGGGGCCAGGCCAGCCAAGGCAGGTGAGATGCAATTGATCAGGGGCCTGGCCATCGCCCCATGATTGCCCCACAGAGGGAGGCCCACGTCATTGGCCAGCGGGCTATGGTGGGTGGGTCGGGCCTCCCTCTACAAGGGAAGCCTATGTCCTGGGTCCTGGGTGCCAGAGGGAAGCTGGTGCCAGCAGCTGGGGGAAGGAAGCCTACTCTATATATATATAGAATCACTGTGACATACACCTGGAACTAATAAGATATTGTATGTCAATTATACATCAACTTTTTAAAACAGAAAAAAAAAACGAATTAACCTGAAAAGCTTCTACCATAATTAGGCACCCATGATGTGATTGCTGGTAGGTCAAGCCACTGAAGTTTGCCAATAAATGATAATGGAGAGTAGAGGTTGAAATAAACGTGAAACAAACAGAATGATTTTCATGGCATTTCAATAAATAAAATAACTTTATGAAAGATGAAGTAAAGAGAAATAATTAGAATGGGAATGTGGGAAGGATCTAGATCAAGAAGACCTTATAAGCTGTGTTAAGGAGTTTCACGTAATATAGAGCAGTAATTTCCAGAATGAATAAGAAGATGTATTGAGGTATGAGAAGAAAATATGAGAACTATCATCTATATTTTGTCTCATTCTCTTAAAAATTTGTATGTCTTACACATTTTTGTAATGTAGCTAAGTGATTAGTACAGTAGCACTACCATAGCACATGCTTACAATATATAAATAATCATAGAATGGAGAGCCAGGGAAGGATTTTAAGTAGAGGGTAGCATAATCAAGTTTGCCACTTAGAAAGGATACTGAAGTGGCAGTATGGAGAATGGACTGGAGCAAAGCGAGATTATAGGCAGGGAGACCAATCAGGAAGCTGCAGCAGTAGAAGAGCTGAGAGATAATGAAGGCCTGGACGGGGTGGAGGGTCAGCAGATTGGAGAGGTAGTTTGGGAGGAGAATTGCCAGGTCTTGATGACTTACTAAATATGGGGCTTGGAGAACTGAAAGAAGCAGATGATGGCAAGGACTCTGATCTTACTGCATTTTTAGCCAAGATAAGGAATGGAAATTGTCCTTAAATTTGGGGACATGGAAGTTACTGGAGAAAATGACTAGAGAGTTTCAGTGTGAGAGTGTGGGCCAGAATGTAGTGTCCTGAAGACTGAATAAAAGTGAAAAAATAGAGACACCTATTTTGGGCAACTTATTTAGTTGGGACTGAGAGAGGGGGTGATTTTTTTTTTAAGATGGAAATGCCTTTCTTTCCTTGTAAGGAATATATATATTATTTCCTTTTTATTCTACTTTCAAACTATTCTTTTCAGAAATGTACTCATCTTTATCCTATTCACCATTGTTTCCTCACCTTCCCTGTTACTTTAAGAAAATCACTCAGTTTTACTATGTCAAAAGCTAATTCTAATAATAGCTGGCTAATTCTAATAATAGATGACTCACATAAAATAATGATGGTGATGCACCTACAAGAAGGGAACCATAGTTTCAAAGTAACATTAGATAAGGAAACAAGTCAAACAGCCTCTAAAACCATTGGGAGTCCTTAGATGTTTCCTTTAGACGCACATAAAATTTCCATCTGTTTTATGTGTTGGCCCTGGACATCACTGAACACCACTTTTAAAAAATTGATATCGTGGCATTATTTTTTGTGCTGCCCCTATCCCTCACCCTCCGCGCCCCCCCCGCCCCCCCCCAGTATTTTGGCTTTGTGAAGGCTTTTGAGGGCTCTCGCCTAGGAAGTAACAATCTTCCCACAAGGGAAAGGCATTTTGAGGTTTTGCTTTATAGAAGCCAACTTGAGGGGCTGTGAAACCTTTGGGAGCACAGGGGCCCTGGGATGTGACCTACTGAAGGTATGGCGCCTTCCTTGGTGTCCTCCGGGCAGGAAAGGGCCACTGCTTTAACCAGATCATTTGTGGAACGCCACTCAGACTCAGGCCCAGGGGGGAGTTCAAGTTAAATCCAGGTAAGCTTCTGGGGGCCCAAGCAGTCCAACACCGGAGCAAAATGCCTCTTCTCCTCCCCACCCCCACCCAAGGCATCCGCCTCCACTAGGAAGTTCTAGCCTTCAGTGACCTCCCTCTGCTCTCACCCTTGAACCTGGGTTGGGCTGTGCAGAGGCTCAAAGCCTCTCCGACTTCCTTCAAATGAAGTCCGTAAATAATATACTGTAGTTCCCTGGGACATCCCGCACCCCCTACACGCCCGCCTCTTCCTCTCCCCCTGTGCCCCCCTTCTTTCTCTGCCCACCCCTACGACCTGGGTCTGCACTGTAGGCTGGCTGCTCTCGCAGCAGAGGAGAAAGAGCGAGACAGGGCGAGTGGCAGCGGCGACCGAACACCCCTCCTTTGTCCCCTGCACAGCGGCCCCCCTCCCGGGGCGTTTGTATAGTTGACACCTGCAGCACGGGCGGCCGCCGGGCCTTCCCGCACAAGGCGCTGGTACCTGAGCCCTTGACTGGTAATGCACCATAAACAGCTCCTTTCAGGCTCTTTCAGATCGGGAGCGCGGAGGTCACCGTGTCTACAAACCCCTCTGTGTCCGCCACGTCTCCTGGGCCCCGGGTGCCCGGGGCCTCCAGCCGCGGAGCACGCCGATCCGTGGGAATCCCAACACTTGTGCTCCAGCCCGGCGGCGGGGCGGGGTGCGGGGAGTGAGACCACCAATCCTCCCCCCTCTCTTCGCCTCCCCGCCCCCCCCCCCTCCGCCTCCACTCGCCCCCGCCAGCTCACAGAGAGCAGCGGTTGGAAAGAAAGGATGTCTGCGTCCACATACGTTCTCGGGAATCAAATGTAAGGCAGAAGGGGATCCCACCTCCCTTGGCCGACGCCCACTGGGCCCCCGAAAGTAGAACCCGGGCACTGGCCCGGACAACGCCTCTACCCCTGGGGCAGTCCGAAACCCAAGGCCGGTCAAGAGGAGGCGCGATCCCGGCTCCAGGGAGGCCCCAGCTCGGTGCTCGGAGCCCTTGGAGGGCCGAGAGCCCTGGGTTTGGGGAGGGGAGTTGTAGGTGTGGCGCAGGTGGCCCAGCGAATGAGATATGGGTCGATGCTATCAGCTCCAAGGGGTTGTCACCGGCCAAGGTGGCGAGGCAGCTCTTGGCCATCCCAGGCCAGCTTTAGGCCACCGAGCTCAGAGCAAGCGATCCCAAGACTGGGAGGCGGATAAAGAGTCCTCATTGTTCCCCCTAAACATTGTTCCAATGTGTCCCCGAAATGGGGGAAGGGCAGAATGTCGGGTAAGGGAGAGAACCCGCGCAAAGCAGACCGCTAGGGCACTTTCTTTTGCCGACTACGCTTCCATCTGCCCGACTAATCTGGCAAAGGGGAAAGAAAGCCGAGAAACCGCCTGGCCGCGCCCCGGGACCATGGGCGCCGGCGGCCGAGGTCACCCAAGCTCCACCGGCGAGCCGGCGGCGCGTTGGAGAGCTCGGGGGAGGGCGGAGGGAAGGCGGCGCCGCGGGCCCTGCGCTCTGGCTCCGCGCGCCCCCTCCCGGGGCTGCAGGGAACGAGGTTACCTGGGGAGCGGGGCTTTGTCGGCCACTCCGGCTCTCGGCGGTCCCAGAACTAATTAACCGCCTCTTTTGGCCGAGGGAAGCCTTTAGTTTGCCGGGAGTGGGGCGTGTGGGGGGCGGCATGTGGGCACGGGAATAATCAGTCCCATTCTTGCGCATCTACAAAACCCGACGCGCAGCAAGAAGTGAACAGCGGCCTGCTGGATGGCGGTTTCAAAGGCGACACCTGCAAGCGCGGCCGGTTGTGAATTGAATGGAGTCAAACGCGGCGCCCGCCCATACCTGAGCCCCGAGCTATTAGTGTCAGGCGCGCCCGGTCGCCTGGGAGGGGAGCGCGCGGCCGGCCGCCGAGCTGAATGCGACAAGCTGCGGCGCGGCCGCTCCATGGGAATGTCGCCACTTGTGCCACTCGCGGTCGGGAGGGGGTGCGCTGCCCTTTCAGAGACAGACACAATTAGGCAAAATGCTCAATGAACATTATAAATGATGTGCGATCGCTCTGCAGATTGCCTGGCAAATCAAATTATATGGTCGCTCGCGGGCGATTTCCATGTGCTTTTAAAACTTAAACAGGTATTCGCCGATTTAGAAGGGGGAAGGGAGGCGACTCAGGGATTCCGGAAAATAAGACTGAAAGACTCTCGGTGTTGAATATTCACACATCCCCTTTGTTAGAGTTTGACTTCACAATGGGCTTGGGGAGGGGGTGCGTTTGGACGAGACACATTTTTTACTGTCTTACATGCTGCAGAGGACGGCACCAGAAGTTTGCATTTATTACAACTCACAATTACAGTGGGACCCTGTTTTTCTTTTAAGCCTAAATTTTCTCTCATAATGAATGACTTGAGAGCTACTGTCATTCTAATCAGATGGAAGCTGGCCCGGGTGGGCTTGGGGAGGGGTTGAGGAGAGGCCTAAGCTTCTCCCTGGCTCTGATGCTAACGCGGAGGAAGCTGGCGGGGGGAAGCCATCGCTCTGCACGCAGTACAGGCCCCGAAGCTCCCTGTCTGCCCATTGGCCTCCCTGCCGCCCACTGCGCTCAGGAACCCGCAGCGCTCCGGCTGAGCGTGAGTAAGTGGCGCCCGAGGCAGTGCGCCCAGGGCGGCTCCAGCAGCAGCATCCATACGGGCATCACCCCTCTCCCCCAATTTGGCGCCGCGCTCTGCGGCTAGAGACTCTAGGAGGAGAAAGGGCAGCTGGAGGAGCCCAGATTGTGCGGAACGCTGGCGAGGTCAGGAACTGCGCTGCCGGCCAGGGGCTGTCGCCGCTGAGAAAGAACAGAGGGGATTTTAGATTCTTAAAAGGAAGCGGCAGCAACCCTCATGCTCCTCCAACCTCCATCTCATTTTCGATTTTCTACTCTTTTGGTTTTCAGATCCTTGGGCCGGAGGGAGGGGGTACAGAGTTGTGGATCCTGGAGACAGTTGGGCAAATATAGGTACTGCATCTTACTGAGAAAAAACCAGCAGAAAGAGAAGATGGGAATTTAGGTTTTTGCATTCACCTTCGTCACTGACTCACTATTTTATTTTGGACGAGTAGCTTAACCTCTCAATTTCCTCATCCATGGCATGGAAATATTATATGCAAAACTCAGGGATTAAAAAGCAATTAGAAGGACAAACACTAGAGAACCTGAATTTAGAACTTTGAGCACCTCTCCCGCCTCCCTTTCCAGTCCGGAAAGGAGACAAGGAATACTCTTCCCGACGGCTTCCTCGAGCAAAGAGGTGCTGAGAATGACACTAACACAACTCAACCCACATGTAGCCCATCTGGCTGTGTGTGTGTGTGTGTGTGTGTGTGTGTGTGTGTGTGTGTGTGTGTACGCGTGTGTTCAAAGGGAGCAGGGACTCAATAAATTGACCATTTTCATCTCTCGTCAAAAAATTTTCCTGTTGATCCCAGAGACCACGCCATAAAGAACAATCTATAAAATGCATTTTAAGAATTAGGAAGGTGTGTTTCATTTACAAAGAACATTTCTTTATTGCAGTTATTGGCCTGAAATATCCGAAGGAAAGCTCCAAGACCCTAGACAAGTCGAGTGCGCTGGCCTTGGTGCTGAAGATAAAGGCCATGGCTCTTAAGGCAACCTCCCTCAAAGCAATGACCATTGTCAGGGCCTGCTAAAAGAAATGCGACCACACCCTTTTAATACCTCCCTCCCAGAGAGTGTGCTTATTTCGTGTGTGTGTGTGTGTGTGTGTGTGTGTGTGTGTGTGTGTGTAAAATGGAAATAACATGTCAAAGCCACTAGCACAGTGCCTGAAACATAAACAGTTGCTCAATTTTAGTTAATTACTTTAGATTCGGGGGGCCCATTGTGCAATATACAGATCTTGTAGCATAGAAAGCCAAACCTGAAACCTATATGTTCATGCTGACCAATGTGACCACAATAAATTTAATTAAAAGTAAATTTAGTTCATTGAAATGATATTTAGATATCTTTCTCTCAGTCTCTCCCATTACTTATTAAATTTAGTGTGGGCAAATTTTACTAAATAATAGCCACTTAATGTCTTAAAGGTACCCACATTTTTTCTAGTTTTCTTTCCACCATTTGATGTAAACATTATTTAGGGAAAGTTTGGACAGAGCAAGATTTACCAGCGCCAAGGCTCTTTACTCAAAACTCTGCTCCTTGATAGTATTTAGCTTGTGTACTATTTCTGGGCCTAGTATAGGGTAGAAAAGAAATGAGAACAGGGACGGGGTAATCTTGAACCTGTACATCCACTTTTAATTAGTGAATCTATTCTGAGATCTCTGAAGAAACTCTGTTGGCATGGGGTTAAATGAGTGGCCAAGCTTCATGCTGTAGGCCTTCCTTCCCCTGGCTGCTGGCACTAGTTTTCCTCTGGCACCCAGGACCTAGGCCTTTGCTCTGGCCGTAGCAGAGAAGCCAAGCCTTGAGGCTTCTCAGCTCCAGTTGCAGCAGAGAAGCCAAGCCTCTTTAGTTTTCAGTTGTCTTCAGTCTTCGCTCTGTGCCTGCATATGCCAATTAAACCACCATTTTTGTTGGGTTAATTTACATTCTCATTCCTGATTGGCTGGTGGGTGTTCCAGAGGTATGGTCAATTTGCATATTTATCTTTTATTAGTGTGTGTGCGTATTATATACACGTATATATATGGTATATTATATATGGTATGTTACATTTATAGTGCATTATATATATACATATAGCAATAGCTACATACAGATATATACATATAGTGTCCCCAAAACATGTATGTACACTTTAACAGCTGATAACTCAATTGATGTTTCTTTATTTTCAGCCAGACTAAGCTTTGAACACAGGAAATTCATCCCGAAATGTTACTGGAAGTTTGAAAACACAGTTGAAGTACAAACACTGCCTTTATAATTATTCAAAGCGTGTATACTTTTTTTTTTTTGGAATACCCTGTGTCCCCTAAAAATGCATACACACTTTAACAGCTGATAACTAATTTAATTATTACTCCTTTTTATTATTTTATTTTATTTTTTTCCTTTTTAGGTTTTACTGATTTAAAATAATGGGTGAAGCCAAACTAAGCTTTGAACAAAGAAAATTTATCCACTAGGCTTCTTTATGAAGATACATAAAAGGTAAAGTTAACAGTACAAAACTGGCCATGGATGGTGAATTGAGGGTGTACAAATACCAAACAAAATTATACGTTTTAAAATATATATTTTTTTATAGATTTCAGAGAGGACGGGAAAGGGAGAGATAGAAACATCAATGATGGGAGAGAAGTATTAATCAAGCTTGAAACCAGGGCATGTACCCCGACTGGGAATTGAACTGTGACCTCATGGTTCACAGCTCAATGCTCAACCGCTGGGCCGCACCGCCGGGCCCAAAACTGTTCTTGATGTTTGCCTTTCCATTACTTCATATTGTCAACAGAACCAGGAGAGTCATCAATTTGAAAATAGGCATTGACCAAAAATTATTCATTTCTGTAGTTTCTTTTCTTTTCTTTTCTTTTTTTAAAAACTGGTACACATGTTCACACCTATATTTCAAGTTTGGAAATGCATATTTGCAAGCAGCAATACAAAATATCCATGAAGTAATGCATAATCTCTGAAAATTATGAAAACATCCCTGCTACCAATACATTTCTAAATACAAAACTGACTACCATATTTGTTACTTCTGTGTAGCGAGAGAAGTTCATTTTCAAAACAGATAAAATTCAGTCTGTAGGTGTGAATGGCATGAATGACAGTCTTTTTTTTTTTTTAATTTCTTGGACGGTTGGGATCCTTAAGCATGCAAAACCTCAGAGAAGTAGGGTCCACAAAGGAACCAGGGTTATCTTATGGCATCCAGTTAAGCCAGAGCTGGGAATGCCTCTGGGTCATCTACATCAGGAGCAGATGCACTTGACTTGTCAGTCCTGCTGCCTCGGTTTGGACGTCCACCACGCCCACGGCCACCTCGTCCTCCCCTGCCACCACGTCCTGGGCGGCCAAGATCTCCAAAATTGATCTCCAGCTGAGACGTTATATCATTTGCTGGCTTCCGGAAATGATGGTCCATAACCAAATCTTCAGCGTGAGCCTCTTCACTCTTTGACTTATGAAGAACAAATGCCTTCTTCCACTGACCATTGGCACCTTCATTTGGTTTTCGTATATTAAATTCTACTTTTGCCCGGTCCTCATTTTGAATAGCCTTCCACTCATCCAAAGTCATTTCTTTTGGACCCTCTTCCTTTACTTCTTCAACTTCGTTTTCCTTATTTTCAGTGTCTGCAACTGGATGTTCTTCACCTTCAGGTGTTTCCTCAGTCACATTTGGTTGTTCCAAGTCAGTTAATTCATCTTTGACAGTCCCCCAGTGTGAGATCCGCTACCTCCACGTTTGTCCTCGTGCTTCAGGCCAGATCTATCACTTCCACTATGCCTATCAAATTCACGTTTGCCACGGGAGTCAAATCCATCTCCTCGGCCCATTCCACGTCCACGTCCTCCTCGACCTCTTCCGAGACCACCCCGGCCTCGGACAGGCCGATCAATAATCGGTCTATCAACTGAAAATTCTCCTCCTTCACCCTTTTCTTCAAGTGGCTTTTCAAATCGTCTTTCACGAGGTGGTCGCCGTTCTGGTCTCCTATCAATTATTTTCCCTTCACCCTGAAGTTGTTGATCAGGTCTTCTTCCAACACGTCTTATTCCTTCTTTCTTAAGCGCCACGGGCGGCTGCGTCTCCTCTTTCTTGTCAGCCACGCCGATGTTGGACGGCAGCGGGTTCTTGCGTTTTTTCTGGGACTCTTTACGCAGCTGTTTGCCTGCCGCATTGGAGTTGGTCTGGGCTGCGGCCTGAGCTGCGCTCTTAGCCCCAGGGCCCCCAACACCGCCCCCGCCGGCTTCTTTTTTCTTGTTCTCTGCTGCCTTCAACACCTCGAAGGGGTCCGATTCGTCGTCAAATAACTGGTCGAATCGGTTGGTGACCACGCAGCCCAAGCCTTCCTGTAAATGCCCAGGCATGATGGTGGCTCGGCGGCGCGTTCCTCCACGGATTGCAGCGGGCCGCGCCGAGCCAAGAGCGCCTGCTTCAGCTCTTCCCACAAGATCTGTAGTTTCTTTTAAATTTTGAAAATGAACTGTATTCTAATGAATATTGATTTTATAATCATTCAAAGTGAGTATACATTTCTTGGGGACATTATACCTATTATTATACCTATCATATCATATGATATGCCCAGACCTACTGAATATATATAAGTATATTACAAACATGTACACCAAAATCTATATTTACAAGCAGCCCAGGGTGTGCAATGAGGTCACCAAAATTGTTTCCTTTTCCTTTTACATGGAGCAGCTGTGTGGGACTGTGTAACTGAGTCCTGACTAACAGAATGTAGGCAAAAGTGATATATGGCACTTCGAGCTTTAGTCTTTAAAACTACTCTAGCCTTCTACATTGGCTCTCCTTCTCCTGTTAGCTGTCAGTTGGATACAGAGGATCCATCAGGCTCTGAGGCTGTGCATGATTGCAGTGGCGCTAAGTGGAGAGAACCTGTGCCTCTGGGTGGATGGGAAGATCACCCTTTACAACCTGCTAACGCACATAGAAATATGAAATAAGGAACAACTACACCTCTATGCTATTAAGCAACTGAGATTTGGAGACTGTCACAGCATCTAGCTTTACTTTCCCTAATACATCAGGTGATTCTAATATGCTGGGTGTATTTGGAAAAACACTAACCTAGACAAAATGATGAGGAAGGAAATGATTCAGACTTCTTTACCTTAGAAGAAGGACTCAAACAGATTCCCAGGTGTGGGCAGTCCAAGTGATGCAAGGTTTGGGATAAACGCCTCCTAGTTACATTCTCTGAATGTTGCTGCCTCACAAAATACACTTGGAAGTCATGATTTCTACAGTGTTTGTTTGTTTCCTGAATATTTACCTCTCCTTCCCTTTTCGTCTTTGATCCTGCCGGCAATAGGGCGAAAGATAAGCCCCAGGAGGAAAAGAAGGAAGGGGACTCAGGTCTGTAGACAGGCTGATATGGGGCAGACACTATACTTAGTACATTTTATGCATTTATACTCACATATTTCTTCCAAATAATATTCTTATTTTCCAAAGAGGATTGCACAACTGTGTTGGAATTGCTGCACTAAGCTTTTAGAGACTTACTGATGAGCTTATAGCTCTGCTCCTTTAAGGAATCTGATGGCGTGATCTAAGTACACCCAAACGGTGCATCTCACCAGGAAGGTAGAGAAAGGGACGTGAACTCAATGTGAGGGGTATCATTGGACTGGAGCAGCGGTTTGGTGTAGAGAGCGCCTGGGAAAGGCCCCTGAGCTGATAGGCATCTGAATCCAGTGGCCTGGCAGAGCCATGCCCTGGAAACATATCTTCTCTCGACAGTTTGGGGAGAGCAATAGACCAACTCTGACCCAATTCTGGGAGGAGCTATATACTTTTTATACTGCACAACCCCCTTCTCTGCTCCCAGCCCACGGGTAAGGACGCTGGCCCATGGTTCAAGGCTGCAATTTACCCCGGCATGGATGCGCTGTGAGAGCCCCACTGAGGGCCCAGCATAAACCCATTGTCTCGCTCTGGGAGGAGCCATTCTAAATGGCCTACAACGAGCCAGTTCAGACTTGTTAAGCTCCTTGAACTCTGATTCTGGAAAGAGACAGGCTTTGGATAAAATCTTAGAAAGGTACTATTTTAGGCTCTAGAAACTCCATTTCCTGGGGTGAATTCTAAGGAAATAATTTGAAATGTGTAAACAGCTAGACACAAAGTTCTGCCATAGTACTATTCATAAATATAAAAAAAGAATAAACAACCCAAATGCTAGTGAACTATGTCACCAGTGAGATAGTTATATGGTGTGTTTGTAATTACTTTGAAAACGTTTACAGGATAATATTAAATGAAACATATAAATTTAAATAAAAATGGTCATCTATAGTCACAAATAAAATTATAAAAAAACAGTCATAGAAAAGGATTAAAAGGAAATATAAATACATCAAAATGTTAACAGTGTTTTCCCTTGGGAGAAAGAATTAGAGGTGATATTTTTCCCAGTTTTCTGATTTCTTCAAATGTTCTCTTAGGCCCATTAATATGTGTCATAATGAAAAATAAAAAGTAAGAATAGTTCAAATGTAAGGAATTTGCTTTTAGGGAAATTGTTCAGAATAAAAAATTTTTTAAAAAAACTTTTAATATATATTTTATTGATTTTTTACAGAGCGGAAGGGAGAGGGATAGAAAGTCAGAAACATCAATGAGAGAGACATCGATCAGCTGCCTCTTGCATGCCCCCTACTGGGGATGTGCCCGCAGCCAAGGTACATGCCCTTGCCGGAATCGAACCCGGGACCCTTCAGTCCCCAGTCCGCAGAATTAAACTTTCTTTGAAAAAGTGTGAACTTGGAGGGCTGGGGTAGTGGGAAGGAGCCTATAAGGGGTCAATGGGAGGGAAAAAGTGCACATATGTAATACTCTCAACAACGAGATATAAAACATTTTTTTAAAAATGCGAACTATAACACACAGACAGAAAAAAATGTATCAGATACACAACTCAGGGACTTGCCACAGGACAGGCACCACCACTGTGAAGAAACAGAACATGCTCGTGCCCCAGGAGTTGCACATGTCTCCTCCCAGTTAGCACCCTTTTCCTGGTCCCCAGGAGTAATGACTATTAATCTTCTGTGGTTGCTATTTCTTTCCTCTTCTTTACAATTGTGTCTCCTAAGTCTGAATCCTTAAATACTGTGATTTCATCTGCTTTTGGAATATTATGTAAATGGAATCTGAGAACATTCCTTTGTGCCTTCTTTTTTTTATTTAACGCTATATGAGATGTATATGATGTATATGAGATACATCTTTGTTGCATAGAGCAACATTTGTTCATTGCCTTTATAAACACATCTTCAGGAAGCATTCTCCCACCGATGTTTCCAGTGTAGACTGTGATAAATAATGCTGCAATGAGCACTCTCACACACATCTCTTAGTGCACTTGTAAAGACATTTTTTTAATATAAACCTATAAATGAAATTTCTGGGTCATAAGGTATGTAAGTCTTTAACCTCAGTAGATAATGCAGCGCTGTTTCCCACAGTAGTTCTAACAGCTTACACTCCCAGGTGCAGGAGGCATGTGCTTTAACTCTTTCTGGAGTGTGAGCATATGCTCCATAAAAAGAGGTTCCAGGGAATTTGTTTTCAGCACCTTGCTTCCCAGGGACAGACTGGGGGAAACTTCTGTAACATATTATGGGGTCCCCAAGGTTCACAATGGTGTCACCATTACTGAACAGATCAGAAGCTAAGCTGATCTTGAAGCGAATCTCCCAAACAATGAGAAAAGTGTTCCATCCACAGAGCGGAAAGGCAGCCAGAAATAACACTTGGGTGAAAGGAGTTAGATACTGAGGAATGAAATTCTGGATTTAAAAGGATCACACAAGCAAAATATTTTTTAGTGTATCTCAATCCAGGGCTTTTATGAAGCCATAGAAGTGGTAATGGGGCTTCCCCAAGGATTTTAAATACTAAATAAAAACTTAGAGAAGTCCAACATTTATTAAGGACCAGACTGAGAGGGATCTCTAAAGCTTTCTGCCTTTGTTTCTGCCTGGAAATCTATGAACTCATTATGGGAGCTCTGGCTACTTTAAGCTGATCACAAGCTTTGGTTGGAAGTCATATGTATCTTTGATGATAAAAATAGGAAAGTTGACTAAAAATTAACACATGTATAATCTCTTAAGCCTTGGGGACCATGGGTCTGTGCTGATGATGAGGTTGGGAAGCACAAAAGTGTTTGCGAGGCAGAACATGGGTGTCTGGGCAGCTCAAAACATGCCCCCTGCTGGCCCCGCCAAAGCCCTGTCGTTCTGTCTCCTAGGGCAGGCTCGCATTAAGGCTTTGTGTGTGATGACAACTTGTACCCATGTTTGTAGGGCATAGAGGCTTAGCCTGAAACATCATGTGTGCCACCTCGGTGACAAATACACCCTGAGATGCAGAATAATGTCACAAGGTTATATGCAGAAAGATCCTGTATTAGTTTTCTATTACTGTGCCATAGCAAATGACCACAGACTTGCTGCTTAAAACAATACCAGTTTATTCTCTTTTAGTATGTAGGATGAAAGTTAGACCCAGTTCCCACTGGACTAAAATGGAGGTGGCTCTAGGGAGAATCTGTTTCCTTGACTTTTCCAACTTCTGGAAGCTGCCCCCATCCCTTGGCTTATGGCCTCTTCCTCCATCTGCAAAGCCAGCAACATTACATCTCTGCCATTTTCCCTTAGTCCCGTCTCCTTCTCTCTCTCTCTCTCTCTCTCTCTCTCTCTCTCTCTCTCTCTCTCTCTCTCTCCCCCCTTCCTGCTTCTACTTCTAAGTACCTTGTGATTTTAAGGCCCACTAATATTACCCAGGACAATCTTTCTTAAAATCAGCAGATGAACAACACTAATTCCATCTGCCACCTTATTTCACTTTTGCCGTAGAACCTAGCACAGGCACATACATGTTCCAGGGATTAGGATGTGGGTATATTCAGGGGGCCATGATTCTACTCCCCACAGCCCCGTTATAGTAAATGGTTGATTGTTGTGCTGAGGAGGCCCTGGGTGGAAGTGGGAAAGTGTGGGAGGCTGAGTAGGGAAGTATGAAATGCCCTCTCCCCTCTCTGGCTTCCTCCTGGTGAGGCAGAATACATGGGAAACCTGCAAGCCCTGAAAATGAGGTGAGTGCATTGCAATCCTGGAAGTGGCATCCTTGGGTTTATTGAACTTTTCAGGTGTGTTTAGGCTACCTATTGACCTGTTAAGAAGACACTGATATGTTAGTGGTATGGCTAGACCCTTCTTCCCTTGCATTTCAAAAGACATATTTCCAATGTTTCCAGAAGGGTGGGGGAATTAGAAATATCCAATGAAAGAACAAAAAATACTAGAAATCAACAAGATCATAACAGCATCAATGAAACTTCTATGTGCTAGATATCAGGAGTAAACACTTTATATGCATTGTCTTAATCTTTGAAAAGTAGGTATGATTATTATGAAATCTACTGAGAGAGGAAGAAGAGAGTTATGTAGCCTGTGCCCTTGGCCATCCCAATCCCACAGACATGACCAGGAAGAGTTGGGCACATCAATATCTTTTCTCATGAATGCCTGTCATTCTGAAGGAGTTGCTTCTGGGTTGGGCTTTCCCAGCTTTTGCTTAGCAACTCTGGCACATATGGCTGTCCGTGCCTTCTCTCTGCCAGCCTGGCTAATGGAGGCAAGAAGTTGTTACATTTCTAATTGAGCAGATTAAAAATGCCAGTTCCCAGGAGTGCATGGCAGACTTGCCCTGGGTGCCACCTGGCTCCTGAGGCTGCAGCAATGCTGAGAGGGGCGGGGTTTGGGGCTGGCCCCGGGATTTAGGTCTCTTTTGTCCCCAAACTCTCTTGTTTGGGTGGGGTTGCATCTGTTGTGGGGGAAGGCTGTCCTGTAATGAGGTTTATGGTGTGGCATTTCTGTGGCTGGCCTGGTTGGCACCGGACCAGCCTTTCTGGGTGGTATGAGCCCCCTGCCCTCTTTATGGAGGGGGCTGGTCAGAGCTCTTGGGAGCGGGTTTGCAGACCATCACTCGGATCTTTTTTATTTACCACTGTGGTTCCCACTGATCTCTCCTTCTGGAACTCCCACATAAGAAGGTAAGGTCCCTGCCTGCCCCCACCTTAGTCTCTCAGTTTCTACTGTTTCAGATTTCAAATGATTTCCTGTGAGTAGTGTTCACTCCCAGTGAAGTTTCTAGAAGACAAATACCCTTCTCATCCTCTGGTATCTCTTCTTTCATTCACTCCAGTGCTAATACATAAGAGGTACATAAATAATTGCTGGGATGTGTGTGTGTGTGTGTCTGAATTATAGCGGAAATTAAGTTGTTTAAACTGATTTCTGACCCAGGTGGAACTCTGGTAGAAATAATAAAAACATCAGCAACCTCTGAGAAACACATACTATCTAATAAAAGAGCAATATGCAAATTCGACCATACCTTTACCACACCCACAAGCCACGCCCACCAGCCATGCCCACCAGCCAATCAGGAGCAGATTATGCAAATAAACCCCCAACCAAAATGGCTGAGACCAGGAGGAAGGCTTGGGTTTCCCTGGCAACAGAGGAAGCCAAGCTTTCTGCCTGCCAGGCCGCCACTCAATGTTACAACATTTCAATTATAAAAGATACAGAAATGGCGGCAGCCACTGAGCTGGAGAGAACAGAGGCCTGGGTTTCCCACACAACAGAGGAAGCCAAGTTTTCAGCCTGCCATTGCAGGCGTAGGCCTCCACTCTAGGCTACAATGTTTCAAACAGAAATGGTTGCCGCCCCAGAGCAAGCAGAAGGCTTGGCTCTGCTCCAGGCTACAAAGTTTCAATTGTAGACATAGATTAATCCCAGATCCCAGGGCCTCCGCTTGGGTCATTGGAGGCGTGGCTGGCCTGCAAACCTCCACAGGCCCCTAGCCCAGGCTGCCCCTCACCCCAAGGGAACCCCCACCCTGATCTGGGACACTCTTCAGGGCAAATCAGCTGGCCCCCACCCATGCACCAGGCCTCTATCTTATCTAATAAAAGAGTAATTTGCAGATTGACCATCACTCCAACACACAAGAGGGCTGCCCCCATGTGGTCAAAGATCCTGCCTCCATGTGGACACAAAATGGCCACCAGGGGAGGGGCATTGGGAGGTTCCAGGCCCTGCAAGGCAGGGCAGTTGGGGGCGATCAAGCCTGCAGGGGAGGGTGGTTAGGGGTGACCAGGCCAGCAGAGGAGGGAAGTTGGGGGCAAACAGGCTGGCAGGGGAGCAGTTAGACATCAATTAGACTGGCAGGGTAGTGGTTAGCGGGTGATCAGGCTGGCAGGCAGAAGCGGATAGGGGCAATCAGGGAGGCAGGCAGGTGAGTAGTTTGGAGCCAGCAGTCCTGGAGCCAGCAGTCCTGGATTGTGAGAGGATCGGACCTAAATGGACAGTCGGGCATTCCTCGAGGGGTCCCAGATTGGAGAGGGTGCAGGCTGAGCTAAGGGACATTCCCCGCCCCCATGCACGAACTTCATGCAGTGGGCCTCTAGTATAATTATAAAATAAAATGCTTTATTAAGAATGGATTTTCCTCTATTGAAATTTTAACTTCTTAAATGAAGATGCAGGTCAGAAAATTCTGTTGGCTGTGGTACCAGTAAATCTTTTATTTCTTGAACATGTAGTATGTTTTCCTCTTTCCTGAATATGAAAAGTATTTGAGTAATTCCGTTTTCTCTGTCAAGGAGCCCAAAGGTAAACTCCAGATCCAGTCCAAGCAATGGCGGAAGGGCCCCTCCATGGCCCCAGCTTTCCATTCTGCCCTCAAATTATTCTTGGTGCGGTAGGGAGTACCAACGAACCAAAGTAAAGCTGACATTTTAGGAAGTATGGGGAGTGAGAGACTGGCTGACTGATACAAATAATTGGAGAGATTTTTAAGATATCTTACCTGCCATGACTTTGATTTTCTTCTTTTCAACCTTGTTTGGTTTCTAGATGCCCCACTTTCCTCTTCATTAGTGCCAGGGAGCCTGGCCACAGGACTGCAGGGCAAGCCCCCAGCCAACAACCATGTACTGAGGGAGCTTCGCACGCACATCTGGGCAGCCCCTCACTCACACGCTGGTGGGGCCACAAGGAGACATGAGCCACAACAGGCCTATACCAGTGAGTCTGAGGGCCTGAGGCCTGAGGGTCTGACATGGAAGCCTTAGCAAAAGCTCCCTTTATGATTTCAGTTGTTCCAACTCACTCTTCCTAAGAGTGGGTTTAGAGCTGTGACTGCTGTCTTTGTCGACTGTTTACTAGAGCACTTTAAAGCTCATAACCACCCCTGGAAGTTCGGTGGGAAAGGACAATCACCGGCCCAGCATATCTAAGGGCTCCGACAGTGCCACCACGCTGCTTGTACATATTGGCTCCAGGATGTATGAAATCCTTCCCGCTCCCTGGCCTCGCTGTCAAGCCATGCTGCCCCCGTCCTGCATGAGGGCGGCAGGTTTTCAAAGTCTACAAGCTGGTTATTACCTGGAGCTATGATACATTTCATCTTGTTAGTGTGAGCCCTTTGTTCTGGCTGCATATGGTTTTTAATGGCTTTATTGAGGATTCATTAACATTCCATTTATAAGTCACTTATCTAAAATGGGCAATTCAATGTCTTTGGGTATATTTAGTATATTCACTGTTCACTATATCCATCACCACAATCAATTTTAGAACATTTTTGGAAGTTTTTAAAAATTTTATGTACAAAGAGCATTCTACCATAAGGTAGATGTCTTGGGTGACCCATTCATGGGAGTTCCCTTAGTCCAGCTTAATGAGGCCTATGACCTTGGTGTACTGACGGAAACAAAGGCACACATGTAAAGGCCATATTTCTGGAGGAGATCCTGGCAATTTGAGCAGATGAGGCCAAAATGAGAACCCTGGGCGAACTTCCTCGATGACTCCAGTAGAGTTGCTGATGACCCATTTTGCTTTCTCTGTAGCAATGAGGCAAAAGACAAAAATGCCCTTGATTTTTAGATATTAATTTTGTATCTTGCTACCTTGCCAAATTCATTTATTAAATTGAGTAGTTTTTTTGGGTTTCCTATGTACAATATTATGTCATCTGCGAATAAAGACAGTGTTACTTCCTCCTTTCCAATTTGGATGCTTTTGATTTTTTTCTTCCTGCCATGTTGCTGTGGTTAGGACTTCCAGTACTATTTATATACTCGAGGCCCGATGCATGAAATTAATGCAAGAGTCGGCCTTCCTTCCCCTGGCTGCCAGCACTGGCTTCCCTCTGGCCCCAGCTTTGTACGGAAGGAGTCCGGAATGACGTCTGCTCTAATTTGGAATAGTTTGAGGAGGATGGGTGATAGTTCTTTAAATGTTTGGTAAAATGCTTACCTGTAAAGCCATCCTGTCCAGGACTTTTAATTATGGGAATTTTTTTATTACTGCTTCAATTTTATTAGTTATTTACCTATTCAGGTTTTCTGACTCTTTCTGGTTGAGTTTTGGGAGAGTGTATATGCTTCTAGGAATTTGTCCTCTTGTGTTTGGGTCTTGAATGAGGTTTCATTCAGAGGTGGCATCAGTCCTCAGGCTTGTTGACTGTGAATCTCAACCTGGACCACATTGTGCCAACTGTTACATAAGTGCTGACAAAACAAATCAAGACAAAAGCAGACCAAACCAAAAAAATCACAAAAACAAGCAAAACAATAATAAAAACAATAACTACAACAGAAAGATTAAAACAAAAACACACAATAAAAATAATATTAAAAGACATGAGACCAAAAGAACTGGAGGAGAAAGAAAGGGAATTCAAAAAAGGAGAGACTATGAAAATGAAGAAGAGACAAAAAATAAAATAAGTATAAAAAATAAAAGAAAGGCAAATATGAAATAATAATTTTAAAAAGTAATAATACTGAATAGAATAGAAGAATATGGAATAGGAACATAAAAATGGAAAAGAAATATTAAATTAAAAATGAATATTTTTGAAAGTGAAGAGAAAGAAAATAGACTAAAATGAAAGATAGGAATAAGAGAATATGAAAGGAAAAAGAGAAGAAAGAGAAAGAAAAACCAATCAAAACAAAAACAAAAAACCTTGGATCTCCTATTTGTGGAGCTTGCTGGGTTTTACTCCGATATTGTGGGATCTGGCCCCTTGGCATGTTTGTCCTGGGCCTCCTGGGAAGTGTGTTGCAGGCCAATGTGAGTTGCTGTCGTTGGCTGTCTTTGGGCGACCTGACTCAAGTCCTGCAGGGTGGAACCCCAAGTAGTCCAATGGGTGGGGCCTCCCTAACCCAGAGGCTAAGTCTACCTCAAAACTTGTACCTTGAATGTCCTTGTTTTGAGCTGCTCTTCCTTCCCCCATGGAACTGGGCTCCAGGGTTATCCAGGTCCCCATCAGATGGTTTAAACAGACTTGCATCAGGAGTCTGGTCAGGAGCCCGGGAGTGTGCCCATAACTTGTAGGAGGGGCGGGTGGGCACTTCCTCTCTTTCCAGGGCCTCATCTCTGCCTTTGTCACCACCCCAAGCAAGAGGGGATATTTTTCAAAAATCTAAAACACAACAGCAAAACACCTCAGTTTTGCTTTGCTCTCTTATCTTTGAGCATGGCCACAGCTTCTGGGCAGAGCTTCACTGATGTTTCACTGCCCACACTGCCAGGCCCAGCAGCACAGGTGCAGATTTCTAGCTCAGAGCGTTCCACAGGCAGGGGAAGGGGTGCCTCCTCTTCCCTCCGGGTGGAGAGGACTGCTCCTCTTCCCCAAGGCACTCTGGCCCCCATCCTGCTATTCATCAAAAACACTTTTCCAGAGGGTGACTGGGCTCTCAGACTCATGCAGGCTGAACTGCTTAGCCCAGCGATGGGCAACCTCTTGAGCTTGGTGTGTCAAAATTCGCCAAAAACAAAACAAACAAAAAACGAGCATAACTCGGGTGGTGTGTCACTTCGAGAAAAAAAAAACATAATTTCGAAATATTTATTGTTTAAATAACAAAAATGTATAATTGTAATATAGAACTGTATCTAATAAACTAAAAACTATTTAACTTACCTGCTTAGTGACTTCTTTGTTCATCTGTCAGTCAGTTTCTTTTGTTGGTCTTAGTATTATTTAACTTGTGTGGGGTGCCATGAACTAAGATAAGTGAGGGGAAGGGAGAATTCTTTAACTAATCTGCCTATTAGTGACTTTTTTGTTGCTGAATTTCATTGGCTAACCCTTCAATTGAAGCTTGGTATTTTGTACACTTCAAGCCAAAGCAAGCACTACTAACTTCACCTGTCAATCTATTTCCTTTGTTGGTTTTAATATTATTTAATGCTCAGAATAAGGTCTCACAAAAGTACATAGAGGGAAAAATTGTGAGTAAAGCCATTGCTGTATTTTTCAGGGTGCTAAAAGTATCTGGTAATTGGTTCCAGGCACTCCAAATTTCTTGTTTGTAGTGGCACCTTTCCAGATTCTCAAGCTTTGACCTCTAGTCGACAAACACCTGAGTCCACATGCTGTTTTGAAAATCTGCAAGTTGCATCTCCAAATCATCAATTTGCATCCATTGGAAACCATTTAATTCCAAACTACTGTAGACTACTACATCAGGATACTTAATTATTTCTATGGTCTGTTCTAGGCTTCTAAATTGATTAAATCTATCACTGGACTGGTCAAGTAATGAGTCTAAAACATGCTAGTACTTTATATGCTAGGGTTCCATTTCATTTTGTACAGCTCCAGTGACCTTCTCAAAATACTTTGTTACTCAAGGAAATTACTTATAGGTTTTAGTTTCTACATCTCACTTGAAAATTTTAAGTTTACTTTCAAAAGCGTTTATTGTATCCAAATATAATGTGGATACTTTTCCAAAACCTTGTAACTTTAAGTTCAGTTCGTTAATATGAACAGAGCGATCTGTTAAAAATATCAGGATATTGACCCACTTATCATTGAGCTGAAAAATGTTTCCCAGATCCTTCTCCTCAAGAAATACCTTCATTTCTTCAAAGCACTCCACAAAGCGCTCAAGAACTTTGCCTTGGCTCAGCCATCTTACATTATTGTACATTAGCAGTCCACTGTAGGTGGAATCAATCTCCAGTAAAAATGCAGAAAATTCTCACTTGTGAAGGGGGGGAGCATCTATTAAATTAACTATTTTTGTAACAACTGACATTAAGTCGTTTAAGTCAGTGAATCCTGCCTTGACACATAAAACCTCCTGATGGATAATACAATGAAAAGGCACAATCAGATGTCCAATTGCTTCTGTAAACAATTTGACAAATCTGACTTTTTCCCCCACCATATTTGGTGCCCCATCTGTCATCACTGACACAACTTTAGAGATAGCAATGCTTAGGTCATGGAATGTTTGTATAACAACCTTACATATTTCGCTTCCTGATGTACTTGTTGGCACTGATACTAACTTTATCAACTCTTCTCTCATTATGAGACTATAAGAATATCGACCAATAATGGCCAACTGAGCATGTGATGTGACATCAGTAGTTTCATCAAGAGAGATCGAAAAATATTTACAATTACTTATGTCTCTCTGTAACTGATGTTGTACGTTTGTGTTCAGTCTCATTATTTGGTCTTTTATGATATTTCTACTGAGTGATAACTCAGATATTTTCTTAATAATTACATCTTTATTCTGCATATTGTGAAATAGAACTGGTGCACATCTTAGGAGAGTTTCTTTAATAAATTCTTCCTCACTGAGTGCTTTTCCATGCTGAGCTATGGAGTAAGCAATGCTCAAACTTGCAGATGTTAAATTTGTAGAGCTTTTTATAAATTTAAGGATAGAATTAGATTGGCTCTTATAAAGGTGTAGCTGCCTGGAAATGTATTCCTTCCTTTCTTCTTCACTTTTTTTTTTAAGAGCTGGGAATGATTAGTTTCAAAATGTCTATTTATATAAGGGCACCCATAGCACAGGCCCTTGCCTCTCCCAGCCCCCTTCTCACTTATCTCAGTAATGATGGTCAATTGGAAATCCATGACACTCCAGAACAGTAGATTGGATGATGGTTGCTGTGGTTATGTGGTTGCTGGTAATGGGGATCACAGGGCCCCCAGAGATGCGTCCCCCGTGGCATTCCACTTCTCCCTGCTCCACCAGCCAGAAGTGAGGTCAAAGATCCCCTAATGGCCTAACTGGAAGTCCCATAACTACATGCTCTGTGCTGGAGTTCTGTTGTTTTGGCCTACAGACTTCCAGTACAGTACAGAGTGTTTACACTACACTACAGCAAATGTTTCATCCTCGACTACTGCACCTGGCTGTGCAATAGTCGAGGATGAAACGTCCTTCTTGATATGTGGCCCCATACTTCTTTGTATGCAACCACATGCGGTCACGTGTCATTGAAAATGGCTACATGTGTCAATGCTTACACACGTGTCATAGGTTCGCCATCATGCTTTTTGCCTGGGATAGTGCAGTCTAAGTTTTCCAGATGGACCGAAGCACCACTGATTCCCACTGCCTGAGGCTCCGTGAGCTCCCCTTCCCTTCTCTGTTGCTCTGATTTGGGTGCAGGCAGCAAGGGCTGTGGTGCCTGCCTGCTCTCCGGTTTCCCAGCCACACTGCGCAGCTGCATGAGTTGGCTCACCCACTTCACTTCTTCTCCTGTCCCCTCCTTGCACTATCCACTCAAGTATTTCAGATCAGCTATTTAATATATATATATTATAAAATTATATATATATATATATATATATATATATATATATATATATATATATATTTCAGAGAGAAATGGAGTGGGTGAGAGAGATAGCAACATCAAATGATGAGAGAGAATCATTGGTTGGCTACTCCTGCACGCCCCCGACTGGAGATTCAATCACCAACCCCAGGAATCCATCAGTGACCTCCTGGCTCATAGGTCAATGCTCAACCACTGAGCCATGCCAGCTGGGCAAGATCAGTTATTGTTTAGCTGTCTTTTTTCAAGGTGAATGTTCTGCAGTTTAGCCACAAGCCCTGTCAGGTGCTGGGAGCAAGTGGAGGCAACTTCTGTAGGCTGCAGCCACCTTGCCTCCCTCTTTTAGGTTGTTTTCACACCTGGGCTATTATGAGTAACACTGCCATGAACATTTGTGTACAAGTTTATGTGTGGACATGTGTTTCTATTTCTCTTGGGCAACACCTGGGAGTAGAGCATGGGAACTCTGTGCTTGAACGTTGGAGGAAATGCTGGACTGTTTCCCAAAGGGGCTGCCCACGGTGTGGGCATTCCGGTTGCTCCACACCCTTGTTAACACTTGTTATGATCTGTCTTTTACATCATAGCTGCCTTAATGGGTATAGAATTGTGGCTATAGAGGCTTGATGTGCCTTTCCCTAGTGGCTAACGATGATGAGAACTCTTCACGTGCTTACTGGCCACTTGTATATCTTTGGAGAAAGAGCTATTCAGAGATCTTGCCCGTTTAAAAAGAAATGGGTTATTTGTCTTGTTATAACAGAGCTGCAATTGCTCTTCATGCATCCTAGATTCAAGTCCCTTATCAGATATATAATTTGCAAAAATTTCCCCCCATATTGTGGGTTTTCTTTTTACTTTCTTGGTGGTATCCATGGAAACACAATAGACTTTAATTTTGATGATATCCAGTTTTTATTTTATTGCTTGTATTTTTGGTGTCACATCTAAGAAACCATTGCCTAAAGTTATGATTTTTATTAAAACCCTCATCTACTAACCAATGTAATTTTTGTTATTTTTTCTATACTGGGGTCATCCTCTAATTTAATGAGCAGGTAACTAATGTTTAGCATTATGAAAGTGATTAATAAAGTGTCAACAGTCAGAGGCTTGGTGTACTGAGTGTGGTGGATACAGCTAACCTCCATCACAATCTCCTTTTGCCTCTTTCCAGGTAATGGGCTGGTGGCTGTGTGCATGGCTGTCCAGTGAGAGCTCATTTCCCAGTAATTACACGTGGCTATGTGACCAAGTGCTCTCCAAAGACAGGGCGTTTAAGACAGTGGGTCTGCCTTCCCCATGCTTGCTTCCACTTTCCTCCTGGGTATGACTTGGATATAGCGCGGTCCAACTCCAGTCACACAGAGGGCCAGGCTCTTGGGAATGGCAGCATCCGAATGGAAGAGCCTTGGTTGCTGGATGACTACATGGAGCAGAGCTGTTCACTGGCTCAGAATTTCACCCCAGACTATTATATGAGTCAGAAATAAATCGTTTTCTTAGCCTTAGGCCACTGTATTGGCCTAATTACCACAGCTTAGTCTTTTGCCGAACCTAACACATGAGGTGAGTTATATGTTACTTTAGTCAAGGTTTCCTGGGCTGTGAATTATCCAGCACACTTAGCACAGTCATGAAGCAGGTGCAGATCTGTAGAGCCATTCTCTATGGTTTATAGAACCACAGCTGAGTGTACTGGCTCCCACATCATTGTCCCAGAGCTTAAACCCTAGTGTCAGTTTATACCATTCCTGACCCTGAGAAGGTTACCTAATCCTCCTCCTCAACACCCACAGTTTTCTTAACTTTAAAATGTGGATAACGGCCGTACCTATTTCCTACCTTATTGGGCATTTCTGAAGATGAAGAGTTAACACAATCTAGTGCTTAGACAAGGCACACAGTAAATGCTTTCTTGTTCTTAGTTCTTTTATTTTATACCTTGTTTATAAGGCTATTATTTATTTCATAAACATTGAGTAACTCTTAGTGTGTGCTTTATACTTTGCTGAGTTCTGGGGCTTGGGAGAAAATAAAGACAAAATTCCTTTCTCGAGGAGCTGACAGTTTAATAAGGAAGTCAGGTATAAAGTATGTCCTAAGAAATCCGAAGCACCAATCAGAAAGCATATATGCATCCCTATGTTTATACCGGCATAATTTACAATAGCTAAGATCTGGAAACAGCCCAAGTGCCCATCAGTAGATGAGTGGATACAAACGCTGTGGTACATTTATACCATGGAATACTATGCAGCAGTAAAAAAGAAGGGTCTCTTACACTTTGAGACAGCATGGAGGGACCTGGAGAGAAGTATGCTAAGTGAAGTAAGCCAGTCAGAAAAAGATATGTATCATATGATCTCACTCATATGTGGGATCTAATTAAAATAAACAGATGAACAGAGTGGATCCAGAGACATGGAAGCATAGAACAGACTAACGACGAATCTCAGAGGGAAGGTGGGGGTGGATTGGGAGAGAGTAACCAGAGACTTTATATGCATATGTACATAGCTCATGAACATAGACACTTCATAGCATAGCTCACTTTACAGTATAGTGAAGGCCTAGGAGCAGCAGGTCGGGGAGAGGAGTGGGACAATGCCAAAAAAGGAGGATATCTGTAATACTTTCAACAATAAAGATACATTTAACAATATTAAATATATAATGGGATTGGAGCTATAATATAAAGCAAACAAGGTGGATGGGATCTCAGAAGAAGGACCCACTGGTTGAAAAGGTGAGGGTGGGTATTAAGAACTTAGCTAAAATTCAGATACACCCTTTCCTGCCTGTCCTGGACCATAAGATGCCCAGCCACAGCCAATGCCAAAGGGAGAATGCTGCTGATATTCATGGCCAGTCTCACGGGTCTAAAACTAGACAGAAGTAGGAAACACATATTTGTCTAGGCCGCTCCTAATGTAGAGCTAACCCATATCATAGTATGAGAAGAAAGATTCACTGTTGGGTAAATTGTTTACAATTACAAATCATTTTCCACCCTCACCCCCACCCCCTAACTCAGCAATATACTTGACTGGATTTATTCATCACTGTGCACTCATAATTTTATTGTCTCCCTAAGGCAAGATTTAAAAAAAAAATTATTCTATTCCCTATTAAGAGGGCAGAAATTCTTCACATTGCCACCACAGCAGTATTTGTTAAAGTCTGTGGGTTGTTAAGAAAATACAAAATATGTATTTCTAGTGCCATGGTGACTTTTGAAGTTCAAAACATCTTAGGAGGAACAAAAGGGGGGAAAGGGCGCGCAGGGGAGCTCAATGAATATTCACAAGCAGCCTCCCAAAGAGGAAGCCTGGACCTGTATTGAATAATTCTAAAGCAGCTATTTGGCTCCCTCTTGTGGAATGTTGAAAAATTACTCATTCCTCCAGGTATAATTTGTCGCAGGTACCACACTCTTGAAAATGGAAAGATGCAACCGTACTCCCTCCTGTGTGCCAAGACAGGAGGGAGGGCTAAGGATTTTAGATCAATATAGGTGGAACCAGAAGTTAATCAAAGAGATAAAATTGATTAACGTCTACTCTCTATGCAAAAGGGATATTACACTTTAGCATTATTGATATTAATTTTCTAGCTACCAGTCCTCTGGTCCCATTTTACCACCTGCAGTGCCTTCATTTACAGCAAAAGCCCATTTAATACATTTCAGTGTTTTGACACACACTACCCCAAAATTCAATTGTTGAAAAGCTGAAGGATGCCTTCTGTTGGCTTGGATAAGTCTTCTAAGTGAGATTTTTTAAAATTTGAAATAATCAGAATCTGTGGCTACTCTAGTGCAGTGGTCGGCAAACTCATTAGTCAACAGGGTGGCAAACCTCAGCTTACAAGCCGCAGTTTTCCGACCACTGCTCGAGAGCAATGTTTATGAGCCTCTTAGAGTTCCAGGACACACACACACCCCACCCAAACCCCCACAATATAAGTTCTCATTAATTGATCAACTATATGCTATATAACAAAAGGATAATATGCAAATTGTCCCCATGGGTGGGTGTTTGATCAACCAGGAGTTAGACATGCGCTGACCAACAAGGAACGGCACCAAACGAAGAAAAGCCCCAGCCAGCAGCCAGCAGCAGGGAAAGGGAGGCTCCAGTTGGCAGCTGGCAGCTGCTAGGGATCCTACCCATGCACAAATTTCATGCACTGGGCCTCTAGTTTAATGATAAAAAGTCAATGAAGTTAATGCACCATTGGCATTCTGTCAATGGTGCATGTGTGTGTGCATGTGTGGTGGTGGTGGTGGTGGTGGTGGTGGTGGTGGTGTGTGTGTGTGTATGTGTGTGTGTGGTGTGTATACACACATACACTTTCAAAACCACACATAGTTGCTAAACTACAGCTGGTCAGTGGGACATGGTTTACCTGCCCTCGCTGTGGGAGGAGATAGACGGATCTTCCCAGGTTGGGAGGGTCCATGGCTCTCTGGGCTCCGGGAGCCCCTGGAGGATAAGTGCAGACCCAGTGAGATATGTGTGCCTGCTGGTGTTCCTTCTACCTGGGGGCTGGCTTGCCCCCCTGGACTAAGGACTGTTTCTGCCTGTGTTTTTATAATTCTGCATCTTTAAATGGGACCCTCATGCCTAGTCAGGGGACATTAGGGAAGGGACATTCGTTCTTGGATGCATGTAGAACCTCACATGCTCTCCTGTCCTCAGCCCCAGGCACATTTTCTCTAATCTTTAGACGAGGAGGGTTCACGTCGGATCAAGATGATCTCTTTGGTGACTATTAACCCAGCTAGCTGGCTTACTCCAGTTATTCCATCTTTTAAAAAATGCGTTTGAGGCACTTTCCACACACAAGGCCCTGTGCTGGATGCTATGGAAATTGAAAAATCAGTGAAACACAATTCCTGCCCTCGAATCATTTCCTTTCTAGGGGGAAGCAGAAGACAGGTGTATAAAAAAATTGAGTGACTAGCTCAAAAGCAGTGTGCAAATCTGGAGTACCATCTGGTTTACTGTAATTATTTGTTCACATCTGTTTTCTTCTGTGAAAGACTGGCTGTTCCTTTTTTCCCTCCTTCCCTGCTTTCCCTCTCACCACGCTGGGCACACTGTCAGCCTGCAACGATGAGAACAAACACAGGCGAGGAAAGCATGTGGTTCAGAGGGTGGTAATGGGACGGAGGGAGGTGGCCACTGGGTGCTTCCGCGTCTATGGGTGGTTAGCTGTGACAAGGGGTGTCATACTCAACACCGAGCAACCCTCTCACTGGGAACTCCCCTACTTAGGTCACAAGCAGCCAATCAGCTGCTCTGCTGCTTCTCCCTGCTCTTACTGGTGTCGCCTGCCCCTCAGACAGATGGGTAGTTCTCATCTTGCCTTTTTGGGTTGCTTCCAATTTGGGCTGTTACGCATATGGAGCTGCTTTGACCTTTCTTGCATATGTCTTTTGGTGCAAACAAACACAAAGTTGGCTGGGTATTTACCCAGAAGTGGAACTGGCAGGTCTAGGTGAGAGAATGCTCAGCTTTAGTGGATGTTCCTTGTTCTGGTGATCAAATTAGCCCCAAACCCAGTGGTTTGAAACAACCACCACGATGAATTTATTTTCTGGGCCATAAATTCTGGTAAGCTTGGCGGGCGGTTCCTCTCTAGCTGTGGCACGGACTACGGTCATTTAGGTTTGGCCACCAGGTGGTCTGGAAGGTCCCAGATGACTTCACCCACCTATCTGGTGCCGCAGCGGGGACATCAGCGAGGCCATGCAGGGCTGTGACTGTAAGGACCCTCCATGAGGCCTCTCTAGCGTGGCGCTCTCGGGGAATGGGATGGCTCACATGGCAGCTGGCTCCCCCAGAGCCAGTGCCCAAGGAGACAGAGGCAGAAGTCTGCAAGGCTGTTCATGATGGGCCTTGGGAGATATGCAGAATCACCTACCACAACCCACTGGTCCCGCAGGGCACTGAGGCAGCTCCTATACAGGGGTGGAGGAACCCCACCTCTGCACGGGAGAAGGAGCAGAGCATCTGAGACCATTGTAATTTACCCTGCTTTCCAATGCTATTCCAAAGTGATTGCACCAATGTCCACTCCCACCAGCAGTTTGTGGATGGCTGTTTTGAGATTTTAATGCTAACTTTTGTTGTGGCGAAGAAAGCCTGTTCACAGAAGTCACAAGCTTCCTTCTCCTTTCCCCTCACCAGCTACAGGCAGAGTTGCTCTCCCTGCTGCGAGGAATCTGCCTTAATCTCTACAGGGAAGAATGTGAGGCAGTGGAGATACCTGCCTTAGCTTCCACCCCACATGACAAAGTGTCACTTGGCACCTCCTCTCCCTGCTTCCCACCAGGCTGGTCTCTTACCCTCCACCCAACCCCCCCGCCTCCCAGGACCTGCCCATCTTCTCCGTCTTCTCTCTTCCCAACTCTGCTGCTTCTTTTCTCTCAGCTACAACTCTCAATTGGACTATCCTAAAAAGTATTGAAATCTTAAAGGGGGCACATTAAGCATTTTGGCTTTGTAATGTATTTTTAATGACCAACCATGACTTGTAAAGTTGATCTCAAATCCAACGAGAAAGACCTACGGAGAAAGAAGGCGATGAGAGAGATTTTTAAATAAACAATTTACATACTTGCACATACATAAATCTGCACACACACAGTAGAATCTATAAATAAAACAGACTATGTTCTATCTTCTTCTGGAAGGGTCTTGAAAGGAAGGCACATTGTTCAATTTATCCAGGAGGAACTCCAGGACTTCGTTTTTGTAGCCACAGGAGGAGGGCTGGCTGGGCTTGCTGTCTGGTGGCTTCCAGGTTTTTAGAACACGTTCTCATACACCAGTGGTTCTCAACCTTCCCGATGTTGCGGCCCTTTAATACAGGTCCTCAACCAGAGAGGTCGTGACCCACAGGTTGAGAACCGCTGCTGTAGAGCCTAAGACCATCAGAAAACACAGTTATTTAGATTGCGATTCATTAACAGTAGCAAAATTACAGTTATGAAGTAGCAATAAAAATAATTTTATGGTTGGGGGTCACCACACGAGGAACTGTATTAAAGGGTCACGGCATCAGAAAGGTTGAGAACCACTGCTGTACACCCTAGCACACAGACGGACAGAGCACCAGAAAGATTGCAGAAAGCTCATCGGTCACATTTCTGTGTCTGGAGAAACTTCCGGATCCCTAAGTGATATACTCTTAAAAGAAAACGTTATTTATTGCCTTTTGGAAATGTCCTCATTGTCCATTTTAGTGACAAACCCCAGGAACTGTTCTGAAAGGGAACAGGGTAAGTACAGGGGTGGAAGAAGGGCCTGTGCTGCCAGCTGGTGGCCATGCCCTGCCAGGACCCTGCCCATCTGTCTGTGCCCGGTGCCAGGCTGGGCCCAGCCTGAGAAGGCACCGGGGCAGGCGTGCCCAGTCTGCTCTGAGTGAGATAACAAATCATAGGAACGGCAACAGGATGTTCGGGGTCACAATGGTTACATGCTGCCAGCAACTTGCATAGCTTAGCTGTGCCCCCGCCCCCTCCTCGCCCCACCTCCCAGCCTTCCACCAAGCTTCTGGGACACACTCAGAGCTTCTGATGTGTCGGCGGCCAGTCAGGGCCAGGCTCTCCTGTGTCCCATGGTGAGCAGAACACACAGGGCTCTGCACCCCCAACGCTCTGCATTCAGGCTTGATGACAATGTGCTTGACACTGTTGTGTCTGGAGCAAATTCGCATCAAGAAAGAGTGACTGCAGCAGCTCACACTGCGAGACCACTGCTCAGAAAAATGGCAGTCAGACCCCACGGAATGAGAGCGTGCTGAGGGGTGGGACTTGTGGTTTGCACATTTGTGGCATTCCAGCTGTCCCTTGTCACCACAAGTCTTGAAGAGCCACGCTGATGGCCGCCCTCATTCTATCCTTATGGGTCAGAATGGCAGTAACTGGTTGCGTCCCCTTGGGCCAGTCACTGATTCCTATGAACTTCACTTTCTTCATCCGGGCAAATCAGACTTGACCACAAAGGTCCTTTGTGGTTCACACGTCCACTTTATTTCAATTAGGCTTGAATAGTAGGCATATAATGAAAGCTAGATATCATATATGCATCTTTCTTTTAACAACCAATTTTATACACGAGGAAACAGAGGCACAAAGAACTTAAAGACGTTCCCAAGGCTAGAGCCAGGATTCAAACAGTAGTTGGCTCAGGCTGAACCCCTGCTGTGCCATGAGATCCTGGGGGATCCATGTTAGTCTCGGCATCTCTGAGGGACCTGCCTAGGGCTGCAAGGCTAGAAAGTGGTGGGTCCCAGACTGAAAGCAGGTTTGCCTGAATCTAAAGCCCATCATGGTTTCCACTCTGCTGTAGCAGCCCCCACGTGCTGTTAATAACAGCCAAGTCTTGGAAACCTAACTGTAAAGCTGTATATCCCACTGGAGGAAGTACAAACTGGTAAAACCACTTTGGGAGTCAATTTGGCATCTTGAAATATTTATACCCTTCAACCCAGCAATCCCAGTTCTAAATGCACGTCTTAAGATGACATGCACAAGGAAACTCATACAAGGGGTTTCCTTGCAACAATGGTTGTAATAGTAAAATATTATATGCAACCTAAATTTTTACAATAGAGGAGCAAATAAAATGTGACACATTCATATAGCAGACTGCATACAGCTGTTTAAACAAATTTGTTACTGCTCCATATGTCAACATGGACAGATCTAAAAACTGTAAAGTGGAAGTGATAGGCTGCATATTATTATGCACAGTCATCATCTTGTATGTAAATGATGTAGACACACAGGAGACACATACACATACACTTACACTTACAGTAGTCCCTCCATATCCTCGGGAGACATATTCCAAAATCTCCAGTGGATGTCTGAAACCACAAATAGTGCCAAACCCTGTGCACACTCCTTTTTCCCCCCTATACATACACACCTATGGTGAAGTTTAATCCATAAATTAGGCACAGAAAGAGATGAACAACAATAATAAAATAGAACAATTATAACAAAACACATCACTTTTTCTATAAGTTATAAGAATGTGGTCTCTCTCTTTGATGACCAAGGTGTCTAATAAGTCATTAGAGGTGGTGGGGTAGAGTCTACAGTGTGAAGATACTGGACAAAGGGAGGACTCATGTCCTGGGTAGGATGGCATGGGGCTGCAGGAGGGTTCATCACACTACTCATCACACTTTAAAACTTGAGAATTGTTTATTTCTGGAATTTTCTATTTAATATTTTCAGGAATGCAGGTAACTAAAACCGTAGAAACTGAAACCGTGGGTAAGGGAGGGCTGTGCATATACCTATCCATGGCCTGGAAGAACTCATTGATTACTGTTGGGAAAGGAGGAAGGGGACTGGAACAGCAGAGAGAAAGGAAGGGAATGCCAACTTGATGGGGAACATGTGCTTCATACAGACACGTACAGATGTGCACACACAAACCCACACATTATCACCACCAGTTCTTGTTTGTCAGTGCTGCTGGACCACTCTATACTTTCTGTATTAAAACGCTCCCCCGCTCCGCCCCGCCAAGTGCACTTTCATTTTTATAAAATAAAAAGTATATATTTCCATGGAGGGGGGAATGCCCTCAAAACATTCATAGTGGTTATTTCTGGGTGTTGGGATCATGGTGGTTTAAATTTTCTCCTTTTAACACGTCTGTATTTCCTAAATTTTCCAAATTGAATATTTATTAGCTTCATAATAAGGGGAAAAGTGATTTACATGTAAAGTTCTGGTGAATCTAGAATCCATGTGAGAACGGAATTCAAAGTTCTGAGGGAAATGTTTTCACCCCTTCTGATGGTCAGTATGTCCACCCAGCCCTGGAGTGTTAGCTGTTGGGAAAAAATAAAATTAAGCCAGACTCCCCTTCCTCTTCAAAAGAAGCATTTAGGGTCAGTATTGATCTTTACGCAAGGCCTGGGGCAAGGACCAGTTAGTGACAGACCATTTTCTATAGACAAGAGAGAAACAACTTCCACTTTCATTTCCAGCTCAGAGCACACATCTAAAAGACATGTGCTACACGATGTGATGTGAAAGTTGGTTCAAAAATATGAATCCATTAAAATGATTTTTATTTCTCCGTGAGACATTTTTATTTAATAGAAAACTTTGTATGGATAGATATACTGCAGCTAGGGTGGCCCGTTCAAGGCAGAGTGAGGACCCGGGAGTATCAGGACAGTTTGGCCATTGGGAGTGCTTTGTGCCGCTCCCAGAAGACCCTGCATCCAACACCCCTTCAGTGAGGCCAGGAGTATCTACTGAGCACCTTCTGGGAGCCAGGCCCACACAAATCCTGGAAAAACAGCTCATCACCTCCACTGACAGAGCCTTTGGACACGTCTCCCCGCCACCGCTCTGGAAGAGAGTAAGGTCAGACTCTGGCTTTTATTTTTTTTATTTTTTTCCTCTCTTTTTTTAAATTTACAATATAACTTATATTTAATAGTAGTACATATGTTTTCCTTCCCTCCCCCAGTATCCTCCCCCCAGCCTCCCTTACCCCCCAGCACATGTCCCCACCTGCCCCCCTCCCTGCCCCAGTGTCTTTCATTCATTGGTTATGCTCATATGCATGCATACAAGTCCTTCAGTTGATCTCCCCCAGCATCTGCCTCCCATCCACCCAAGCCTTCCCTCTGTAGCTTGACAGCCTGTTCAAGGCCACCCTGCCTCTATATCAATCACTCTCCCCTGTTTCTTTTCTTCAAAAATATCTTGCCTCTGCATACTGAAAACAAACGTATAAGAACAAGAAAAGTTTGAGTGTCAGTTTCAATGTCCAAACTGTTCTGAGTCCCAGTTTCAATGTCAAATAGTTCTTCATGTGTACATGTCAGCAATGGTATCCATATGGTGGACACATCATGGCAATGCAAGATCCATCCTCTCTGGTATGGTCCTGGGCCGCCTGCAGCAACGCACAGCTGCCGACTGCTAGCATGGCAAGGTATCGTCAGCGTCCCCCATCTCTGGACCGTCCTTGTGGCTGGAATAGACCCGTCAGTTCCTCACTGTCGCAGGAACTCACATGGTCTTGGAGTTGTTCTCTACAAACACACAAACACATTCTCGACCATAAGTTAACAAAGGGATCCTCTCTGCAAAACAGACTTGGGATTCTTTTTATTTTTGCCTAAATGATTTTCCTTTGGCTTATTTTGACACCATGTGTGTTTTTTCATGGGTGTCCTGCTATTGGCATTACAAATGGAAGTTACTTTTCTGGAGTAAGAATTTTCTAGATGTGTTTTACTTACAGGATATTTTTCCTTACGTGATATTACTCCACTGTCCCCCTTTTTTGATTAATGGGGGCTTTTGGAAATTTTATCTTGCAGTCTTGGTAATTTTAAATTTTAATTTTTGCACACAAATATGACTGCTTTAGGTTCTTTGGATGTTAGGCAATTTTACAGTGAGATGAACTACTAATAGATATTTTAGTTAATGTTTTAGGAAAAGCTTTTTGTCCAGTACACTTAAATTTTCTTGAGTATTCACTTATTTCACTTGGCCAATTTAAATTAATCTGAAAACTTGATTACTATTTTACTGTCAATTTAATACTCAAGCAGAAATCTTAGTTTACCCTGAAAATACTAGTGGAAAGGAATATTTGCATTTTTTAGTAGGTCCTGAGCATTCCTGATAATAGACTGAATTTAGATATAGAGCAGCTATTGCTGGTCGAGTCTCTGTCTGCCACCTGGGTCGGTCTGAGTTGTGCGTGGGAGGTGAAGCAGCCGTGGGGGGTAGGAGACCTCCCTCAGGAGGGGTGAGAATTCAAGCCCCTGCAAGGTTAGGGGGGGTGAGGGTCTGTGCCCCACCTCTGTTGATCTTTTACTTCTCTCCTGTTGGCCCCTCTGCGACTGTGCCTGTCTTAGGTTGTTCCTTTCCCTGAGGAATCTTACCCGTCTCTGGCTAACCAGCCATCCTCCAGGGCCAAACAGGGTGATGTGAGGTTCAGTTCTGTCTCCTTTGTAGTCTATGCCCCCCTGTGGCCTCCACGTCCAGACCTGCCTTGGGGTCCCCTCGCCTGCTGGAGGGGTCCCGGTACTGATCACATATCTCGGGGGACCCAGGTTTCTTCTCCAGAGAGGGCCCAGCTCACACCATTGGTCGAGAGACAGATCCATGGTGCCAGCTGCCCAGACAGACTCTGGCTTTTAATCTACACATGAGACTTGCATTTAAACTTACTTTTGATTCCTCCATTGTGGGGAGTGGTGGGAGGATGAGGACATGGAAAGGGACCACAGCTAATTATAGGGATATTTGCAGCCCATCATCCGGAGAAAGTTAAAGAATTACATAATTTATGAATCGCAAGTGTAATAAGTGACTTGAGTCCAGGATGTAGTTCAGGAGGATCTGACCTGGTTCAGGACTCCCAGGTGTCCTCAGGAAGTGACAGCAAGCTGGGCCCTGAGGACTTGGGCTGGAAAAAGGGAGGGACGCGGTCCCATGCGGAAGTCCTGTATGTTTACAAGGGAGAAGTCGCACACGGCACATTTATGGATCCAAATGACACTAATACGGCTGGAGCATAAAGAAGGGACATCCATATGTTTGATTTCTTTATTTTTATAATTTTTTAAAATAAAAGTCACATCCTGATCTTGAAAGCCGCAGGTCACTGTGAGCATAGCACAGCAATAAACGGCTTTCCGGGGGTTCTGAGTCAAGCAGTCTCGCTCCGTGTCCCGGAAAGTGGACAGGCCCCTCCTCACGCTGCCCGGGGACGGGGCCCAGAGCCCACCCTGCTCGGAGCCTGAAGACAGAGTCACTGCGACTGGTGCGCTGGGGGCTCCCCATCAGCGGGGACAGCAGCTGTGCTCCGTCAGGGCCGCCCGTGCGCTTTTACGAGTTGAGGGGTTTTGAACTCCCTGTTGCTGCTTCCTGTATTCGTGTTTTATCTTCCCAGGGACCCCGCAATCCTGTGTCACAGAGATGGGGCCCAGCCGGGCTGGTCAGTCGGCGATGAAAACAGGCTCTGCCGCGTTCTCAGGGGTCGGACTTGCACGACTAGCGTCGTCACCGGGAGACGGGTTGGGCTGTTGGCTCCACGGACACACGCGTGGGTCAGGGCAGAGCCACCGCGCAATGAGCGGATCGGTGCCGAGGCCCTCGGGGCTCACCAGCGGGCGGGGCAGCGCTGCCGGGGCCCAGGGACAGGCTCCCACCCGCCGCCGCTACACACAGCACAGGGCGCTGGGCGCGGCTGCCAACGCCGTCATGCTCTTTCTGACTCTCTCTGGCTTCCACGGAGTTACATAGAGTCGTGCTAAAAACCAGAGCTTTTGGAATTAAAGAGATCTGGGATGGAACCCAAACTTGGCCCCCTGAACTCCTTACCTGTGAACTGGGACTGTGGAGATCTAGCTCAAGGGCTGACCTAGGGGTTGAGATGATGTTTGTCTAACACCCAGCATAGTTCCCCACGGTGGCATGTTCTCAGCAGCCTGGGAACCGGGGAGGGGACACTCTTCTCCCCATTCTCTTTGCAGACTGGGTCAGGGATCGGGGCGGGCCGGGAGGAGGCTCTCAGACTCTGCTCATGGCTGTCCATGGGCTTTTCAAACTCTGATTAGAGAACTTTTGGAAGTTTGTCCTTCTCAAACCTCAAATTAATATTCCAAATCACCTGTGCTCCTACTGTCTGGTTTGATAAGATCATCCAAATGATAAAACAAGAATACAGCTTCCTAATCACAGCCAAGTTAGTAAAATGCAACGTAAAATAAAAGTTAAATGAGGTGGTCATTGAGGTTTCTTTTAACATTCAAATCATATTATCAATTTCTTATTGCCTCAAGCAATAGTTCGAGATTCCCTAAACACAGTTTAAAAGGGACATAGCTAGCTCACACCTAGGACCCAGGTTTGGTGAACTTGACTCCTGCTGGCGACACTTTTCTCTGTTATACCTCATCTTGGTGACGCTTCCAGGTGCCATTACCCTGTCCAGGTCACCCTGCTGCCCCCTGCCATTTTCATCCGCTGTGCCTACACCCTTTGGGGTATCCCTAGGAATAAGGGTGAGGCAAAGGAGGCATCTAGGATGTAAAATGTCAGCTTAGCTGGGGGTCTATTGCTCAGTGAGGTGCCTCTCCCACCTCAGCCCAGCCCTGGCCCTGCTCTGGGCCTCAGCCCAATCCTGCAGGTTCTGCTCTAGGACAGAGGATGGGGAAGAGGTGATACAGGCAGCCACTACTTATTCGGAGCACAGCCACATTTCCTGCAGCTCAGAGGCTCCTCAAGTCCAAGTCCGTTCCTCTGCCTGAAATCAGGATCACGCCTGAATTGTGTGCAAATTTGTCACCTTGCTTTTGCAAGAAACCATGTAACATAATTTCCACTCATAAAGACCATCTAGGAGAGAAACTGGCCTAAGGATTCTGGAGCCTTGGGTACAGTCATGCCATTACTATCTAGTTGAGTCTCTCTGAAATTCCGTTTGTTTATTTGGAAAATCGAAAGAGGTTGGACCCGGTAACTTCTCATTCTCTCCTGTCAGTGGCATTTTATGGTCCCAGGAGTCTGTTGCTCTGGGAATAATCCTGATAGGATATTATCTTTAGGCAACGTGCCCTGTGGGCTGTGGCTGGGTGCCAGGGAGAGCACAGGAGCACAGGTCTTCTGCCAGCACTCACCTTGCCAGTTGTTTTCTTATGAAGACACTGGTCCTGAGCAATGGAGATATGAGGGGGGTCCTGGAGACTCCCAGAAGCAAGTCCTTAAGAGAAGGCATCAAGTTCAGCTCTGACGTTAATGATGCAGCAATAGATTCGGCAGCACTTAGAGCTGCCTCTCTACACTTGCGAGGGCCCTGAGACTCCAGGGACTGCAGGACTGGGGAAGACGATTCTCTGAGCAAAGCTGTGCCTGAGACTTGAAATCAGCCACCCAGCCATGTTTATGTTGTAAAGTGTAGAAAATAGATTATTTTAATTGCTAATTGTTCTCGACACCCCTGCCAAGATAATTTTTTAAAATGTGGCCTAAATGTTCTCCTCAACAGGCTTCGTGGAGGAATTACAGTTTATTCAGAGGCTGACATGCTGCTGATTGAAACATAAAGAAGAGTAATCAAGGTTGTTTTTTTTTTTAATATGGCTTTTAACATTTACAAAGAAAATGATTTCAAGGGGTATGCACAGCAAAGAAACAAGCTGTAAATAGTTACCAATCAACCAAATACTCCGACTAAGAATATTCCCTCCACCCGCATCTCCTACCACCCTTCCCCCATAATCAGCATCTAAATGTAAGAAGAAATATTCTTTTGTTCCTAACTCTCAGAGAAGGAGATAAAGGGTCAGACGAAGGGCATCTCATGCTCTGAAATGGCAGGACCTCATCTTAGACAGACACTACCTCCCTCCCTGTCCTGACAGAGGCAGGGGGGCAGCCTGGGTAGGCCCCCATTCCCATGAGATGAGCAGAAGCCCCTCAGCAGGCCAGCCTCCCACCCCTTCCCAGAACTAGACTTTTAGTATGGAAGAAAGGTCAGAGTATGAGGAGAGGCAATTGGACAGATGTAGAAAGTGTTGTGTCACAAATCAGTGAGCTGGACAAGACGCCTTAATGAGCCAATTAGTTAGGAGTCATCTTTATTGCACGCAGGATCAGAGCAGATTACCTCTGTCAAATTCTGAACACCCAAAGGAGGAAGCATTCTCTTTTTATATGTATTTTTAGGTCCTTGTGTAAGTTATTTGTAACTTTGCGTACATATCATATCTAACAAATACCTGTAACCTTGAGTATATAACATTTATACAGACACCTGTAACCTTGACTATCATTTCTATACAGGCACCTGGCATCAATATCAGTGTGTCAGTTAGATGGCTAGCTTGCAAGATTATCTTTCTATTCAAGCAAAAAAACAAACAAAACAAAACAAAGTTATTTTACAGTCTAAACATAACAGAGTTGACCTATAAAACAAGAGACTGTCTAAGAATAACAGAGTAGTTCAAACAGCAGTTTTCCAAAGGAGGGATTACTATGCTTCAAAAGCAAGTCTGTGGACTACCGATTCTTTTTTCTTTTTAATCTTTATTGTTCAGATTATTACAGATGTTCCTCTTTTTTCCCCCCATAGCTTCCCTCCACCCGGTTCCCACCCCACTCCAGGCCTTCGTCCAACTCCCCCCACAACCCTCACTGACGTTGTCCATAGGTGTAAACTCTTTGTCCAGTCTCTTTCCACACCCCCCACAACTCCCTCCCCCTGAGGATTGTCAGTCTGCTCCTTTTCCATGCCCCTGATTCTATTGCATTCACCAGTTTGTTGTTGATTAGATTTTTTATTCATTTGATTTTTATATTATATAAAAAATTTTATATTTTTATATTGTTGATAGATATGCATTTGTTGTCACTTTGCTCTTCGTAATTTTTTAAATCTTTTTCTTTTTCTTCTTCTTCCTCTTCTTAAAGAATACCCATCAAGATTTCATATAATACTGGCTTGGTGGTGATGAACTCCTTTAGCTTTTTCTTGTCTGTGAAGCTCTTTATCTGACCTTCAATTCTGAATTATAGCGTTGCTGGGTAATCTTGGCTGTAGATTCTTGCTGTTTATCACTTTGAATATTTCTTGCCACTCCCGTCTGACCTGCATAGTTTCTGTTGAGAAATCAACTGACAGTTGTATGGGTACTCCCTTGTAGGTAACTGTTTTTCTCTTGCTGCTTTCAAGATTCTCTCTTTGTCTTTTGCTCTTGGCATTTTAATTACGATGTGCCTTGGTGTGGTCTTCTTTGGATTCCTCTTGTTTGGAATTCTCTGCGCTTCTTGGACTTGTAAGTCTATTTCTTTCACAGACAGGGGAAGTTTTCTGTCATTATTTCTTCAAATAGGTTTTCAATATCCTGCTCTCTCTCTTCTTTTGGCACCCCCACAATTCAGATGTTGGTCTCAGAGATTCCTTACATTATCTTGATATTTTTTGGATGCTTTTCTGGTTGGGTTTTTTGCTTCCTTGTATTTCAAATCTTTGATTTGATTCTTAGGATGCTCTAGTCTACTGTTGAATCTGTATATTATTTTTTATTTATCAGTGTATGCTTATTTTCTGGGGTTTTTGTTTGTTTGTTTGTTTTTGCATTCTCACTAAGATTCTTGAAGTTCTCACTCAGCTCCTCAGAGATTTCTAGAGAAATCATAATTCGTCCCACTATCTGGCGACTATTATCTATGAGCTTGTTTCTGTTGTTTTTTTTAGATTCCACATTTCAGTGAAATCATATGGCACTTGTCTTTCTCTGTCTGACTTATTTCACTTAGCATAACACCCTCTAGGTCTTTTCATGTTGTAGTGATTGGCAATATTTCATTCTTTTTTTCATGATTACGTAATATTCCATTGTTTACATGGTGAGGCAAAAGTAGGTTTTCAGCTGTAAGTATTCAAAACAGTTTATTCTTGTATAATTATTAATTACTGCATTATTTTCTATACAAACAACTGTTGCCTAAACCCACTCTTTAGCCAACAGAAATCTTCTGCGGTAATAAGAACTAAAGGGGTCAACACTCCTTATTAGTTTTCTATTGCTGCTGTAACAAATAACCACAATGTCCTGGCTTAAAAAACACACACATATTTGCCCTGGCTGGGTGACTCAGTTGATTGGAGCATCCTCCCATTCACCAAAAAGTTGCAGATTCAGTTCCCAGTCAGGGCAAATATCTAGGTTGTAGATTCAATCCCTGGTTGGGGCTTGTGCAGGAGGCAACCGACCAATGTTTCTCTCTCACACCCATGTTTCTCTCCCCCTCCTCTCTCACAAAATTAGTGAAAGCATATCCTCGGTGAGGGTTTAAAACAAACAAAAATACATATTTATCTCATGTAACTGAGAATAGAAACTCAGAGAAAAAAACAGACATCAGCAGGGCTGCATTCCTACAGGGGAACCTATATTTGTGCCCTTTCTGATTCATGGTTCTCTTCCTCCATCTTCAAAGCCAGAAACGCAGCATCTCTCCGACTATTCCGCCGTCATCACATCTTTCTCTGTCCTCAGCCATGCAAGTTCTCTACTTCTAAGGACTCATGTGATTAGAACAGACTTACCTGGATAATCCAGGATAATCTATCTCCTTGTCTCAAGGTCCTTAACCTATTCACGTCACAAATACATTGTAATCACCACAAATGATACCATATTTACACTTCTGGGTATTAGGATTTGGACATCTTTGGGGAATCGTTATTCTGCCTACCACAAATCCAGGGAGGGAAGAACCCCCAAGAGCCACTTTTATCCTGGGATCATTTGCCATTTGTGAACTCTGCCAAGACCCTGAGAATCTGGGCTTTGTTTGCACAAAGGGCATCTCTTAGGGGACACAGAAATAAGAACACTAAGTAGACTTAGAACCCAAAGCAAATGGCTAGATTTCCTCCTAATACATTTGATGAATATGGGATCTGTGTGGGTCAGGATGCTAAAACCCCAAATAGAAAGTCTCTGAAAAACAGAGTATTGCTTTTTATCACTTTTGTGTGCAAAGATTAACAGTTCAAACTCTTTTAGGAAAAGGTCCTCACAGAATACACATGATCTCAGCTGACTTTCAGATCAGGGGTAAAGCAGGTTGACTGAGCTTTTTCAGGTGTATAAACAGCTCTGGACATACAATTCAGTCTTTGATTGAATTTAAACAAGTGGTTACCACTCTACTCAGCACAGAGAAAAGTATATCCTCTCTAGTGAAAGGTATTATCAGCTGGGAGTGCAATATTTAAAAAATATATAATATTTGAAATTCAGTAAAAAAAAAAAACCCTCCTAGATATTCCCAAAGGCAAGAAATAAATTTAAAATATAAAGGAAAAATACACCTACGGAGAATTTAAACAGAGAATTGGAATTTATAAAAGAGAATCAAATGGTTATTTTATAGAACTAAAAAAGTGCAACACTTAAAATTAAGAACTCCTAAGATCTGTTTAAAAGCAGACTAGGGAAGCAAAAAGATGAGACTGGTAAATTAGAAAGCAAGTTGAAGAAAATTTTCAAACTGAAGTACAGAAATGTGCAAGAATGGGCAAAATACAAAAAAGAGCCTTAGAAACATATGGAATGCAGTAAGTGGTCTAAAATTTGTGCAACTGAAGTTCCAGAAGGAAAGTGAGCAGGAAAAAAGCAAATATGAAGAGATAATAACATAATTTTCCAAAACTAATGAAAATATCAACCTAAGATTCAAAGCTCAATGAACCCAAAGCATGATAAACACAAAGACAACCACACCAGAGCACATCATAAACTGCTAAAATCAAAGAAGAGGTATAAAAAAAACAAAACAAAACAAAAAAACACCTGGGGAACGAGGGGAACACATTACCTCCAAAGAAGCAACAATAATACTGACAGTTGATTTCTCAGAAGGAACAATGGAAGCCATAAGAAAATGGAATAAAACTTTAAAATACCAAAATAAAATAAAATTTCTCCAAAATTAGAATTCTATATCCAGGGTAAATAATTCCTCAAAAATGAAAGGAGACAAATTAATAAAAATTTACACACTAAATGTGTAAAAATTTTTATAATTTTTTTCTTAACAAAGCTTAAAAAAATAAAAGGAGGATAAATACATTTTTCTCACCAACAAAAACAGAAGATTCACCACAAGGAATCACAAACTAAAAGAAAATGTAAAAAGGAGTTCTTCAGGCAGAGGGAAATAATCACACAGGGAAACATGGGATATCAGGAAAAAATGAAGAACAACAGAGAGTTGCAATATGCAGATAAATATAAATGATATCGACATGTACATATTAATAATAATTTGTGGGGTTTAAAATGTGTGTAAAATTAAATACATGACACTGGTAACATAAAATATGGAAGGGTATTCATGGAATTTAAAGTGTTCAAAGGTTAGCATTCTTGGAGAAGTAAAAAAAGTAATAATTTTCATGACTATAACAAATTAACAATGCATATTGTGATTTCCAAGGTAACCACTCAAAGAAGACTAATGTATTACCAGTGAATAGAGAAAAACTGGAATAATTTTTCTTTCTTTCTATAAAGTCCCAAAGAAAATGATTTAAACATGCAATAGCAAATTATTCAAGAGTCTCACTTTATAGAACACTTTAGTTGCCACTCATATTAGTATAAACAAATGCTTACGACCATGTGATTTAATTATTTTTGGCATTTGACTTAGTCATTTTTTTAAATAAAAAAGCAAATTCATAGACAAAAACTGAACAAATGTTGGTTTTATTTGAACATTTAAGTTCAGTACACACTTTTACTCATTATTACTGAAATCTAACAAGCTCCCATTAGAACTTATTTGAGGGTCAGAAGATTAGAACTAGAATGTCAAGACACTCTAAAATTCTGAAAGAGTCATGTACCCCCTCCCCTCCCCATCACCACAGGTGCCTCCCAAGTCACAGCTCTTCCACAATCCCACTCCTGGGCACTTCTTTCACTGCTGGATTGTTGATTAATCCCTTTTGTTCCTTCCACTTTTTCACTCAATGCCTCATGAAGGACTTAACTGCAATGGAAAGTTCAGGGTAGTTTTGTAGGAATTTTGGGGGCTTACAGTCCATTAGCCTCCTAATGTCCCCAAAGAGTAGTCATGCCTTTGTATCCCAGGCAGAGCCTACAGACGTCAGTGGCTGGAAATGGCTGCCCTCTGTCATTCTGTGAAATTCCTCAGTCAGAGCAGGAGCCAGGGATAAGTTCATTCCAGATAAATAAATTAGAAAGGTTGTGACCCGCTTGGTGCCGGCAGCAAATGCAGTCCAGTTTGGTATTAAATAAAACACGTCAGTCACAGGAATATTAAAAAGTGAAAATGAAGGAGTAGCAGGGGAAATGGACTCTGGGAGAGAGTCAGGGTTGCCCTGGTTTGAACTTCAGGGCCACACTGTTGATGCAAAACCGCTGACCAGCAGGCCCAGGTCCATCGGGAAACACATGGCCGAGGTGAGCTTCACACTGCGGAGAGAAGGCTCTGTTATTTCTCCACCAAGAAGGAGAGCTTTAGGTAAAGTAGTCAGATGAGCCCCATGGGGCCACCCCGTGCTCACCATCTGTGTGTGGGAAAGTCCACTGAACCTGATTAAGAAATGAAAGTATGCAGAGCACAGAAGTGGTAAATTGCTCTCAGTTTTATCAGAGAGAATGTGAGCAAGTTATTGAATTTAGGCCTTGATTTACTCATCCATAAAATAGAAATAATAATTGTACCTATTCAAGAGAGCCGTTGACAATTAATTGATATAATGCCTATAAAGCATTAACACAATCCCTTAGTAAGTACTCAATAATGTGATTGTGGGCCAGTGTATTTTTTTTTTTTTTATTAAGGATAAAACTATGCTCTACTTATCTGCTTGCTTCTGGTGTTTGATACCACCAGAACATTTGACGCCCTCTCCTACCACGCCCACAGAGGGAGTAGTGCGCTGACGTCACCTGCCGTGTCACTCTGTCCATGACACGCTGCCAAGTCGGGGAGAAGGTGGGGAGATGCACACTGGGCCTCTGCTGCCTGTCCTTGTTCTAAAGAATGTGTAGGGCCAACTTATTGGATCCTGACTCTGCTCTCAGCTCTGGAAGGCTAGACCAAGGACAGGATTCTCAGGGGGTGGAAGAAAGGCTCTTTCTCTTCTCTGCACGGCCCAGAATGAGGGAAGGGAGCGATCAGAAGCTGCATGAGTAGAAATCCCATGTGCCTCAGAGACAACTAGACATGCCAAGGACAAGGGAGCGCTTTGTGGCACGTGGGACAGCATCAGGAGAAACCTGACAGACAACACAAAGAAACTCACCTGCTTGCAGACAACCTCTGTGCGAGCTGCTCCCAGTGAGAGGTCCACGCGTCTCAGGATTCCTGCGCTGCTTTCGTCACAGCCAGATGTGCCGTGGGCCTCAGAAAACGAAGGCCATCCAGTGCCAGAGCAGTACTTTTTCTCAGAACTAAGGGAGACATTCCCAATACCACCGTTATTGACACACAAAGAGCATTTCAGGCCCCAACTCATTTTTCTACTGAGCAGATCTGATTCCCTCCCTCCTCTGCCAGATCCCATGGCTGGTGATGTGACAACCAACTCCACAGGGATTCTGCCCACTGCACCTTCGCTATGAAAAACATTGTCCCATCACAGTGTTGAAGGAGGGAATATTGAGCGTGGTCTGTCAGAGAAATGTGAGGTCTGATAGATAAAGCAGCCACTCTGAGCAACCAGAAACTCTGGGTTATCTAAACACAGAGGCCTGGCTACCTGAGGATCCACAGGCTGAGCCTGCCACTTCCTAGCTGTGTGGAGTTGGTGCAGCCTTAGTTTCAGCCTTAGTTTCCTCATTTGCAAAAGGGGGTTAATACCTACCTTATGGGGGTGTTTTCAGAATTTAAAGAGCTACTTTGTGGAGCACGTGAAATGTGCTTATGAAAGAATGTTCGCTATGATTATTATTATTAATAAATAAGCCTGGTCACTCTGAGTCTGTCACTGCAGCTGACTCTCTGGGGGAGTCCCACAGGGACCAGTGGTGCTGAAGGCTGGGGAGGCAAGAGGAGGCAAGAAACAATTTGCCACCCAAGACCGCCGGCTCTCTAAGTGCTTTAAGAGATAAGGTCCCTTAAACAGCACCAGGAAAATAGGTATTGACATTGTAAATGGCAGTGAGATGGCTCTAAGGAAAAATGAGAAGAAATGAATTATAAATATTGCAAAAAAAACAAAAACAAAACAATCCTGAGCAAAGTGAAAAGAAAAATCTGGCAAATCAAATCTCTAGACTATGAACAGGGAAGGAAGCTCAGTTTAGAGCATGATTCCCAGCAGAAACATCTAATATAATGCAGTGATTCTCCAAGATTCTAGTCTCAGGAACCTTTAATACTAAAAAATTATTGAGGATTGCTGAGAGCTTTTGTTTACATGAGTTATATGTATCAATATTTAACAAATTATAAAAACTGAGAATTTAAAAAATATGCATTTAAAAAACAATTCATTACATAATATAAAATTTTTATGATCATATTTTCCATAATGAAACAAATATTTAGTGAGAAGAGTTGTATTGCCTTACAATTCTGCAAATCTCTTTAATGTCTAGCTTAACTAAAGGCCACTGAACCTTTACATGGGCTTCTGCATCCAACCTGCTGCAGTGTTGTTGTGAGTGAAGTGTAGGAAGGTGTAGCCTTGCAAATATGTAGTTAGAAAAGAGAGGACCCCAGAGGTCCCATAAAAGAGTCCCAGGAATTCCTGGGGCCCTCAGATCAGGCTTTGAGAACCACAGGTATGACTTTGAGGAGTAAGGGCTTTGTCTTCTGAAAGACTCGGGTGTAAATCCAGACTCTGCCTGTTAACATCATGTGATCTTGGCAAGATATTTACTTTCTTAAAGCCTTAGCATCCTAATCAATAGATCAGTGATGGCATCATTACCTCACAGGGGTCCTGAGAAGACTAGCTAAGATAGTTTCTGTACAGCCTAGTGTCAGACATATGGTACATAAGTCAGTAGCTAGTATTTTTTTAATATCATCATTGTTATTCATGACATTTGAACAGGTGGGAGTCCAACTGGAACTGTCTGCATATTCAGGTTGAGTTCTTTACGACCCTTTTGTAAGGGTTTAAAAATATTCATCCATGCCACTCTGGCCCAGGAAGAAACATCTTAAGTATCTTTTAAATATATCCTTTCAACTCTCAACATTATATATAAACTAGTGATTATTAAAGATATTCCCATGGAGAATTATGGGAATAATAAATTATTCACACAATATATTTTTTTAATGAATGGATCTCAAACTAATAAAAAGTCACTTAAAATATTTTATGGGAAACAATCAATTTATTGATGCAATGAACAGAATCTGGAGAGTTTGCCAAGTAATGAGAGAGGGCCATCATAATTTAAGACTGAGAACCTAAATATTAAGGCCAACTGAATTCTAATATACATAATGAAATAATTAGCAGATTATAAGGCTCACCTATGGAAAACTAAAACCACACACGCTTTCATTTATTATTTATTTTTGAAAGTTCTAAAGCCTCAAACCAATAGCACAGGCATCTGGTGATAAAAGACAACCCTAGTATCTTAGAAAAATTTCTGTTAACTTCAAAGAATTCGAATTTTTAAAAAGGGGGTTTTAAACAATGTTAGTTACTGGTAACATGTAGGACATCAGATGTTACATAAAAAGGGTACTAAGCCCTGGCCAGGTGTGCTCAGTGGTTAGAGTGTCAGCCTATGGACTGAAGGATCTTGGGTTGGATTCCACTCAGGGCATGTACCTCAGCTACAGGTTCCATCCCCGGCCCTTGAGGTATGTGTGGAAAGCCACGAGTCAATGTATCTCTGTCACATTGTTTTTCTCCTGTCTTTTCCCCTCCCTTCTACTCTCTCTAATAATCAACAGAAAAAATATCCTCAAGTGAGAATTAACAACAAAAATAATAATAATCTTCTGTCTTCCAGTCCAAAGACAGAAACAGAGCATCTGTCTTTTTGCCATATAGTAACAAAACAGTCCTTGATACTTTTACAACATGGTTCTTCAGCTCAAAGCACGTTGGCCCTCTCAAGGTCATACTCTTCCTCTTTAATGGGATCAAAGGTCATGGCATCATTAATGTCTCAGAATATGCACGTCACTGTGTCAAAATTAACCTTTGTCTCTTAGTTGTCCCGTACCATCCTGGGCTGACTGCCATCTTAGATATCTCATCACAGGCTACTGACAGAACGAAAGAATCTGGGGAAAGGCCTGCCTTCCACGAGAATGAAGAAAAATCAATCTTAATTGTTCCTCATTCGTGAAGGCGGATCTGGCTTTCCAAACTCAGCTCACTTTAGCAGGAAAACCCAGTCTGCTCAAAGCCCAACGGACAGAATGAAGCACTGCCTAATGGAAGGCTCACAGAACTGGCTTGATTTATATTTTATTCTAAACCAATTTAGGGTTGATGCAAAAAGAAAACAACATCTTTGAAGTTCTGAAAAACAAGACTTCAAAGATGTTTTTCTTTCTTCTCCATCAAGTTTTCTTTTTTTTTAGACTATTTCCTGCATGTCTAAACAAAAAAGTCTTTGTTGAGAGATTTCAGATCCTGATTGACTTAAAAGAGGCTTTGAAATCAAGGGACAATTAAATTTACTTTCAGCTACATAGAAGAGGGATGGTATTCACTACTATCAAGCATTGTGGGGAATCTATCCTCATAAAATTCTACATTTTCTAAATTGAATTATAAACCCATTTTCCCTGGGAGAGATATAGTTTTAATCACATGGCCAAGCAAATACTATTATGGTTTATATTTCTTTACATACTTTCCCAGGAAAAACTACTAATAGCTTTCTCTTAAGGTGCCCACAAAGATTTATTATCTTGCTATTTCTCGAGGATACAGAAAGAAAGAATATAGGCTAAGCAGTCTTATTTACTGCTCTAAATGCTAGGAATAAGACAAGCAAGGATCTTATACAAATAGCTCTCCTTATAGCAACCATGTTAAATGAGAACAATTAAAAACAACACCAGTAAGTTTTTATCCAAGGCCTCAAGTGAGGCAGAGCTGAAGGACTCAGAAGTCTGTTACCGTTCAGAATCGCTTGGTCTTTGCTCTCACCTGAAGAGTGGGCTGTCACAGCACACACAGTGATACATTCCTGATGCCTTGTTATCCAGGTAGGTCCCACTGAAAGGCTGAAAGTCAATCCAATACGTCACGTTCAGGTTTCTCATAACACCAACAGGAGATAATGCAATAGATTTAAATCCGAGATCCCCAAATGAAGGACTTTATGTACTAATTTGACAAAGTGCAAATATCACCAGTGAGAAGATTACCACACCCCCAATGAAGCAGCCTGTGGGCTTATTTACAACCAGACTTTAATTGTGCCAAATATTCAAATTATGACATTCATAATGTCCTGTATTTACATAGCACCTTTCATCTGGGAACATCGAAGGCCATGAACACGGGAGAGAACAGTCCTCTGGATTGTGAAAGATTTCAGTCTCCGTTTGAAAAGAGTCAATACAACAGGAATCAAGCTTTCTGTTGAAAACACCTTGAAATCTCCAATTAAAGACAGAATGTAAATACATAAAAAGTATCGCTCAGTGAGATCAGGATTGTGCCTTTAATATGCTTCACGTGGTGTTCAGGACACTGCATACTTAATGTTAAATAATGAGCTAAATTCTTCCAGTGCCTAAGTGACGACTGAGATGGAATTACTATGCTCACTGTGGCTTCAGAGTGTGTAGGTTTTCAAAGCTCTCTTAGGAGGAACACAGAGACTTGCAGCAATGAGTGAGCTGAGTCAATATCTTATTAAATGTTATTTTATAAAATGAATCTCACCGGTTAAAAAAAAAAAGATGATTTCTGTCCAATTCTTTTTGTCAAAGAAAGTTAAAGAAAAAGTAACTCTTTCACTAGCCAACTATGAACCACTGTCTCATTTTATGGCATGGAAGAGAAGCGGAAGTACAGAATGGCTGAGCCACAGAGCTGACTCAGGAAATATGTTGGACTATTCTGGCCACTCTTGATTTCTCAACTCAACAAGTTCACAGGTTAAACATTCAAATTCCCTGAAGTGGTATTAACAGCACATTTCCAGGGAGTTAAATAATGGACAATTTCAAGTTGAGCTACTGAACATACCATCTGGCCACACTTGGATGTTTTCCCTCTTCAAAGACCCTAAACGTCGTAGCTGAAGAAATCTGAACTGGAGTGAGCTGGTGGTTCTACGGCCCATCCCCCCTGAATGCTTGCTCCCAACACTGGTATGAAGAGCACTGTCCTGAGGATGAAGTCTCACATACCTCCCACCTGGCCTGATGACAAACACAAGCCCAAGGGCTCCAATCCTAACGCAGATCTAGAAAAACCTACTCATGGGATCCAGACAACCTGATAACATTAAAAATATAATTTTGGCCCTAGTTGGTTTGACTTAACGGATAGAGCGCAAGCCTGCAGACTGAAGAATCCCAGGTTCGAATCCGGTCAAGGGCACATGCCTGGTTGCAAACTCTATCCCCAGTAGGGGGCATGCAGGAGGCAGCTAATCAATGATTCTCATCATTTATGTTTCTTTCTCTATCTCCCTCTCCCTTCCTATCTGAAATCAATAAAAATATATTTTAAAAAATATAATTGTCATTGCAGGGGCCAGCTGCAGAGAAAGCAACAGAGAAATGGTATTATAGTTTTTTAAAAAAATAAAATAAAATAAAAAGGAAGCCCTAGCTGACATATTTGATACAATGACATCTCTGAGCTGCCTCCTTGCCTGATTTCCTGATGTCTCCCTCTTCCTCCCCCAATTTCATATGAACCAGAGCTCTTATTTAGGGCTAAACTCAGCTTCGGTCTCAATTGCTCATACTAGAGGAACATGGTTCCAGGAGGACTGTGGTTCCCGACCTCTCTATCCTGCTATCTCATCTCCCGCATCTCCCATTGGTCGAACTCAATCAGTAGCCAGAGAGCAAGGAGATGGTTACTCTTCTCAGTACTCCGAGCAGGTAAAGCCCAGTGGAGAGCAGACCATAAAGGCTGCATAAAGCCTGTCTTCTACTGATAGCTGACTTTTAGTTATTGCTCAACCAAGCTGTAAACTCCTTCACCATACCTGCAGAGTGCTGGCACATTCCTGCCGCCCAATAAAAACACGTGGAACTCAATGTTAATTTTTAGTCACCAAATAGAAAGCTTAGATGTTTTACTTCTCTTTCCTTAGGCCCATGAAGCCAACAAAGGCTTTATTCTAAAAAGTTAAATGTGACAATGGATCAAGTGAAAAGGATTTATAACATCAGTTAAAAATAATGGATGAGGCTCATTTTGTAAAATGGCCAAATGCACAGACTATAATGTACCATCTGTCTGAGAATTCCACAGATTTATTCTCCTAAACATCTGGCAATTCATCTCCAGGCTCTGTAAACATTCCAAACTCTGCCTGAGAGCAAGGCTGGCGTAGCATATTCTGAGAGTACACACTACTATACAGAGCATCACGTATGGCTCCCGTGCGCCATCTGCACTAATGGTGAATATAGTCTCTTTCCCAGTAAAGGCTTTATTAAAATGCCGCCCTCAGGAAGTTTTCAGAAGTGCCAGTCTTCCATGAAAATCTATTGGGATCTGCTGGCCTGTCTTATGACTGCAGCACAGCAGAAGTTGAGGGTGAGACCATGATTATAAGGCCACATGCAATTGGACAGCTACTTGAACTTTGCAGGGAGTGCTAAGGTAAAGATATAAATACTCTACAACTTTGCAAAACCACTGTGCTGTGGTCCTCTATGGGGTCTTGCTTCACAAATGAAAGCATCTCATAACAAGTTCAATACTTACATTCCAGTGTCCATGTCTGGTTCTAAGACCGACCCACTTGTTAAAAAACGCAGGGCTATAAAAATGACATTATAATGAGGAACCACTGGGGACTGTTCTCTCAGGAAACGAATAAAGGTGAGACTGTTGAATATAGATAATGTTTCCACTTCTTAGTCCTTAGTCATTTAAAATTCAGAAAATCTATTTTTTATTGCCAGATACCATGTTATGTGCTAGGAATACATCAACGATAGACGATGCTATGAAGGAAAGGGCTGTTAAAAGCAAACTCAGCTTGGGGCTGAGAAAAGGCTTCTCTAAGGAAAGGAAATACGGGCTGAGAGCTGAAATATAGGTCTGAATGAACTGGGGGGCGGCGGGCAGAGGGTGCTGAGAAAGGAGAACACAGGTACAAGAGCCCTAGGGGAGAAGTGAGCTCAGGGCATCTGAGAGGTGAAAGGACAGTGTGGAAAAAGGCAGAGATGGAGAGGTAAAAGGGCAGGACTTGAGGATGGGCATGGGAAGTAGGGGTCAGATCCCAATTATCTATTTAAACACTTTCCTCTTTACCTTCAAAGCAGTGGGAGCCACAGAAGGATTTTGAGCGGGGGAGCGACGTGATCAGATTTGCATTTTGGAAAGACCTTTGGCGGCCGTGTGGGGAATAGCGAGATGAGGAGCAAGAATGGAGCAGAACGGCTGGAGGTTACCACAGGCCGGCCAGTGAGAGAGGGGGGAGCCCGGGCCAGCATGGCAGCAGGAGCAGTGGACAGCAGGGGAGCGGATGGGGAGTAATTTGGGAGGCAGAGGACATGGAGGGTCGAGAGTGACACGGGTCAGGGAAGGTGTCTGCTTTCTACAGCTGGATGGACAGCAACGGGCTGAGAACGACGCAGGGGCCCGGATCTGTCGAGCAGATGGTGAGGAGTTAGGTTTTGGGATTAGATCTATCCCAATCCTGCGCTCCAGGCCTGCAAGCAGAAAACTGCCGGTCAGTTTAGCTTACCGGTTCAGTTCCTTTTTCTCTGGTGACATAGAACTCCTCGGGAGTCAGCTTCTTTCGCCACTCGTTCTTGGTGAGAGATGGTGCATGCTTTGTACGAGACCCTGTATTGTTAAATAAGATTCATTTTTTTTTATTAAAACAGAAAGGCATAATGACCTTTTCTTCCTCAGCCTGTCTCCTAAAGGGCACTATCACCCAGCAAAATAAGTCCATCCCTTTCCCTCTCCCACTCCTTCATTCTCCACAGGAACCAGAAAGCTCTGGTACAAAACGCTTTAATTGAGCCATTAGTTTAATAAGAAATGAGTAATAAGTAGAGAGCCAGTTTTCTAGTCTCCCTAGAGCACAGAAGCTAAAGAGGCAGCTGAAATATGAATAATGCCGAATAAATTCTCCTCAGGTACCTAAGGGTAGAAATTGATCCTCTTCCATTACTTATGTTCAAAGGAGAAGTTTCTGTCAGGATACATCTGGGAGTAGTTGAGTGATTGGAGAGAAAAGAACGTTGAGCTAGTGGATTATTAAACTCCATTCCCTTGCGGGTTTATAAAGCTATCTCTGACTTTGTTTGGCAAGGGAGGTCTTTATTAAAATATCTTTTTTGTGAGGAAAAAGACTCCTGTAGCATATACTCCTGAAAAGGAAACTGAGACCCACCATCATCTATTCTAATGTTTCATGATTTCTGTTCACATTTTCTTTTCTTTCTTCTCCTCTCCCTGGCTTCTAATCTTACTACTTCTATCCCTATAGAAATATAACTCAACTACACATAATTTTTCAGGAACCCATCTTCTGGGAAGCAAAGCAAAATGTATTTAGGTGGCCATAATTACTGGTCAGTGGCTTTCAAATTTATCAGGCAAGATGCCAAATAATAAATAGAGAAAGAATGATAAAAATGTTTAAGTCAACATTTTTGCAATCACTAAAATAATAAGTGATTCAAGTAAGAATCATCAGGGGATTGCAAACTCCCTAGGTAAAAGACTGTTGAATAATGGAATAGTCAAACATTTTCAAAATATGATGCCAAATATTAATTACAAGGAAGAAAATATTCCTTGACAATGGAAAAATGAAGAAGTCACCATCTTAACCAAGTAAGCAAAGTTAGCATCAGCAACAGTGGGACAAGCCCACATAAGGTGCCTTGCGTGTGATGCACTGGGAATATATCACCTCCCTCATCCCCTTCTTCTCCCCTACTGCACTGAATCTATTCTCAGGCAGCTCACGGAGGACTTCTAAGTAAAAGTGTCCCTAGGAACACTTCATCCCTATCTCCTTTACTTCTAGATAATACCAACACTTGATCATCTCTTTTTGGGGGTATATTCTATTTCTTTGGCTTCCATGACACCAAATTCTCTTGAGTATCCCTTTCAAGTATCTTTACTCAACTCCTCTCCCTTTAGTCATCCCTGGTATCTTGGTGTGCTTCAGAGAATTTATCCATTCTAGGCTTTCTTCTGTCATCACTCCACACCTGCTTCCTGGGTGGTTTTATCCATCTGGTAGCTTCAAGACCCCCAAATATATTTTTATCCCCATTCTCAATCTCTCTGTTGAGCTCCAGATCTATATACAAGGGTTGGCAAAAGCAGATTTACAGTTGTGGATGACATTTTTTGTTAATAAAGCTGTTATAATAATCATAATCTGCATGTCTTTTTTCCATTCGAACAACTACAAATCTACGTCTGCCCACCCTGTATAATCGACACTGGGATACCTGTATTAGGATATCCCATCTCAAACAACATGCACAAAAAGGCCTTTATGTACTTCCCCCACCCTAGCCCAAATCTTCTCTTCTCACATGTTCTAGCCTAGTGGTCAGCAAACCACGGCTTGCGAGCCACATGCAGCTCTCTGGCCCCTTGAGTGTGGCTCTTCCACAAAATACCATGGCCTGGGCAAGTCTATTTTGAAGAAGTGGCGTTAGAAAAAGTGTAAGTTTAAAAACTTTGGCTCTCAAAAGGAATTTCAATCATACTGTTGACATTTGGCTCTGTTGACTAATGAGTTTGCCGACCACTGTTCTAACCCAACGTTTAAACCAGAAAGCCAGGCCATGATCCATGACCCAGGATTCTTCCCTTTTCCTTGCACCAAGCCCTGTTGGTCCTACTTCCTAAATAATCCTAAATCTGTTCATTCTCACTTTTCTGCTGCCACCTTGCATTAGGCCACCGTTATCTCCAGCACAGATTATTACAAAAGTCTCATTGATATGCCCTTGCCTATCCTAACCACACCCTTCTTCTCACTGTCCCAAACTGTTCAATGAGGCATAATAAACTCAAGTTAAATTCCAAATTCCCTAATGTGACTTCAAGGCCCTGTGTGATTTGGGCCTAGTTACCACCGTCAACTCCTCCCTCCTACTATGCTCCAGTTCTTCTGAACTGCAGTCCTCTGAGTCCCCAGAACTTGTCATCGTGTGCCCAGCTTTTTACTTGTTGGTGAGATGGAGGGAAAACTTCCAAGATCCTCACGTTCTGGACCAGAAGCTGGCCGCCTTCAATCTCTGGTCTCAGTTTATATGTTAATTCTCCAGGAGACCCTCCCCGAACACCAGCACTCCTTTCCCAAGTCTGGGCTGCAAGATCCTCCTCTGTGTTCCTCCTTTAGAGACTATTTAATCGCGATGATGGGAAGCTAATCTGTGTGGATGTCTCCAAAGTCTACCGAGTCTATAAAGTAGTAAAGTAGAAGCCAGACTAGAAGCTGAACATCTGAAAGAATTGCCTTTGTTCAATGTATCCCTAGTATATATTGTAGTGCTTTAGCATTTAATATTCATTTCTTCATTCAGTCAGTTAATAAATATTTATAGAATACCTACTGTATGCCAGATACTATTCTAAATGTTAGGGATTTAGGGGTAAAGAAAACAGATAAGAATCACCGCCATTAGGGAGTAGAGGTAAAATTACCTAAATAAGTAAAGGATATAGACCTTTAGGTGACTTTTAAAAAATCACAAAGGCAAGCAGAGAGTGAGGATGTGTGTATATGTGTACTTATGTGTGTATATATATATGTGCACATGTACACACACACACACACACACACACACACACACACACACAATTTCCAATAGAATAGTCAGAGAAGGCCTTATTAAGAAGATGACATAGCACCTAAGACTTAAAGGAAATGAACAAACATGCCATGGGAATATGTACAAGACGAGCACTGTAGGCAAGAGGAAAAACAGGTGGGGTGGGCCTGGCATGCCTGATGAACAGCAAGGAGACCAGAGGCAGTGGAGTGGAGTGAGCAAGGGAAGGTCAGTGGAAGTGAAAACAGAAAGGTAATTAAGCCAGATCAGTTAGGGCCTTGCAGGCTATTGCAAAGACATTGACTTTTATTCTGAGTAAGATTGGAAGTCACTGGAAGGTTATCATAGGCATATCATGACCTAACATTTAAAAAGGATTAGTGGCTGACATGTTTTAAAAAAAATGAAGCAGGGCAAAGGCTGAAGCTGGGAAATCAGTATGAAGGTAACGAATAATTAGAGATGGAAGAGACTGGGATCAGGGTGGGAGCAGTAGTGCTTACAGTGGTCAGACACAGGAAGCAGGCTGGTGGCAGAGCAGGAGGAGGTGCTGATGGGTCAGACAGGAAGTATGAGAGAAAGAAAAGGGTCACAGGCTTTGGTCATGCATTGGACAAAGGGGAAGACTGCAGAAGAAGCAGGTGTGGAGGCTTGGTGTTAGATGTAAGTTTAACAATGTCAATTAGATATTCAAATGGAGAGGTCGGGAAGGCAGTTGGATATATATGGATTTAGAGTTCAGGGAGAGGATTAAGGTAGAGATGTACACTTGGGACTCCTCAGCATTAAGATGTATTTAATAAAGCCCCAAGTCAGTAAGTATAGACAGAATAGAGAGGCCTAAGGGCTTAACTATGAGACACTCCAAACATGCAGGCTGAGGATGTGGGGAGGAATGGACAGAGATGGAACAGAACTGAAAGAATGCGGTGTCCTGGCCAGCATACTTTTCTTAAGTATTTTAAGAAAAACGGCATAATCTACTGTGTTGAAAGATCGAGACAGAGATGAATGATAATGGACCACTGAATTTAGCAATGTGGAGGTCACTGGTGATGTGAAAAGGAGGAGTGGAGGCGAATCTGATTGGAATCCTATCTAATACAAGAATAATAGGCAAATTGACCGTACCTTCGCTATACCCAACAAGCCGTGACCACTAGCCAATCACAAGGCGATGGCCCTGAGTTAGGTTGGCCAGGCTGAGGGGGGAGCCAGCCAGCGATGGTGGGGCCCTGATTGCAGGGCCCTGTGATGGCCGGGTGCCAGGCCAGGCTGTAGTCATAAGAGACAAACTGTACACAGGAATAAAGATTGCAAAAGATTTCTCATCAGAAACAATGTAAGGGAGAAGACAGTAGAGCAACAGAGTCCCTGGGGCTGCATAGGGCAGAGCTGATGCTGTCTGCTTGGCCCAGAGACTCCGCCCATCCAACCTGAGCACAGCTGAACTTCACAGACAATTGGCCTGGAAGTGCTAACAATGATTAACCTGAGCTTAACTTCAGCAAGACTGTGCAACCCATATCCACCTCAGGTAACTGGGGAGGCTGAGCCACTGTCCCTTGTAGGACATCTACCACACAAAGCTAATTGACCAACTCAGGGAAGCAGCCACCACGCAGAACCATGGAAAGAAATCAGATATGAAAGAAATAGAGAAAAAAAACACAACTGGACATGGAATTCAAAACCACAGTTATAGGGCTTTTCAAGAGGCTCCTAGAAAAGGCCGAGACCTATAAGGAAATAAAAAAGACCTATGAGGAAATGAACAAGACCTACGAGGAATTGAACAAGACCTGTGAGGAAGTGAACAAGACCTGCTAGGAAATGAATAAGACCAATGAGGAAATGAATGAGACCTACAAGGAAATGAACAAGACCTACCAGGATATGAACGAGACCCTCAAGGATGTGAAAAAGGACCAACCAGAAATTAAGCATACACTGACTGAAATAAAAAATGTTACACAAAGACCTAAAAGTATTCTAGAGTACCCCAAGAACCAAGTTAAAGATTTGAAGTACAAAGAGGTAAAATCCACTCAGCTGAAAAAGCAAAAAACCAAAAGAATCCAAAAAATTGAAGATGTGTAAGGGGCCTCTGGGACAACCTCAAGCATACCAACATCTGAATTATAGGGGTGCCAGCAAAAGAGAGAGAGCAAGACAATGAAAACCTATTTGAAGAAATAGTGACTGAAAACTTCCCACACCTGGTGAAAGAAATTGACTTAGGAGTCCAGGAAGCACACCGAACCCCAATATATAGGAACCCTAAGAGGACCACACCAAGACACATCACAATTAAAATGCCAAGAGCAAAAGACAAAGAGAGAATATTAAAAGCAGCAAGAGAAAAACAGATGGTTACCTATAAGGGAGCACCCATACGACTGTCAGCAGATTTCTCAACAGAAACGATGCAGGCCAGATGGGTGTGGCAAGAAATATTCAAAGTGATGAACAGCAAGAATCTACAACCAAGATTATTCTATCCAGCAAAGCTAGCATTCAGAATTGAAGGTCAGATAAAGTGCTTCGCAGATAAGAAAAAACTAAAGGAACCAATATTATATGAAATGCTGAAAGATATTCTTTAAGAAAAGGAAGAAGAAAAAGATAAAAGTGTAAATTATGAACAACAAATACACATCTATCAACAAATGAACCTAAAAATCAAGTGAATTAATAAGCTGATGAACAGGATAAACTGGTGAATGTAACAGAATCACGGACGTAGAGAAGGAATGGACTGACAATTCTTGGGGAGAAAAGGGGTGTGGGAAGTGCAGCAAGAGACTGGACAAAAATCATGCAACTATGGGAGAGGACAGTGGAGGGGGGGGGTGAGGGCAGAGGGTGGGATGGGTACCTATAGGGGAAAAAAGGGAACAATGTAATTAATAAACTGAACAATAAAGATTAAAAAAAGAAAAGGGGAAGGGGAGGGGAGCTATAAGGGAAAAAAGGGAACAATGTAATTAATAAACTGAACAATAAAGATTTTAAAAAAGAAAAGAAAGGGGATAATTGTGGAGTTATTTTCTACCTTGAGTACACCAAATACAGAAAATAATTGAGAAAAATTTACTGAGTACATAAGCTTTAGATAACCAAGATAATATAGGAGGTTTATAAAGTGCTGCAAGCTTAACTACCAACAGAATGGTTGAAACGTTTTAAAATCATTTTAGGCTGGGTTATCAGATAGAGTTGTTTTGTTAATACTTTAAGAGCAAATAGGATGAGAACTAGTTTTAATGGATGTGAATTACTGCTTAAGCATAAGGGAAGTACAGGCATTCCATTTTAGACTACTTAAAAGACTGGTAGATGTATGGGTATAACTACATTTTACAAGCTTTCAACCAAGGGCAAGATGCTAAGAGATGACCAGTGCCAATGTGTCAGAGTGATCTAAGCTGGGGCAAGTCACACAAAGGCCACCCCCAAAGGGTGAAAATTGTAGTTACAACAGGCTTTGCTAGTGAGAATGGACTGTCTCGGTTTCTCCTTTTAGAGCATAAACTCTGGTCTGGAGGGGAATTTATGAAATCTGAACCTGGGCCATCACTGACATCTACCAACAGAGCACTTTGATGAAAGCTTTCCTTAACCTTCAAATACCTGTGCTGCCATGTCACTCCACATGTATTCTTGGCTTTGGCAAAGATCCTGCATTATTTCCATGGATAGCTAAGTAGAGGATCAACTTTTGGTATTAAGGTTGGAATTTATAGTCTGTAAAGCTGCTGTTACCTTCTTAGGTCCTTTTGGGGAGAGAGTGAAATGGAATTGGAGGAAAACCTATTGTCTCCTGGAAGTATTGCCCCTAGTGTCTTTCAGCATGCAGTTCAATATAACAGTTAACACTGGAAAGTGGGAACTCATGAAGGGCCAGAACCAGTAAGATTCCCATGCTTCAACTTTGAACCTAAGGCATGAATTCTGTTTGAACCTCCCTCTCCCCCAGCTCTGTATTTTACTTCATCTGTTAAGAGAGTGCCTACCTGTTTTCAAACACTCACCTTCTTCCTCTGCCCTAATTGTTTTTAGTTTAAAATGTATATTTTAAAGTCTTAAAATAATTACTCCTTCATCTAATACAATAAACATCTAATACAATAAACATTTCCCATGGCACTTCTAATCCTTATCTATATGAACCTTTTACGCTATTATTGTGTGGAAAGGTTTAATTGATGGGTATCAATGTTCAGACTAGTTGATGAAGCACAAATTCAAGAACCAATTATAGCCGAAACTGGTTTGGCTCAGTGGATAGAGCACTGGCCTGCGGACTGAAAGATGTATGGGTATAACTATATACATCTTTCAATTCCCGTCAAGGGCTGCGGGCACATCCCCAGTAGGGGTGTACAAGAGGCAGCTGATCGATGTTTCTTTCTATCCCTCTCCCTTCCTCTCTGTAAAAAATCAATAACATATATATATATATGTTTTTTAAAAACCAATTATACATTTTGCCAGTGTGGATGACTGTTTCAAGGGGAATAAAGTCTGCCTTGATAGACAAATGGTCAGTGGAGTGCTCTCAGATCAGGATATATGTGGTCTGCATCACTTGCAGAGGTTTATGCTGGGTGTTAGGAATTGAATGTGTCCCAATCCTCAGTATCTCAGAATGTAATTGTATTTGGAGACAGGACTTTTAAAGAGATAATTATGTCAAAATGAGGCCAATAGGATGGCCCTAACCCAATATGACTGCTGTCTCTGTATGAAGAGGAAGAGACACTAGGGATGTGAAAGCGCACACAGAAAAAGGTGCTCTGCAAAGGAAGGAGGCAGGCCTCAGGGGAAACCAACCGTGCTGGACACTTTGATCTTGGACTTGCAGCCTCTAGAATTGTGAGGAGATACGTTTCGTTGTTTCAGCCACCCAGCCAATGGTATTTTGTTATGGCAGCCGGAGCAAAGCAATACTCTCTTTGTGCTGTGTGGTTTGCACAGGCTAGATTTCTTGTTGGCCATATGTTCCCTAAGGGGGACCTTGATTTTCTCATCTTCAAGCAAACACACTATTGCTCATATGGTTACCCACTGGCTACCTCCTTCTGGTTTTGCTAACCTTTCTGGCCACAGATGCTACAATGCCAATTGTCACACATGAGCCATCCTCGTTTCCAATAACTATTTGTTCAAACTAAAAGAACTTCTTAGGGGCTGGAGTAAAACCAGCTAATCTGTAGATTCAACCTTCGCTCCCACCACAGTGACTGGACCATTTTAAACTTTGGCTCAGGTAGTCTCCTAGCAGAGTAGCTCTAGGAAGAATGCTTTCCTGAAACAACAGATTGTTTTCTCAAAATACTCCTAACTTTCCTCTTCAGTTTGCTCTTTCTCAATCTGGATGACAAAATCACAAGGGCCTTGCCTTTGTTTATCAGAAGTCCTTTGGAGAACAGACCTCTGTCACTTGCAATATCTTCTCATTTCTTTTCCCTCCAGCCATCTTCAAGTCCACAACATAGGTTAAATGTGGACTACACTTTTGTCCTTCCATTTACTTATGTAAGCATAACTAACATTTATTGTGTGCTTATTAAGTGCCAATTACCGTGATAAAGCATTTTAAATTATTTTCCCCCATTTGTTCTGTATAAAAACCCCATTATTGTCATTATCCATATTTTATAGAACAGGTTTAAAGTTACCAAGGTCAAGATGTGCCCAAAGACATAGCCAATAAGGAATATTGTCCACACCAAAGCCCTTTATTACCTGTTAATCATTTTTAATGGGTGCTTCATAGTCTGTTGAGCTTTCGTGGTTTATACAAGCATTCCTTAACTGGTGGACATTTAGGTTATGCCAGTTTCTGGTTCTTAAAAGCAGTGCTCTTAAAACATCTTTGCGCATGTAGCTTTGTCCTTTAGAATAACTTCCTTAGAAGAAACACCTAGGAGGGGATGTCTGACAAGTTACACAGTTCTAATTGCCTCCCGGTGTCCGGCCAAATTTTAATGTTGCTGCAGAGCTTCAGAGCCAAAGGCAATTCATTAGGCTGTTTCCCACAGCTCCAAGTACATGCACCAAGGACACGTTTCTGCCGAAACCACCAGCCCGTAAAGGGAAGTAAGGAGAGCTCTAGCTTACAATTATGACGTTTCCGTCACTGGTGGTTCTCAGCAAACCAGTGCTTGGCTCACAGTAGGCAGGCAACAAATATGGTCCGATTGGCTAATTACAGGCACCAATGGGGTTCTGAAGGGTATAACCGGAAGTCATGATGTATCAGCTACTACTCCATAACACTACATTTTGACGACTCCCAGGAATAAAGAGTTCCAAGTGAGGGGGAACATTTTCAGCGGCGTTTGGTATCTCTAAATGTCTTCAAAAAGGACACAGAACGGAGATGGCCTGGAAGCCAACCCTCAGGGGCCACTAGATGACCTTGAAAAAGATCTGAAACATAGGGGACTCCGAACTGAAGAATGAAATGCAAAGACGCCCCGACGTGACAGAGGCGCCAGGGGCATTTTGCAAAACACACACACACACACTCCTCAGGTCTGCCTCAGCCCCTGACAAAGCACGACTCTCAATTTGGGGGGGAGGGGGCATTACTAGCCGCTGTCTCCCCGGGTCCTGACACACCAGACACAGAGCAGGGCAGGGAGCCGATCCACGGGAACGCGGGGTCTGAGGCGCCCGCTTCCAGACGCGCGTGCAGACCCGGGCGCGCACAGGGGAGCGCGGCGCCGCGCCGTGGGCTCCGCCGCGGCCCCACGACGAGAGTCAGGGGCTCCTGGGCCGAGATTTTACGCAAAAGAAAGGAAAATGTGTGCCCGTCCCGGGCGAGGATCTGTAGCTTTCCTCCGATTCTAGGACCGCCCTGCCGCCCCTCCACGCTCACAGCGGCGCCCTCGCCGGGTCCGGAGCCAGCGCTCCGGCGCCAAGGTCGCCGCAAGGGAAACAGACAGCCCGAAAGACGGGGGCGGCGGCGGGGCCCGCGTCCTACCTGCGTCCCCGTGTCCCGTCCTGGCGCCGAGGACAAGACTAACAGGCCGGCCTCCCACAGCCCGAGGAGGCGCCTCTCGGAAGAGCAGCCGGAGCCTGCGGAAGAGGAGCGCCATGCCGCCGCCGGCCGCAGTCCCCGCCTCCCGCCCGCCGCCTCGCCCTGCGTCCCCGCCTCCCGCCCGCCGCCTCGCCCTGCGTCCCCGCCTCCCGCCCGCCGCCTCGCCCTGCGTCCCCCGCCCCCCGCCCGCCCCCCCCCCCCCCCCCGCGCCCCTCCTCTCACCCTCCCCCGGCCCGGCCCCTGCCCACCTTCCCGTGGCTCTCCCTGCCCCCCGCGCCCCCCTCCTGCCCCCTCCCCTTCTCCCAGCCTCTCCTTGGGCCCCAGCCGCTCCTCCCCTGGCCCTGCCCCCGCCACCCATGCCCACTCCGCTCTTCCTGAACCCAAACACTGGTCTGTTTGCATTTTCTAGAATTCTAGATAAAGGGAACTATAGGTTGGTTTGCATTTTCTTGAGTTGAATATAAGTGAAATCATAGGAAATGTACTTGATTTTGTCTCGTTTCTTTCACTCAGCATAAATATTTCAACACATTTATATTTTTTTGAATGTAAGTTACTCATCCCTTGTAGTGCTAATACTCCATTTATGAGTATGCTGTGAATATACCAATACCACAGTGTGCTAGTATTTATCTAGTCCTGTGTTGGCAGACATGTACCTTGTTTCCCATTTTTCCTCATTGGAAATAAAGCTGCTACCAACATTCCTGTACACATCTATGTACAGACTAGAGGCGAGGCACGAAATTCGTGCTTGGGACTGGGGTGGGGGGTGACGGGGGGGGGGGGGGGGTAGGCTTGTCCCTCAGTCCAGCCTGCATCCTCTCCAATCTGGGACATCCTCTCAGAGGATGCTTGCCTGCCTGCCTTCCTGATTGCCCCTAACCACTTCTGCCTGCCAGCCTGATCACGCCCTAACCACTCCCCTGACAGCCTGATTGATGCCTAACTGCTCCCCTGCTAGCCTGTTTGTCCCTAACTGCTCTCCCCTGAAGGCCTAGGTAAGTGTAACTTTTTAAGAAATTACAAAAATGTTTTCCAAAATGGTCGTTTCCTTTTAGGTTTCCACCAGCAGGTGTGAGAGTTCCATTTCCTCTGCATTCTTGTCAACACTCGAATATCCCGACCTTTTTTTTTTTATTATTGTTTAAAGTATTACAAATAGTAGTACATATGTCTCTTTTTTCCCCCATTGATACCCCCTCCACACACACACATGCCCTCTCCCGGCTCCCAGTGTCTTGTGTCCATTGGTTATGCTTATATGCATGCATACAAGTCCTTCGGTTAATCTCTTACCTCCCCTGCCCTACCCTTCCCAGTCTTCCCCCTGTAGTTTGACAGCTTTTCTAATAGTGTGTAGTGGTATCTCATTGTTGTTTTGTTTTTATTCTCTAATGATGTAGACATCTTTTTCATATGCTTATCTACAGTGGATATCTTTTCTTTAGTGAAGCATCTGTTCAAAACTTTTGTCCATTTATTATTGGGCTATTTCTTAATATTGAGTTTTTTATATTCTGGATACAAATCCTTTATCAAATATATGCTTTGTAAAGATTTTCCCCCCAGACTTTGGCTTAGTTTTCCTATCTCCTAAGTGTCTTAGGAAGAGCAGAAGTTTTTAATTTTTATGAAGTCCAGTGTATTGTTTTTTTCTCTTTTATGGATCATGCTTTTTTTTTTTTAATCATATTTAAGAAATTCTTCTCTAATTCAACTTTTCCCCCTATATTCTAGGTTTCTTGGGGTTGTGTTTTGTTTTGTTTTGTTTTAATTTTGTATTTAGGTCTCTGATCCATTTTGAGTTAATTTTATATATACCAAAATTTTTTATTTTGTTTTTTTCTTGTTCTATTGTTTTTGCATATGGATAGCCAATTGTTCCCAAACCATTTGTTGAAAAGACTACTCTTTTTCCACTTAAGTGCCTTTGCCTATTTGTCAAAAATCAGTTTTTCATCCAAGTGTGGGTCTGTTTCTGGATGGTCTACTCTGTTGTGTTCATCAGTCTGTCTGTCTTTATATCAGTCCTATAATGTTCCGATTGCCACACTTGGAATCAGCTAGTGTCAGTGCTAAATTTTTTTGTTATTTCCCAAGGGTGTTTTGGTTACATTAGGTATTTTGTATTTCAACATAAATTTCAGATTCAGCCCAATTTCTACAATTTTGATTGGGATTGTATTGGCTCTTTCTATAAATTAGGGGAAGATTGATATAATAATATTGAATCTTCTGACCCATATATAAGATATGCCTCTCAATTATTTAGGTCTTTTTTAATTTTTCTCAGCAGCATTTTGCAATTTTTAGGGTACAGGTTTTACATATCTTTTGACAGATTTATCCTGAAATATTTCATATTTTTGATACTATTGTATTGTTTTTTTATTTCTGGTTACTTCTACATGATTGTGTCTTGATCTTGTATTCTTCAGCTTTGCTAAACTCATTATTTCTAGTAATATTTTTATGGATTTTATCACACTTTCTACATAGACAACCATGTCATCTGTGTTTAGTCTTTCACATTAAGTATGAAATTAGCCATAGAATTTTTGTAGATACCCTATCAGAGCAAGGAAATTCCCATGTATTTGCTTTTATGCAGCAATTAAGATAATCATGTGGTTTCTTTCTTTTTTTAGTGATTTATTTTCAGATGTTAAACCAATTCAGTATTCCTGTCATAAACCCAACTTTATCTGCTTTGTTATCAGTTTTATATATTGTAGGATTTCATGGATTAAAAGTTTGTGTAGAGTTTTTGTGTCTATGATCATTAGAGATAGTTTTTTGTTTGGTTGGTTGGTTTTGTATCTGAGAAATAAAGAAACTGATTCAGATCCAGGGAAGTTAAGTAGCATGTCCATGGTCATGCTACTAGTTAGTGGAAGAGTGCGTAAAGTCCCTCTAAAGTTTAGAGTTTAGAAACTGTGAAGGAATAGCAGAGGTTAACTTGCCCGTCTTCACTTCCCAATCACAGAGTTAAGAAATGAAGTTAGCCCGGTCAGTGGCTCAGTGGTTGAGCACCAACCTTGTGAACCAGGAGGCCACGGTTCAGCTCCCGGTCCGGCCACACGCCTGGGCTGTGGGCTCAGTCCCCAGCAGGGCATGGGTAGGAGGCAGCCAATCAATGGTTCTCATTATTGATGTTTTTTTTTTCTCTCCTCTACCTTCTTCTCTCTGAAATCAATTTTTAAAAAATGAATTTAACTTGTGTCAGTGCAAAACATGGAGTCTGCTCTAAGACCCAATTCAGGATATCTTACATTTAAAAAATGCATGGCTTTGGTTAAATATTCAGTCTGTCTCAGCTTATCCCTAAAATTGCGTTATTATGAGGATAACAGACAGTATATATTTTAAAACCTAGCATACCTTCTAGCACATACTGGTTTTAAAGAATGTCACTTGTTTTTATGAAGATTTAATTAGGAAGACAGTGATGGGTAAGCAGAATTGATAACCAAACCATGCCTGGATTTCTGTGCATGCCACACCTTCAGAAAGACATTCCAAATACAGAGGGAGTGCCTCCCTCCCTACTGCTATTCTCCCGCAAACCTGCTCTGAAAACTCTTGCCTTATCTTTTGCTCAGACCCTTTCTGGTTTAGAAATGTCCCCTTTGCCCTCCACCATTTGTCTAAATCCAACTTAACCATTAAGAACATGCCCTCATCTCTAATTAACTGTTTCGTCTTAGCTTGAACAAAACACCACTTAATAACACTGAATGGAAGAGACTACTAGTTTCCTGTCCAATATCCCTTCTCCTCTGTTCATTTACAGCCTTTATTTTATTGAGGGTAGCAATGTGCCTAACTAAAATGTTACACCCACCAACTAGCTCCCTTGTGGCTAGTGCCGGTCATTTCACACAGTCTGGGCAGGGGTAGAAGCCGGTGTCGCTGCAGGCTTGCAGGAAATTAAAGAGGTCCTGACTTAATTAGCACCGGCCTTTCGCTCTTCTTTTTATCTTATGCCTGGAAAGAAGTCATAGTGACTAATGGACTAACAATCTTCTGATACATGTGATGGGGAGACCCACACTCTGATATTAAAGAAGTAGATGTCAGGAAGGAGGCTGGGTCCCTGGTGACACTGTGGAGCCAAAATAATGGCCATGGGTCACCTACCTTCACCTTTCCCATACATGAGAGACAAATCCATATTTTCTTTAAATCACTGCTATTTGGATTTCCTGTTTCACTTTATGTCTGGTGCCCTGAATTTGATTGCCAAATGTCCTGGAAAGGCAAGATTCTGTAATGTTATATCTTTGTGTAGCTAACATACCTCAGTGCAGACTGTAGGTGCACAAGAAACTGTCGTCCTGTGCATTGTAGGATGTTTAGCAGCATTCTGACCTGTACCCACTAGATGCCATTAGCATCCCCCTCCAGTTGTGACATTGCCATATATCTCTTTGGAGCAAAATCACCCTTGTTGAGAACCACAGATAGCATTCATATAACTGTATCCTAAAACAGTTTAAACTATTGTTTAGTGCATTTAAAAAAATCTTTATTGTTCAGTTTATTAATTACATTGTTCCCTTTTTTCCCCCTATAGCTCCCCTCCACAAGGTACCCATCCCACTCTCCACCCTCACCCCCACCCCACTGTCCTCTCCCATAGTTGCATGATTTTTGTCCAGTCTCTTGCTGCACTTCCCACACCCCTTTTCTCCCCAAGGATTGTCAGTCCATTCCCTCTCTATGTCCATGATTCTGTTACATTCACCAGTTTATCCTGTTCATCAGATCATTAATTCACTTGAATTTTAGATTCATTTGTTAATAGATGAGTATTTGTCGTTCATAATCTACACTTTTATCTTTTTCTTCTTCCTCTTCTTAAAGAATATCTTTCAGCATTTCATATAATATTGGTTTGGTGGTGATGAACTCCTTTAGCTTTTTCTTATCAGCGAAGCACTTTATCTGACCTTCAATTCTGAATGATAGCTTTGCTGGATAGAGTAATCTTGGTTGTAGATTCTTGCTATTCATCACTTTGAATATTTCTTGCCACTCCCGTCTGGCCTGCATCGTTTCTGTTGAGAAATCCGCTGACAATCGTGTGGGTGCTCCCTTATAGGTACCTAACTGTTTTTCTCTTGCTGCTTTTAATATTCTCTCTTTGTCTTTTGCTCTTGGCATTTGAATTATGATGTGCCTTGGTATGGTCCTCTTAGGGTTCCTATATATTGGGGTTTGATGCGCTTCTTGGACTCCTAAGTCAATTTCTTTCACCAGGTGTGGAAAGTTTTCGGTCACTATTTCTTCAAATAGGTTTTCATTGTCTTGCTCTCTCTCTTTTTCTGGCACCCCTATAATTTGGATGTTGGTATGCTTGAGGTTGTCCCAGAGGCTCCTTACACTATCTTCAATTTTTTGTATTCTTTTGGTTTCTTGCTTTTTCAGCTGAGTGGATTTTACCTCTTTGTACTTCAAATCTTTAACTTGGTTCTTGGGGCACTCTAGAGTACTTTTAGGTCTTTTTGTAACATTTTTTATTTCAGTCAGTGTATGCTTAATTTCTGGTTGGTCCTTTTTCATATCCTTGAGGGTCTCGTTCATTTCCTTGGAGGTCTCATTCATTTCCTTGTAGGTATTGCTTATTTCCTTGTAGGTCTCGGCCTTTTCTAGGAGCCTCTTGAGAAGCCCTATAACTGTGGTTTTGAATTCCATGTCCAGTCTTTTTTTTTTTCCATTTCTTTCACATCTGATTTCTTTCCATGTCTCTGCATGGTGGCTGCTTCCCTGAGTTGGTCAATTAGCTTTGTGTGGTAGATGTCCTACAAGGGACAGTGGCTCAGCCTCCCCAGTTACCTGAGGTGGATATGGGTTGCACAGTCTTGTTGAAGTTAAGCCCAGGTTAATCGTTGTTAGCACTTGGAGGGGTTGACCTCCAGGCCAATTGTCTGTGATGTTCAGCTGTGCTCAGGTTGGATGGGCGGAGTCTCCAGGCCAAGCAGGCAGCATCAGCTCCACCCTATGCGGCCCCAAGGACTGTGCTGGTGGCAATGGCCGCCAGCACCTCTGAGAGAGAGCCGCTGCCGAGCTCCACCAGCCACCGGAGAATTCAGACTCTCCCCAAATGAGTCTGTCCACCCAATGTCTCACCTAGGGTGGCAAAACAATGCAGTCTGATGATTTCCCGAACGACAGAGTAAGTCACAAGCGCTCTCTGCGCGGTCACGCAGCTGCGCTGTTTCCAAGCTCACAAGCACTCCGCACAAGCTCGCCCTCTCCACACGCCAGCAGGCCCCTGCAGCACCCGAGTTTCGGTGTACCCTCCTACTGTCCAGTTTTTACCCCGTATGATTGTGGGTTCCCTGGACTTCTCCCAGAGCTGGAGAATCAGTCCAGTGGGATGTCTTTGTCTCCCCATTCAAGAAAACTGGCCAGGTTTTCAGCCGCCCGCCCTGTCCACTGGCGCACGCTCCAAACCTCTTTCCACACGTATCTTCAACGCTGCCCTCAGCCGCTCCTCTGAGTCACAATGTCCTGTCTTCTCTTTTATTTGTGGAATTTTCACTCAGCCAGCTTTCTGGTGATTCTGGATGGTGTTTTTTCTTTCGTTAAGTTGTAGTTTTGAAATTGCTGTGTGGGGCAGCAAGATAGGTGTTTACCTATTCCGCCATCTTGGTTCTCCTGTGTTTAGTGCATTTTAAAATCTCACATAGGAGGCATCATAGTGTTGGTATTCTTTCACAACTTGATTTTTATCATTCAGTATTTTACTTTTTAAAGATTTATTTTGATAAACAGATAGTTATAGATCTAGTTCATTAATTTTAACTGCTGTATAGAATGTGTTGTGTCAACAAACCAGAGGATATCCATTATTCTACTTAGAGACAGTAACATGTTTTCATTCTTCAGCTATTACAAAATCATGCTACCATTCTACCAATGAACAACTTTGTACCAACTTCCTTGCTCATGCAAGATTTCTCTAGAGTAGACATCTAGAGAATGGCTGGATCAAGGCCCTCCTCTATTGCTCTTCAAATTGGTGGCACGAACGAGGTTTATGACTCTGTTTCTCCACATCTTCACCAGTATTTAATGTTACAAGGTTCACTGTTTTTTGCCAATATGATGAGTGCAAAATGAGTTTTCACTTAATTTTCATTTTTCCAGTTGGTAATAGAGTTGAGAATCTTCAAATATTTATTAACTCTAAGGTTTTTCTATCTTTGAATTGTGTGTATTCTTGCCGCTTTTTATTTCTGATTGTTTCTCTTTTTGTTGTTACAGCCTCATTGGAATTCTCTGTTATTATGCATACTGATTATTTGTTGATTTTTGTGTGTGTTTCAGTTATTTTCTCTAATTATATGGATTGGATTTTACTTTGCTCATGATATGTTTGTAAAGAAATTTTAATTTTCCGGTAGTCAAATTTATCTACCTTTACTTTTATAGTTTGTTCATGTTCTTTTATTTATTCTCATATGTATCTATGTGTATAATTTCTCACAAATACTACATATTATTGTCATCAAATGTATGTATATTTTTCTAAGGCTTTTCTTACTCAACATTTTGTTTTAAGAGATTACCTGTACAAATTTTAACAATCTACTTTATTTTAATGGAGTTTAACTAATAATGATATTCTCTTAATGTTATCTTCTAAAGCTAACAGGTTTGCTTTTCAAATTTAAGTTTTTAGTGGTGGCACACAATTTTGTACGTAATGAAAGGTAAAGATTTAATTTTTTCTTTTTTCTATATGGAAACCCAATTGTCAGATCATTTATTAAGTGGCCATTTGTTAAACCATTTATTAAAAGTATAATCTGTCCCATTGGCCTATTTGTCTACCCCTGTACCAATACCACACTTTCTAAACTATAATTTTATATCAGGTCTTAATACTTGATGAAATATTAATTGTATAAAAATAACCTTATTAGAATATGGGTTGGAATTTCATTGAATTTACAAATTAAGAGTCAGACAATTATTATTTTTCTGTAGCTTTATGTTAGTCTCAAAACAAGAGCTGCCCAGCGATGGCAGGCTTGGCTCAGTGGATAAAGTCTCTGCCTATGGACTGAAGGGTACCAGGTTTAATTAGGTTCAAGGGCATATGCCCATGTTGTAGGCTCAGACCCCAGTAGAGGATGTGCAGGAGGCAGCCGATCAATAATTCTCTCTCATATTGTTGTTCCTATCTCTCTCCCTCTTCTCTCTGAAATCAATAAAAATATATTTTAACAAAAAAAGCTGTCCACATTTTGTTAAATTTATTCATAGAAACCTTGTAACTTTTGTTGCTATTGTACTTATTACATATTCTAATTTCTAGTTTTTTGCTGAATGTAGTTATTTATTTGAATGCATTTTTAGTAAATCAATATTTTACCCAGTAATCTTGCCAAACTCTCTTCTATATTCAACAGGTTGTCTTGAAGATTTTCTTGAGTTTTCTATGAAAACTATCTTATTGTTACCTCATCTTTCTTTTTAATCATTTTATCTTGAATTTCTTATTGTGTTGGCATGGACCTCCAATAAGTATTGAATATATAAAATGATAGTAGGCATTCTGTTCTCTTCCTGACTCTAAAGAAAATGCTTCTAACGTTTCTCTAATACATATGATTTTTGGTAGATTTTTAGTAGTCTTTACTGGGCTGCAGATGTTCCCTTCTATTCCACGTTTACTGAGAGATTTTGACATGAATGAGTGTTAAATTTTACTTGCTGACTTTCCTATATCTAGCAAGATAGTCATATGGCCTTTCTCTTTTTAATATAGAGTCTTATATTAATAGATTTTCTATTGATGTTAAATCATTGTTGAAATCTTGAGATCAACCCAACTTGGTCATGATTTATTTTCAAAAATATGTTTTTTTTTTATTGATTTCAAAGAAGAACAGAGAGGGAGAAAGAGATGGAAACATCAATGATGAAAAAGAATAACCAGTTGGCTGCCTCCTGCACACTCCCTGCTGCGAATCCAGCCTGCAACTTGGGCATGTTGTACCTGACCAGAAATTGAACCCTGACCGCCTGATCCACAGGTCAGTGCTCAAATCACTAAGCAACACCGGCTAGACTATGATGTTTTTCTTCTTCTTCTTCTTTTTTAAATGCATTTTTAGATAATTTTCAGTATTTTATTTATAAGTTTTACAATTATATTAAAAACTAAATTAATTTGTAACTTTCCTTTCTCATGGTGCCATTGCTTGGTTTTGATATCAAATTTATGCTAACCTTACCAAATGAGTCTAGAAGTCTTATCTATATTGTTCAAAATCAATTGATGTAACTATATATCATAATTTTAATAGCTTTGCTATTGTTTGAATGTAATGATTTACTTACAAGTTGAAGTTGATATTATGTGTTTAGTTTCTCGGTAATTTTACTTATTTTTTATTTTTTTATATTTTATTGATTTTTTACAGAGCGGAAGGGAGAGGGATAGAAAGTCAGAAACATCAATGAGAGAGAAACATCAACCAGCTGCCTCTTGCACACCCCCTACTGGGGATGTGCCCGCAGCCAAGGTACATGCCCTTGACTGGAATCGAACCCAGGACCCTTCAGTCCTCAGTCCAACGCTCTATCCACTGAGCCAAACCGGTCTCGGTGAGTTTGTCGGTAGTTTTAATTGTGAAGATGGTAAATATTTAATGAAACAAATTTTAAAAATAATTTATCATTTTCTGATCTATCTGATTCTGTCCCCATATACAGAGTTTTCCTGGCCAAATTGGTGTGGCTGGCACTTACTTTTTTCACTGAGGCTTAGTTCCCCCTCCAGGAGACTGACATACTGCTCCGTAGACCAGCACCATTTCAATCATGGTTCCGCCCAGGAAACTTTGGGTTGGCCTTTGATCTCCTGTGCCATCTTTTCTCTGTCCCCAGATTATGCTAATTTGTTTTCTTTCATTAAAATCTTTTTCTGCCTTCTGTGCTCCTCTGAGTCCTCTGCTTTCTGAGGCTAATCTAAATTCGTTTCCATATTCTTCAAGGGAGTTAGTCCTATTTGACATTCAAGAATGATCCAGAGAGCTGAATTCTGACTCATGGAATTTCCCTGTCAGTCCCTCCCCCAACTCATTTCCTTTTCATGAGCCTTTCTAATTAGCTATGCAATACAGTTTCAGAAGAGTTTCCACTGGCTTTTTGTTACACCTTTACAAGACCCAAGCCAGTGCTCAAAACCCAAATATCAGCCTCGTGGGCCTGAGGAATATTTCCCACACAGAGGGAGGCCTAGAATTCCTTCAGTTGCATTTTAATGTCACTGGGTCAACTGACCAAGGCTTTCAGAGGAAACATCATTTGTGCCATGGAGCACCTTCAGCACTGCCTTCAAAATCATGGCAGCAAATCTCCGACCGTATTCACAGGGGATGGCGAATTTTCTCCCTCCAGATGGCTTACCACAACAAGCTAATCCCACTACAGGTTACTAGTAATTGAATTCTCCCCTGAGAAGGAAATTGTATGAGATCCATGAACATTTGATATATGGATATTTCTAAACAGCCTGACTTGGAAAAGATTAAAACAGCCTTGTATTCCCAATCCCTCAGAACTCCTCACTGGCAAGACCCAGATTTTAATCTGCTCCAGGTGACAAAACTCAGGAAGGTTATAGCTCTCATCATCTTCAATTAATGCCAAGTGTAATCCTAGTTGGCAGAGTGCAGGGTGTGCTGGCACATTTAAGGAATGGGCATAGAACCTTTCTGCCAAATCCTCAGCGTGCTACCTTTTGGACTGCACTTTTCTTAATCAAAAGCTACCATGATTAATGAGTTATAGACAATGGGTAATCCCCTACATGGAGAAATTAGAACATGGGGGAAAAAGGTAATAGCAAATTATTCTACACAGACTTGGGTTTCTCCACCTCGAAAGCTTGATGCAAAGCCTTTCTTTTAGGCCCTTTGCCATGCAGACAGCTGAGTCTGACTGAGTTGTGTTATATCTGCGTTGAGAGAGCTTGCTGTTCTGCATCGGTTTGTGCATTTGTTTTATTTATTTTTTTAATCTTGCTCACAAGCTCAGAGGCATTTGGAATTAGCCACATTTAAAAGTAAAACAAAAGATTCAAAAGATTGGATTTGGGAAATAACCATGTAACTTTGCCTGTTTGGCTTTTGGTTTGAGGCAATCTTTCTTCAGAGCTCATTACTGAGGAAAATTTACATTGGAAATTGTGACCCCTTTGACCGCACCTTCATTTCAGCAAGTCATAGAAACCCAGTGTACAATCCAGAACTGAAAAGGAAATGGTAACTCACACAAAATTAGGAATTGAGTGGATGTTTTTCTTTAATTTGATGGCTATTCTGAGGTTAAAAAAAGTGAAGCATTCTAAGTTTCACTGGAAAAACAAGGAAATCAGAGTTACAAAGCAGATGAAGGAAAGACTAGTTCTTGTACCTAATGTTGCTTCAGAAACACTACCAAAGTGATGGAGTAAATAATCACCTCTAGAAACTATCATGAATTTGCAACATTTTTGATATACATAATATCTTGTTTTTTCTGACTATCAAGAGGTCACGAGAGAACAAGAAAATAGTAACCAAAACTTAAATCCTTGACATTTCTCTCAATTTTATAAATTCCTAACATTTGTATTTAAATTAGATTTTATTAGTCATTTTAAAATGGTGCATTGAATTTGTTAAAAGCTGGAGAAATGGAATCTCAATTCTATGTTATCACCTCCTATATAATAAAAGGCTAATATACAAATTGTTCCTTCGACCAGGAGTTTGACCAGGAGACAGGGTTGGCCAACTGCCTGTAGCCCATCCAGCCCCACCCCTGTTTGGCCCCCCTCACCCCAATCAGGGGTGGGCCGGCGGTCAACCTCCTGTGTCCGCTCCCCCTGGCTGGCCTGGCCAATCGGCCCCAATTGGGGCGAGCTGACTGGACCCCACCCATGCACGAATTCATGCACCAGGTCTCTAGTGTGGCATAAAAGTCTTTGCAATGTCTGTTTAATGAGATTCCCCACTAATGGGTACATTGGAAATCTTCTGGCTCCATAGTTTATGAATGGTCATAACAAACCATGTGGAGGTTAAGTCACAGGTGTTCATGTTACAACAGCTGAGATGGAATTATTATTACTTTTTAAAATTACTGATTTGAAAGAGAAAGAGAGAGAGGGGGAGGGAGAAAGAGAGATTTGTTGTTTTGTGTGCCCTGACCAAGGATCAAACCTCCAACCCTGGTGTACAAGGACAGCCCTCTAACCAGCTGAGCTACCCAGCCAGGGCAGCAGTGATGCAATTAAATCTAAAGCGTTATCTGTCAAGGAAGAATTTGCCTCCATATGTGAAGCCCAGAGCCCCTCAAATGTTTTGGCAGAAAACAGTGTGGGAAGGTCTCAATTCTGTCCCATTGGATGCCGCCTGCCCCTTTGGAGCTAGCAGTGTCCTTTGTCTTGTTCACTTGTAAATCACAAAAGAGTGTATAGCAGTGTCCTTTGTCTTGTTCACCTGTAAACCACAAAAGAGTGTATAGCAGTGTCCTTTGTCTTGTTCACCTGTAAACCACAAAAGAGTGTACTGGGTTCCTCTTAGCACAGCCCAAGCAGAATGACAGTTGTCAAAGAACCTAATGCAAAAGGAAGATCAAAAGGAAACAAACTGAGAACTAAGCCTCCTTCATTCACCTGTCCTCTCCCATAATCTGATGTCACTAAGCCCAGATTCCCCTTCCTTCCCAGCTTCCTTTCCACATAACCTCTTTTGATGTGCCATCTGCAATCCTCTCTACTATAAACAAACTCCCACTCTGAAGCTCGGGTTACTTATGTCCACAATACTGATGACCTGTTCCTCAGTCCTGCCATCTGTCAACCTTTGGGTCACTCTCCCACATTCCTTGAGGATATCTGCATCTAGCTCGTTGTCCTTCTTTCCAGCCCAACTGCTGGGCACCTCAAAGTTCATGTAGAGGACTGCTCAACACCCCATTGGCAGGTCTGTTTGGCCCCACTGTTGGCTTTTTATGTTGTACCTCTTTGTTTTTTGTGTTGTTTTTTAATAGTTTTTATAAAGAGTACCACACACAGCATTAACTTATCACAGGCTACTGTACCAATTTCAATATAAAATATTAAGCTATATTCATCCAATTAGCAACCTCTCACTTCATGCTATTGTTTTTTTAATTTAATAAATCTTTATTGTTCAGATTATTACAATGTTCCTCTTTTTTCTCCCACATAGCTCCCCTCCACCCGGTACTCATCCCACCCTTTGGCTTTACCTCCCTCCCACTGTCCTCATCCATAGGTGTACGATTTTTGTCCAGTCTCTTCCCACATCTGCCACACCTTTCCCCCCCAAGAATTGTTAGTCCACTCCCTTTCTATGACTCTGGTTCTATCATATTCACCAGTTTATTCTGTTCATCAGATTTTTAATTCACTTGATTTTTAGATTCATTTGTTGATAGATGTGTATTTGTTGCTCATAATTTTTATTTTTACCTTTTTCTTCTTCCTCCTCTTCTTAAAGAATACCTTCCAGCATTTCATATAATACTGGTTTGGTGGTGATGAACTCCTTTAGCTTTTTCTTATCTGCAAAGCACTTTATATGACCTTCAATTCTGAATGATAGCTTTGCTGGGTAGAGTAATCTTGGTTGTAGGTTCTTGTTATTCATCACTTTCAATATTTCTTGCCATTCCCGTCTGGCCTGCATAGTTTCTGTTGAGAAAACAGCTGACAGTCAAATGGGTGCTCCCTGTAGGTAAGTAACTGTTTTTCTCTTGCTGCTTTTAATATTCTCTCTTTGTCTTTTGCTCTTGGCATTTTAATTATGATGTGCCTTGGTGTGGTCCTCTTTGGATTCCTTTTGTTTGGGGTTCTGTGCACTTCCTGGACTTGTAAGTCTATTTATTTCACCAGGTGGGGGGAGTTTTCAGTCACTATTTCTTCAAATGGGTTTTCAGTATCTTGCTCTCTCTCCTTTTTTGGCACCCCCATAATTCGGATGTTGGTATGCTTGAGGTTGTCCCCAAAGCTCCTTTTACTATCTTTAATTATTTGGATTCTTTTTGCTTCTTGCTTTTCTGGCTAAGTGGTTTTTACTTCTTTGTATTTCAAATTTTTGACTTGATTCTTGTGATCTTCTAGTCTGCTTTTAGGTCTCTGTATAATATTTTTTATTTCAGTCAGTGTATGCTTAATTTCTAGTTGGTCCTTTTTCATATCCTTAAAGATCTTATTAAATTTATCGGCATTTTCTAATAACCTCTTGAAAAACTTTATAACCATGGTTTTGAACTCCATGTCCAGTAGTTTTTTTTCCCTCCATTTCTTTCAAATGTGATTTGTTTTCTTGTCTCTGCATTTTGGCTGCTTCCCTGAGTTGGTTGAGTAGCTTTGTGTGGTAGGTGTCCTCTAAGGGACAGTGGCTCAGTCTCCCCAGTTACCTGAGGTGGATACTCTTTGTGCACCCCTTTATGGGATGCACATTCTTGTTGTAGTTAAGCCTTGATTGTTGTTGGTATCACTGGGAGGGTTTGACCTCCAGGCCAATTGGCTGTGACAATCAGCTGTGTCTATGCTGGGAGAGCTTCTGTGCTCAGCTTAAATAGGGTGAAGTCTCAGGGCTGATCAGTCAGCCTTGGTTTCCTGTCAGCCCCACCCTAAGCAGCACCCAGGTCTCAGTGCTCCGAGGCAAGGGCTGCACGCACCTCTGAGAGAAAGCTGCTCCTGAGCTCTGCCAGATAACCCAGCTTCTCCCCAAATGAGTCTAGACACACAAAGTCTCACCCGGAACTGGAAAACAATGAAGTCCTGAGGGTTTTTTTTTCTCTCCCAAACAAAAGAGCCAGCCACATGCCTTCTCTGTGAGCTCATGTGCCTCTGCAGCTCCTGAGTTTCAGTGTGCTTCCTCCTGACATTCCAGTTTCACCCTCTATGAGTCTGGGTTTCCTGAAACTCACTCAGAACTGGGGATCAGTCCAGTGGGACACATTTGCCTCATTCCCTGTTTGAGAAAAACAGTCAGGCATTCATTCACCCACCCTTTCCACTCGTGCGCATCTCTGCACCTCTGTCTCTGTGCGTCTCTGCAACTCTGCCCTCCGCAGCTCCTTTGAGTCTCAGTGTTCTTTAATCTTTCCTTCTAGTTGTAGAATTTCCACTCAGCCAGCTTTCTGGTGGTTCTGGATGATGTCCATTTTTTTCTTTTAGTTGTGGTTTTGAAATTGTTGTGCAGGGCAGTAGTATAGGTGTTTAACCTATGCTGCCATCTTGGTTCTTTCCATGCTATTGTCATTATACTCCTTCAATGTATACTTCGGGGGTGGTCAAAAGTAGATTTACAATGTGAGTATATAGAACCATTTACTCTTATATTATTAATTATTAATTATTATATGCTGGAGGTTAATTCCAACATATCAAAATAAATGCAAGAAGTTCATCAAAAGGTTGATGGGCTTCTATATTCAGCAGGGCTGAATACATGTTATTGCCTACTAGAATGGCTGAAAGCATTTTGCCAAACCTGAAGAGCTGCATATATTATTGCCTCTTACCAGACAGCTGAGGGCATTTCAATCTACCTGTTATTGCCTCTTGCTGGCCAAACAGCTAAAGAGCTGAAGTCATTTCCTCCAACCTGACAATGCCTACTGCATACTAAACCTTACCTTTGTTATGTATATCTACTTTGCTATAGGGCAAAATGTGGGAATAAAAAGAGCCCTGGGTCTTGAAATAGACAAAATTTAGCTACTATAGTTAAGCTTCCCCTGGCTCCCCTATGGATTACAAATTATATTATACTAGAGGACCATTGCATGAAATTTGTGCACAGGGTGGGAGGTATGTCCCTCAGCCCAGCCTGTACCCTCTCCAATCTAGAACCCTTCTCACAATCCAGGATTGCTGGCTCCAAACTGCTTGCCTGCCTGCCTTCCTGATTGCACCTAACCTGCCAGCCTGATCACCCTCTAACCATTCCTCTGCCAGCCTGATTGATGCCTAACTGCTCCCCTGCCAGCCTGTTTGCCCCTAATTGCCCTCACCTGCAGGCTTGATTGCCCCCAACTGCCCTTCCCTGCAGGCCTAATCCCTCCCAACTGCCTCCCCTGATGGCCATCTTCTAGTAACCATCTTGTGTCCACATGGAGGCAGGACCTTTGACAACATGGGGACAGCCATCTTGTGTGTTGGAGTGATGGTCAACTTGCATATTACTATTTTATTAAATAGGATAGAGGCCTGGTGCATGGGTGGGGGCCAGCTGGTTTTCTCTGAAGGGTGTCCTGGATCAGGGTGAGAGTTCCCTTGGGGTGTGGGGTGGCCTGGGCGAGGGGCCTGTGGTGATTTGCAGGCCAGCCACACACCCCAGCGACCCAAGAGGAGGCCCTGGTATCTGAGATTTATTTTATCTTTTATAATTGAAATTTTGTAGCCTTGAGTGGAGTTCACGGCCAGCCAGGGTGTGCGGAAAGCTTGGCTTCCTCCATTGCCAGGGGAACCCAAGCCTCCTGCTTGCTCCATGGTTGCAGCAGCCATCTTGGCTGGGTTAATTTCATACTCTCTCCTGATTGGCTGGTGGGCATGGCTTGTGGGTATAGCAGAGTGATGGTTAATTTGCATATTACTTTTATATTAGATAGAATTTCTAGTCTCTATTAATTTATATGCAGCCTTTCTCCAGATTCCTGAACCCTTCTAGATGCTGGATGTCACCCTGGCAATTGTATTATTTTCCATATGAATAACTGTAAACCTACTTTTGACCACTCCTGTATACACCTCACAACACTTTTTTTTCTTTAAACAGTCAATTTACCAGTAATTAAGTTTTTTAAAACAAACAAACAGAAAAGGCTTTTAAAAAATATTTATTATTTCTGCTATTCTTCATTCCTGTGTGTCACTCTAAATTTCCAACTCATATTATTTCCTTCAGCCTGAAGAAAACCCTTCAATATTTATTGTAGGGCAGGCCTGCTAGCAACAGTCTCTCAATTTTTGTTTTTGAAAATCTCCTTTTTCAACTTCAATTTTGAAAAATATTTCTACTAGTTATAGAATTCTAGGTTGACATCCTCCCCCCACCCCACAACACACACGCATGCACACACCAGCACATTAAAAATGTCACTGTGTCTTATGAAAGTCAAGAATTATTTTTATTTTCATACAAGTAATGTGATCCTCCTGTCACCCCCAATTACTAATTTTAAGGTTTGGTGTTCAGCATTGTTACTATGGTGTGCCTAGATAAGGTTATCGCTGTTTTTTCTACTTTAGATTTGTTGAGATTCTTTAATCTTTCAGTTAAAATTTTTCAGCAAGTTTGGATATATTTGAGCCATTGAGTTTTCAAAAATTTTTCTGCCTTATTCTTTATTTTTCCTCTTCCTTTGTGACTCTTTTTATGTGTATATTAGTTTACCTGATGCAGTCCCACAGGTCACTGAAGCTCTACTAATGTTAACTCTCTTTCTCTTTCTCTCTCTCTTTCTGTGCTTATGTTTTGAAGTTTCTATTGTTTTTTTCTTCAGATTCTTGTGCCATGTGCAATCTAATGTTAAACCAATACAGTGTAATTTATATTTTAGATATTTTTCAGATCTATAATTTCCAGGTAGTTTCCATTTTTATAGTTTTCCTTTCTAGGCTGAGATTCCTTATCTGTTAACTTTTTTAGGTTCATTTTTTTCTTTATATCCTGGAACAAATATGTAAATGTCTTCAAAAATCCTGTCTAGTAATTTCAACCTTTCATCTTTGAATCAGTTCCTATTAATATTTTTGTCCAGGTTATGGGTCACCTTTTCCTGCTTTGTATCACATGTAGTAATTTGTTTTTTAATTATATGCTTTGAAAAGGCTACTTAGTGCTAAACTGGATGTTTCTCTTTGAAGAATGTTGGGTTTACTATTGGCATGCTGTTGACTGACTGGTGGGCTAGTTTGATCCTGCTGAGACATATTTTAGGCTTGGTTACAGCAGGTGGTGGGCCATCCTTGCTTTAGATGTGGCCTTTCTCGACCTTCAGCTGGATGCCTGTAGTCTTCAGCAAGTTTTCTCCATGAAGTCCAGTTGAATGCCAACATCTTTCAGACCTGCATGGCTTCTGCAAACTGTCCTGCTTAAATCTTCCCATAGTTGTTCTCTGCCCAATAGGGTCTTACTTTGCACCACACAGCTTAGTCTTCAAGCCAAAGATCCAAGATTTCTGGCGCTCCTTCTCTGTGTAACTCCCTCCTCTGTAAGTGTTCTATCCCTCTAATTCTAGACACTTTAACACCCTTGAACTCAGTCTCTGTCTCCTCAGTCCCCAGAGACCATTGCTGTCTGCCTGGGCTCCATATTCCTGAGCCATAGTTTAGAAAGTGCCTCCCGGGTGAATGTGCTGTTTTCTTTTCTTCAAAGATCACAGTCTTTGCTGTCTGTTGTCTACTCCTTGAACATAGTTCTTCCATATATTTTGTCCAGTCTTGTCATTTTTTATGTTGGGAGGGTGAAACTGATACTTTTTGCCTCATCATGACCAGAAACAAAAGTTAGCTCAGGTTTTTGTTTGTTTGTTTGTTTTGTTTTTAAGAAATACAAACCTTTATATTTGGGGGATGGAATGCTATACTTCCATTTGTTCATTTATTTTTCTAAGTTGGCTCTAAAAAACTTCTGTTCTTTCATTTTTCTCTCCCTTTCTCTTCCACATATCCAATTCCTTCTTTTAAAGATTCTCGTTAATAAGAGTGGCCAAGGTTTGTTTACATGGAAACTGCAATTTTGGCAATTAAAGTAAATTACAGTAGGAAATTTACATATATTAACTGGAATAAGAGAGTGATTATACATATGGAGCATATAAACAGCTGGGTTTAGAAAACCAGGTAACCGTAGTTTGCAGAAAACTTGTGTATTTTATTTTCATCCTAGTTCCATATTCATGTTCATATAAACAGTTTTATTTCTCACTATTCAAGAGTGGCCTCAAGACCATATATTTTGCTCAGACAAGGCCAAGGGACTCCAATTCAAGTTTCCTAAGTTCCCTGAGCTGTTCAGTTCATTTTCTAGTCTAGGAAAGCATCTTGATCCCAAGCAAATAGCAGGACTTTTATGATTTATACGCTGAATTTGATCACAGTTAAGGTGAAGCCCCACCTTCAAAGCTATCCACACCACCATCAAGCTAGAGGGTAGCCAACCCATTAGAGGTTCATGAAATAATGTTTTAAAGGTGCAATCATCTTAACATTCCTATTAAAGAACTTGAACACACGGTACAAGTAGTTTATCCTTCCAAGGTTATGCAAGAATATTAGAGTAGGAAGGTCCATAGAGGTCATTGGGTTTAAGCTCTTCATTTTAGTCAAATCAGTCCAGAGAGGCTGAGGTTTTCCCGTGTCACACCAAAAGGCCTAGAAGCTGGTTGGTAGCTTGTGTTTTCTGAATTTAGTGTAGATTCTTTGTGCTCCACTTTAGTTTCCTTGTCTTTCTGGTTTCCTTGTCTTATTAGAGATAGATCTGCTTTCCAATAAGTTCTAGGCACTGAAGAGCTGGTATGAGGGCATGGTGGAATAGAAATGACTAGAATGATCATATCTATTTTGTCTTAAATATGCTGATCATTCCAATTTTCTTAATTCTTAGTTTATTGCTCTAAAGGCCTTCGTTTTCATTGAATACATTCTTTTTTGTTATAATGAATTCACACATTTTATTTAAAAGCATCCATTTTACTGTATATCTTAGGTGAATAAAGCAGGTCATTACAGCCTCTTTTAATTACATCTTCCCTCTTGATTTACCCAGGTCTGTCTGGGTTTTTGGATGACTGAATTGCAAACTATGAAGCAAAATACTACACACCATTACATGAAAGTAAATTCATGTAAATCTAGTAATTATCCACATGGGATATCACCTATTTTTATACCTTCGTAAATAAATAATGTTCACTTGAATAAAAAATATCTTGCCTCTTGATTACTCTTTATAATTTTATAGAAGTTTATATGTTCAAATTAAGAGGCATCATCTGTATATTCTCAGTACTATAACTGTCACCTCATTTAAGGTTGTAAGTAAACAGGTAGTTAGTAGGGGCTTGTGATAGGTCATAAAATCACCTATCTTCCTGTTTCTCACCAGGAAGGTGGGCACTGAAGATATAAATCCTCATGAATGAAAACATAATTGTGAAAAAGCTGGGAAAGTCAGGGATAGTCTTACAGAAGTGATATTGAAGGCAGGTATGGAAAGAGTATTTGTGAAGCTACTAAAGGGAAAAACATTCAAAGCAAGAGGAACAGAGCAAACAGAGATAGCAAGTGGGCTGGCTATCTGTGGGGCTACTTTAGGCAAGATAATAAATAAGAACGAATGAGATCTAACAGTCCATGAATTCCAGGCACTGCACTGGTCCCTGTGCACACCTGACCTTCTTTAGCTCCCCAGTGATGAGGCAGTAGCTGTCATCTGACTTTAATAGGAAATAGAGATGATTCCTGTCCCTCTTTCATAGATGAATAAATTCAAGTTCACGGAGGCAAGTGACTTGCCACAGGCGCCATACCCAATAGTGATGGCAGTGGAAGTGATAGAATTTGATATTCCAAATACCTGGCTGCATTCCACGTGCTCTTAACCACTGTGCTGTAATACTGACTCAACCAGGGAACTAGAGGTGGTATTTTATCCATTTTCATTAACTGGGAGCCCATGGGACTGATCCCTATTTAAGATTTTGCAAATAGCACCAACTTTATATACTTTTGCCTACCTTGTAAACCAGGCTGCAAAGACTTGTGCTCAAAATAATATAGGTCAGGGTTAAACCTAAGATTAGAACATGGTGTGAGGCTGAATTTAAGAAACTCCACACTAAATGGAAACTGAGATGTAAACATCTTTAATATTTGGGGATTTAAAATTAAAAACAATCTTTCCTTATATTGAACCTTTTAAAGTAAGCAATGGACATCATCTTTATGTGGCTTTAGGAACAAAAGAATACAATTCTATTTTGTGTACAAATAAATACAATTTATTTTACTTTAAAATGAGTTCACAAACTAAAATTGTATTTATTGTCACCGTGCTGCTTTGGACTTTGCCATGTGTGCAGAGCCTTTTGAGATGTGTGTGAGGCTGCACCATGAAGAAAAGATGGTGAGAAAGGACAGATGGAGTGAGCTGAGCAAAGAAGTAGAAATTGTGACAAATTAACACATAATGGGTTCTACAGCTTAATCTCTCTCTGACTTGCTAATCAAGAGAATGAATTTGAGAAGGACTGTAATAAATCAGGGACTACTCACACTTACTGATGACTGAGTGCAAGTCCCCAGAATGAATCGGCTTTCCAGGGTGTAGGCTGGTTTTGAGTCCAGAGACAGAGAGTGTGTGTGTGGACTACTGAGACCCAGGAGGATGTGCAAAAGGGCAGGCATGACCTTTATGCAAAGAAGATTAAAACTAAGGTTAAAACCAAGAAAACAATTTTAAATTGCCTAACCTCAGACAGCACTTTGTGATCTTCATTTATCTCATAGTCATTCTCATGCCAGCTGTGGAGTCTGTCTTACTACTTTATAAGAGGCAAGTGACTGACTCAAGGTCATCGACCGGAACCCCCAACCAAACCTAGGCCTTCCGGCAGCAACTCCAGCATTCTTTCCCTGAAGGGCTGCAAAGATGAGGTTAACCCAACACGGCCAGGGCATCTCCCACAGGAATGTGCATGCAGGAACGTTCTTTCAACCCAAGGATTAGAAGATGAATTGTATGTTTTGTTCTTGAGAACAATATAAATTTTGCATTTCTCCTGCTTTTCTTTGATTGCTGAAAAGCCAGGGCCCAATTCCTGGCTTAGTCTCCAATTTGGGAAATTGCATAAGATCTTCTGGTCATATTATCTCATTCTACCTATATTATCACTCACCTTGACTTTTAATTCACATTTTTCTTATTTTGACATGGCATGCATGTAATAAGCATCTTAAAATTATTGGTGGAACAAGGTGAAATATAAATATATAAACAGAAAAAGGAAATATGTGACATTTGACAGCTTTAGATTTCTGGAGACAGAGCTATCATTGTGAGCCCTACAAATAATGTCTAACTATCCATCTTCTACCTGCACTTGGATGAATAACCAGCTATAAATAGTGATATTGTGAGCCATTCAATCGGCGGTGCCTGACAAACATTTCATTATAACAACTGCTTTTTATCGAGTGCTGTGAGCACAGTGCTGCTGCAGCTGAAAGATGGGCTCACGTTCTTCGGGTTCAGACTGAGGAAATCTCCACTGGGATGAGGTATAAGTCTGGACTTTCCAAGTAATCACCCCATAGGGAGAAGGGACACTCATTGAACAGAGTCATTGCATCTGTAGAATCTTATGTGCCTCCCCCCTATATTTCTGCTACCAGTTCCTGCCCCCCTCAGAGCTCCATTTGCTCCATTCGTTCCTTCTTGAATCCTGAGATTTCTTCTTTTCCCTTCCTCCTCTCAGTCCTGAAGCACTTGGACCCTATACTTCATAATCTCATTAGACCATCCAATCTCACCATAACATATAAAGCACATGATATATGTTAGATGTGTTGAATAACATAAAATTTAACTGTGAAATAACGTGACAGAATTTTTAACACATACCAGAACTTATGCCCACAATTGAATTTGGATATGTTCATTCTGTCGTTTGGAAAAAACAACAACAAACAATCCAGTCACTGAGTCCCACCTAGTAGTGTTCCTTGGTATATCGTTGCCATCATTAACTACCTTGTAAACAGAGAGTAATCATTGAATGAATATGGATTTGGTCTAAGTTCTTTGCTGAGAGTGTCAAATCTTCAAGACCCTGACTGCAGAACTCATGGTTAAGGGCATTTTCCTGAGACAAAAGACTCAGCTACAGTTCATCCTGAGCATATAATTACATATTAGCCCATCCGTATTGTCAATCTACAAATCTAGGTTCCATGAATGAATGGAGAGTTATTTTGATACAGGTATAGGTAGAATTTTTTCTCTTTTTCAACTTAAATATCCTGTCCAATAAAATGGACAATTTAATATAATAAAACTACCACGTGCTTCTGAATCTCTGTACTTGCTTTTGAATTGTTGCATTTAGATCATAACTCTTTACGTTCATTCTTTGTCCCAAACATCTCAGAGATTCTGCTGACTTGGCATATTCTGACTTAGCGCACAGAATAAGAAAAAATAGTTGATCGCACCTTTATTTGGCTCAAATGCCCTCAGTGTGGTCAGAACTGCCATTGGAAGATGACCTGTTTCTGAACTTCGTGTTTTCCTGGTTCTAGTGATAATCCCTCAAGGGCATGGAGGAAACTAAAAAGAATATTCCATGGGTTATTAATAAAGGGACTTTAATTTAGAAATTCTCAAAAATGCAGTTTTCTTCATTTGTAAATCAAGATGGTAGCTTACTTGTCCGAGTGACTGGTGTCAGCTGCGTGTCATGCTACACAAATGCTGGGAAAGAGAGTCCAGACTAGGTGGGCAATTTCTTCAGATTCTAGGTTAGTGGTTCTCAAACGGTGGTCCTAGGCAGCAGAGTCAGTACAACCTGGGAACTTATTGCAAATGCAGATACTCAGGTCTCACTCCAGATGTGCCGAAGCAGAAACTCTGAGAGCAATGTGCAGTATCACCAGATTACCAGTGCCTCTGATGCCCACTGAGGTTGGAGAACCGCTGCTCTGTCTGTTTAGTGTGAGGACAAGTGTCTTGCATTAAACCATACCATGAAAGCATAAACACACTTCAGCTTCCTATACCAGAATGTATCCAGGCTTAGCTAATGCAAGGTGGTAGGTAATGGATGGATAGAGCATTAGGAATTTCTTTTTTTTTTTTTAAGTGGCTTGTGGTTTTGTGAACATAACTCCTTGGAATCAGTTAATGGTATCAGTAATTACTTAACTGTTCATAATTAGACAATGATGTCAACAAATTGGGTGGTCAGTAGCCACTCTTCTGGAGAGTTGCCGGAACATGGTACAGCCCACAGCTGATTACCCTGCCATACCCAGGGGCACATCACAGACAAACAACCAGATCCTGGAGGGAACATAACTTCTTACATGGCAGTAAGCTCAGTACAGCCAATCTCTGTCCCCTCTCTTATTTGTCGTGTGCTTTAAACACAGCTTCTATGGCCCTCGTTTTCAATATGTCCATGTCTGAATTTTACACCGGTTCCTATAAGATCCCCCAGGAATAGCCACAATAGTGAGTATACCCAACCTGCCAGGAAGAGCTTTGCTCTCCTTGAGCTTCCTTCTATTAACGAGAAAAAGTTGGTGCCAGGATTGCAGCCCTTCCGCCCTGCCCTCAGTTTCCCCAGGTGCCTAGAGCAGCCGCCACCACCCTGCCTCAACCATAGCCTGTTCTTCCTCTGGGACATGTCTTGGAACTGCTGTTCTTTCTTAAGAAATGTCACCATTCCTTTTTAAAAAATATTTATTGATTTCAGAGAGGAAGTGGGAGAAAGAGAAACATCAATAATGAGAGAGAATTGTGATTGGCTGCTTCCTGCACACACCCAGTAGAAATCATGCCCACAACCCAGGCATGTCCCCTTGACCGGAATTGAACCCTAGACCCTTCAATCAACAGGCTGATGTCTTATCCACTAAACCAAACCAGTTATGGCACTATTCTTAATTTCTCTGTTGTCACTATGAGACCCAGGGATCGCAAATCAAATCAATTTGAACAAGGTAGAAATTAGTATGTACCAAATCAGACCAAAGAATAATTACTGCCTGTATGAATCCATTCAAAATAGTCACACTGGTCTCATTATTATGTCTGCCATTTGTCAGGAATTTGTAAGCCTCTACTAATGTTACCATAAAATGCCTAAACGGAAATAGTATTCCCAACCCACCCTGAACTTGAGCCTGTAAATGAAGCAAGGCCTCCCAGTCTCCCAGAACAAGCAGACAGTTATTAATGGAGATGCCCTACCAGCTCTTGTATGCACTAATATCTGTTAGAATAGCATCTGTACAAGATTGCATGCATGATTGATACAGGAACATATCACTTTTGGTCACTTACAAGCGTTAAGATTTCATGATGATGTTTCCCAGAGTTCCAGGTTATGACTATCTGACTTTTAATGTTACCAGTTAAAGCAATCTGCTTTCATCCCAGGCGACTGTACAGGAGAGGTTTTCATTTGGAACAATCTGCTACTTAAAGAGAATGGGGTCTTTACCAGTGGAGGGAGCCAGAATCTGTGGCTGGGACTCCTTCAGAGTCTCTGAAAGCAGCGGAGTAGCCTGATACTATGAAGAGCTTCAGAAGAATGTGTTATGCTCAAAATAGATAAATTTTCTTTCAAAAGTTTGTGGTTTGTAGCTCTACTTCCTGGGGAGGGTGAGTGTAGGGAAGCAGTGTATAAAGCAAATACTGTTTTTGCTTGCATATTCCCCCAAAGAGCATTCTTAATGGCCTTGAATTTACATTCACTGCTTTTGAACTTATATTCTAGTATAAACTAGCAAGCTCACAGGCAAATGTGCAGAGGCTCTTTGTTTAATAAGTTTCTTTCTTCTCTAATTTCTTGGAAAAATATTTTTGATATATTTTTTATTGATTTTTTTTTTACGGAGCGGAAGGGAGAGGAATAGAAAGTCAGAAACATCGATGAGAGAGAAACATCAATCAGCTGCCTCTTGCACGCCCCCTACTGGGGATGTACCCGCAGCCAACGTACATGCCCTTTTACCGGAATCGAACCCAGGACCTTTCAGTCCGCAGTCCAACGCTCTATCCACTGAGCCAAACCGGTTTCGGCGGAAAAATATTTTTGGATGTGAAGGAACAAAAGATGTCTCTATGTTGTTTTTTGTTTGTTTGTTTGTTTGTTTTTTTGTATTATTACAACAGGACCATAATTTTGTCAACGTTTTTGCTCCTAACTAAAGGCATCTATCTTCCCGTGTGGTTATGATTATTGTGCCTGTGGGATTTGGCATAAATCACCACTAGGGGACGCCAGGCACTTCAGAATAGTTCACCTCTGAGCAGACCAGGCAGGCTGCCAGCTCTGGTGTTGGGAGGCCTCTAACTGGGGGAAGCTCTGGAACTGTTCCTGGAAGGCCTTCATCTGTCTGTTAATTGGTTTGACAGGGAAGAGCCCTGCCAGCCCCCAGATGGGAGGATGAGAAGGGGGATCAAGGAAGAGGTAAGGGACTGAGAAACTGGTGAAAGGAGGGAGGAAGGGAGGAGAAGACTGGAGGAGGGGGGAAAAAGATTAAAGGGAAGGAGAAGGAAGTTGCTTTTTGTAGGGGGGCGGGGGAAGGCTCCAGAAATATGGGGATATGGTATTTTTGTGGACCACATGGTCTGGCAGGAACACATGGAAGGAGCCAGGTTTTCACTTAATTAGGAGACAAGGATGTCTCTTAGGTCTAGAAGGTCTTAGCCATCCTAAGGCCTGGGTCTTCCCAGAATCCTCCCAGGCCTGCTGGTCAATCTCCAACCTCCATAATTTATTTCTTCCCTTGGAACCACATATTTTCTATGGGTTCAAATCAAGGCCCTACCATTAATTATTCTATGACCCTGGGCTTGGCAAGTTATCTAACTTTCCAGCCACAGGTTTCATCTCTAAAGGGGAAATAATAATAGTACCCTCAAAGGATTATAGAACCAATTAAGTGAATAATGTATATTAATGCTTAGAACATTATCCAGAATGTAAGTATTCAAAATGTTAGTAATTGCCCAGCTGGTGTTGCTCAATGGTTCAGCATCTCTGAAATCAATAAAAACATATTTTAAAAATGCTAGTATTATTATTACTTAAAATGGTTCCTGACATCCTTTATGTTCACTATAAATCATATGCTCCCTTTGGCTTTAATATCTATAGTATGTTGGTATGTTTAATCTTTTAAAATCATTTTTTATTTTCAATTATTGGTTGTTACACATTATTTTATTAGTTACAGTTGTATACGTCAGTGATTAGACATTACATAACTTACTAAGGGATCATCCTGATAAATCTCATACCCATCTGACACCTCACATAATTATTAGAATATTATTGACTATATTTCTTGCACTGTACATTACATCCCCATGACTATTCTCTAACAATCAATTTGTACTTCTTTATCCCTTCACCTTTTTCACCCATCCCCCCAAATCCCCCTCCCATCTGGAAACCATCAGCATTTTCTCTAACTATGAATCTATTTCTGTTCTTTGTTTGTTAATTTATTTTGTTTTTTAGGTTCAATAGTTGATAGATGTGTATTTATTGCCATTTTATTGTTCATATGTTTGACTCTTTATTCTTCTTCTTAAAGAAGAAAAAATATTTTCAAAAACTTAAACATTTCATAAAGTACTGGTTTGTGATAATGAACTTCTTTAACCTTTTCTTATCTGGTAAGCTCTTTATATTTCTTTTGATTCTAAATTGTGGCTTTGCTGGGTGGAATAATCTTGGTTATTGGTCCTTGCTTTTCATCAGTTAGAATATTTCTTGCCAATTCCTTCTGTCCTGCAAAGTTTCTGTTGAGAAATCAGCTGACAGTCTTATGGGAGTTTCCTTATAGATAACTAACTGATTTCTCTTGCTACTTTTAAGATTCTCTCTTTGTCTTTTGCATTCTAATTATGATGTGTCCTGCTGTTGGCTTCTCTGGGTTCCTCTTATTTGGGACTCTCTGTGCTTCCTGGAATTGTATGTCTACTTTCCTCACCAGGTAGGGGAAGTTTTCTGTCATTGTTTCAAATAGGTTTGTAATTTTTTGCTCTCTCTCTCTTCTCCTCTGGTACCCCCGTAATGTGAATATTGGTACACTTGAAGTTTTCCCAGAAGCTCCTTACACTATCTTCATTCTTTTGGATTTTTGTTGTTGTTGTTGTTGTTCTGATTGGATGGTTTTTGCTTTCTTATATTGCAAATCACTGATTTGATTCTTGGCTTCATCTACTCTACTGTTGACCCCCTGTAAATTATTCTTAATTTCAGTTAGTGTAACTTTCATTTCTGACTGAGTCTTTTTATGTTTTCAAAGTTCTCACTAAGGTAACTGAGAATCCTTAAAGCCAGTGTTTTGAACTCTGTATCTAGTAGACTGCCTGTTTCCAATTTGGTTAGTTTTGTGTGTTTTTTTCCTGGAGTTTTGTTCTTTTTTTCTTTTTTTAAATTTGGGACATGTTTCTGGCAGCCTCCCTGTGTTTGTTTCTATGTATTAGGTACAGCTGCTACACCTTCCTGTCTTGGTAGAGTGGCCTCCCCAATCACCCAAGCTGGGCAATCCAAGTGAGACCCCATGTGGGCTGTGTAAACCCTCTTTTTGTACTTGGGCCACGATTGCTATTGGCACATCCAATGGGACTTACCCCCAAGGCTGCAAGGACTAGCTGGGACCACTGACCAGTGATCTCTGAGCACAGTGGGGGATCACCTGTGCAGGGACCTTCCCCACAGAGCAGGCTTTACTTTGGCTGGCCTATGGTGTCTGCTGGGTCAAGGAACCTCCTGTGAGGCCCCTTGAGTGTGTCACTGTGGAAGTGGTTGGGTGGTACACCACATGGTCTAAAGCTGTCCACTGTTTGTGCTGGCTCTGAGGCCTCACAGGAGGTGCAGTCCAGGTCAGCTGCCACCTGTGTTTTGCCTGGGGTTACCTGGAATGAGCTACAAAGTGATCTGGAGATGGCTGCAATGTGTGCTAGGCTTGGAGGTGCCCAGATGAGGCTAAGCTGTGAGCCAAGCCTGGCTGCTGTTAGTGCCAGGTCCGAGGCCACTTGGAAAGATGTACAGGGCAGGCTGAATCCAGATGCTGCTTGTTTGAGAGATTTTAGAAAAATATGAAGCATGAGCCTAGATAGGCAATTCATATGGAAGAGCCAAAGCTTGGGGTGGGCCTGCAAGTTGGGTGAGGGAAGGTCTCAGAGAATCACCAGGGTGGGTGAACAATATGAGCCAGGTTGATTAAGATTCAGCTATGGTGCTTGCCTGCTACTCTGTGGGGGAAGGACATATAAAAAAAGTAATGGCCTCTTCCAGCACTTCTGTTTGGAAGAAAGGTGCCCCCACAGCTCTTGTCCTGATGCCGAACAATTTAATTCCTTCTATGTCTCTGTTACCTTCTGAGCTGCCACCCTATCACTGGAGCTCAGAGTGAGTGGGTCTGCATAAATCCATAGACAGGTCCTTTAAGAGGAACTACCTGGGACTCCAGCAGCCCTTTGTCTCATTCAGCCTCAATCCCTGCTTGTTTTTATAGCCAGAATTTATGGGGACTTCTCTTCCTGGCATTGAAACCCTGTGCTAGGGGACGTGGTGAGGGGCTTGGACCCCTCATTCCTCAAAGGGGACCTCTGCAGCCAAGGTATGCATCCCCATTTTAAAGTCACACAGGGGATGTGGGACCAACCTGTTCCATATCTCTATCTTTCCTGCCAGTCTTGATGTGGCTTCTTCCTTAATTCCCTAGTCGAACTCCCATTCAGCTAGATTTCAGATTGTTCTGAATCATGATTGTTCTTGGTCTAGTTATAATTTTGATGTGATAGTGGCAGGAGGTAAGTACTGTGTTTACCTATGCTGCCTTCTTGACTGGAATTCAGTATGTTTAATCTCAAATAACCAGGCAATTCTGGAAACAGAGATAACACCCTGCCTGATAATAGTGTTTTATCTAAGAAGACCATGATGTCTATTCTGAGTATTATCATTTGCAGTTTTTTTCCCCCATATCAAGAGTTTCTGATACAGGGGTCAGTGGATTGACTAACTGAGATTAGAACAGAGAACACATGGAATTTGTGGCCAGAGACAAATGGTTAGGGCTATGGTGCCAGCATCATATATCCTCAATCCTTAAAAAAAAAAAAGGCCAGATACCTGAGGTTCTCCATCAGTGGTCTTCTCACAAGGGCCATGGGTCTCTGCAGATCAGTAACCACCCAGATGCCATGTTGGGGAGATGAGGGGTGAGAGGCAATGTGAGGAAGAAATCTGCCCCTTCAGACATTACTGGAAAGAAGCTGTGTCATTCCAAAAGAAATACCAAATGACAAGTGGCACCTGTAAGTTTTGTCCTTACTACCTACTCCAGATATCATGGTGCATGCTCTTAAGAAGTTTAAACCAGTTCCTGGGTCTGGTTTGTTCTTTTTTAGAACCTCCTTTTGTGTAACGTTGTTTCTCTGTTTTCGCCAAGTGGTAACGAATATCCGGTTCTGGTTTGCAAAGAGAGACTAAAATCCCATAACCCGTCTAAGACTTCAGCGCACATCTGCTCACCACTGCCAGTGAGAGCGTCTTTCTTCAGCTGTTGGCTGTCAGCAGCTCTTTGCAGCCTGGTTTCAGTTGTACAGGAACGACTGTAAGGGAGGGCCATGTGGTATTATCCATATGCCATGTAACCAAAATTGTATTTTCACGGCAGAGAGAACAGAAGCAGGACTCCAAGTGGCTTTCGGATCAGTTCCTGATTCTCAGGCCGATGTCCCATATCTAGTTTCCTGGTCCTCGTGTTACATTTCAACAAAAGGCAGCGCCTTACAATCTAAGAGTTTATTTGGCCAATGTCATCTGAGAACGCAACAGGGTGATTTGTGGTGGGAGAGACATGTTAACGGGGCCTACACTGCTACCCAATACCCCAAACGAAAACTGCTTCCTGCAGGGCTGGAAAGGGAGCTGAGCCTTTGGAAAGTTTACCTTTCACTTTCTGAAGCTTTCCAATTTCTTGCTTGCAGCTGGGCATGCTTTCAGAGAAGAGGAGCTACCCTGGGAAAGCAAAGAGATGGCCCGCCATCCAGCCCAGCGGGGGCAGTGGCAGCGGAGCCTCCTGGGTCAGTGTGGCTCTGCCTGGCTCCCAGTTCCGGGGGCAGCTCTCAAATCCCAGAGATGAAAGAACGCTGGGCTGACTGGATTCTCAGGAAGAACTTCATCAAACAGAACTACCTTTCAGCTTCTACACATGTTCTCTTCCCGGTCAAGCATTCTTTCCCAAGCATTTATTAAGCACCTCCCATGCAGCAGACACCATGCTGGTACTCAGGACCCACTTGCCATCATTTACTTGGAGTTTGTTTACTGGGCAAAATGAAGTGTGGATGATGAGCACCCTTGTGTTTCTGTGCAGTGCTTCTTGCTGAAAATGCCCGTGACTTTCCCACACGAGCCCAGGGCTTCCATGTGTTGGACAGAGTTCTTGTGATTTGTTCCAAATAAAGTTGAGGGCTGAAGGGACCTGTGAGAAAAGTAGCTTCTACCTTTGAGGCTTCCCTTCAGTAACCGGGAAGGAGTTCTGATTGGCAAGCAGGAGTCTCCCCAAATGGGAAAGAAGGTAATGGCGGTGGATGAGGCCCAGGCCCTGGTGACTTAGCTTCCTGGGAGGCATGAGGTGACTGACAGCAGGGAGACTGAGCAGCCACAGCATGCCTGCAAATTCATCTCCCTGAACTACCAACTCCCATCTGTTGTAGCCTTTAATCACAAACGCGAAAAATAGCTAACTTGCAATGGCATCATTAAAAGGGCGAATATAAGTGATTTAAGAGCTGTTCTGTGCTAAATTGTTCTTGTCATACACATTCCACCCAGGCAGAGAAGTTGCTCTCTCTGTCTGAGTTGAGAGTTCCCTCACATCAGCCAGTGTCGGATTCGGCTGGACTGCAGGGCAATTTCCATGAGGATGCAAAGGAGGAGGAGCTACCCCCCAGGACAGGACACCCCCCATGTGATTCCGCCAGGAGAGGGGGCTAGCCTCAAGGCCAGTGGTTTCAGGATTATTTAAACTCTTCCGGAGTGTATCATGTGCACACAGTACTATGAGTCTAACTATAATTACTATAAATTAAGTTTTTCAACTGTGCCAGTGATGAAATAAGGGAGAGGAGATTATGAATCATCTTAGTAAGGAGAGGTAAAAAGGTATGTACACACACAACAAAGCTATAGATTTGAATTTCTTTCTTTCTTTCTTTTTTTTCCCTCCTCCTCCTTCCCCTGTCCCTCACCCTCCTCTATCTTCTATCTCTCTCTGCGGAAGAAATCACCTGCAGCTTGGGATTGAGGAAAGAGCAAAAGGTTTGGAGTCAGGGGCTGCCACTAGGTTCCTGTCATGCTCATGGCACCCCAACATCAGCGAAAACAGGGCAGGTGACAACCTCTCTGAGCCTCACCTCTCTTAGCTGTGGGTAGAGATGGGAGGTCCCTGCTCTGTCTCCACGGTCTCTATAAGCATCACGTGGGTCCTGCTGGGACAGTGCAAGCCAACCAGAGAGTGCTTGCGGGTGTGTGCTCTCTGTCCAGCCCTTCCATCTCATAAGCAAGGCAACAAGGCCCCTGCAGTGCGCAGAGGAGAGCCTCGCCCTTTCACCTGCTCCCAGCACTTGCCCGACCAGGATGCATTAGATAATTCATAGCACCTGTGACTGAGCTGGCTCCGGGGGAGGGGTCGGGTGGGAGGGACAAGCCCTGGTGGAGGACATAAAAAAAGAAGATACTTTCTTTGCTTTTGAGGAACTAGTGGGTTGGGTTTCATGCCTCCCTAAGGAGTGAAAAGACTACTTCCCTGAGAGTTCAGAGACCTGTACTCAGAATCAGCGTTGCCAGAAAGGTATTAAAAACTTTGGGCATATCACTCAGCTTCCCTGGGACTCAATTTTTTTCCTGCTGTAAAATGAAGCGGTTTACACAGGATGTCTCTAGGAATTCTTTAACCTCTAAAACTGTACTATATGATACCATTCAATTTAATTGGGCATCAATTTTTGTTTTATTAACTGTAGATTTGAAACACTCATTTGGTCTGGGATCCTTTAGACATGCTTTGACTTATTTCCTTTTCTAATGATTTTATAGGTGTAATAAGGACAATAATACATAAAGTTGTTTTTTTCTGGAAAAGTAAAAACAAAAAGCCGATGGATAATTCATATAGGTAGGCTCTAAATAAGCTTTAAGCAGGAGCTTACGTGGGAGGACCTGGGGAAAATGATTCCGACGTACGTTTGTTACAATGGGAAGGAAGACTTCTTTCAGGACTATTGCAATGGGAAAGGGAGATTGGGCTTAACTCCAAATACAGAAAAGGCAGCTGGGGATCTGTAGCAGAGGAGCAGAATGTGGGGGTCACTGGATGGAAAAACCACTGGGGGAAGACATCAAGAGGAGGAGGATGCTTACTAAACCATTTAACAGGATTCTTGCTAGAGGGAGGACAGAGTGAAGAGAAATCAGAGACAGGGATAAAATTTTGATCTGATTTTGAGGGGGATCATATAGTCAGTAAACTGACTTACTAGGATTTTTCTACAACTGGACTAGGCCCAAGGAGGAGTCCTGGTTGAAAAGAAGACTGTCTAACACTTGGTCAAGGGAAAAATTCTTGTCAGTGACGGGAACTAATCTGTTTTCTAAGACAATGTAATAGATTTGTGGGTGAATTTTAAGTAATTATTGGATAATTAGTTCTTGATCACTGTTTTACAAACAAATGATGGAGTTGGGGAAGAGGATGTAGAGGAAGGGAAAGTTCCTTAGTGCTCTGATCATCCGCCTGGTGGGGTAGGGGGAACTCGGAACCATGGGCTACATGATATGGGGGAAACAACATTTGAGTCAAACACCTATGCTTCAACAAAAAATAGCTGCCATGACTCAATGTTTACTATGAAAAGGCAACTGCTGGAATATTTATCGCATTGGTCACAGATCCATCGCTTTATAATAGAAAGAAAGTTTTAAGAACCACCCTATTAACTATTGTTCAGAATGCACTAGGTAAATGTCACAGTGTAGACACACATTATATTGTCTATACAGCATGCTTCCGTACCCTGCCCCCTCACTACCTCCCTCTCCCCAGGCACACCTGGGACCCTGGGTTCTGGAGCTTCAACAACACTGTAGAACAGTTCTAAAAGGAAAGCACCTTTTTTGGGTGGGGGGGTTGGGGGAGGGGGCTAATATAGTATTTTAATTCAAGATTTGAAAGTACAACTTTGAAAGAGAGATTTTGAACCCAGAGAACAACAAAGTCGGTGTCTGTTATTATCCTCAGGCCTTGGCTGCAGGGACTTGGGTCGGGCTGGTTCAAACTCAATAGGGATGAGAAGCAGGTACACACCCTGCCTTCTAGGAATTTCTGGTTAATATAGGAACACTGTCCTGAGGTGCCCAGAGCCCCTGGGACTGCAGGTGTGAGGGAACATTCAGAGCAGAATAAAAATTGACACAAGTGGAAAAAGAAGTCATAGCACAAACCACCTCCAGTCAGTCTGAAAAACAGAAGGAAAGTGTCTGCTTCCATTTGGTTTTCCTTCCAGAAGCAAAACAGAAAAAAGACAAAATAAAATTTAGAAATACCTTTCTAAAAAGAGCAAAAGGAAAATAAATGTTGCATACTCACCCTCAAATACAGAGAATGGAGAAAAATAAGAAAACAAAAGCACTTTTTGCTTTTCCTTTATATGCATCTTTTCAGTGGGAATAAAACAACAATTTTTCAGATTATATTCACAGTCTGACTTTGCTGAATAGATGTAGTGTCATTTCATTCTATCAGAAAATAATTGTTTTCAATTGGAACCTATGTGAAGACAATGCAGTTTTAGCCATTGAACAGAACTTGTGAGCTATGATCAAGGGGTTCCTTGAAATAGTTTATGGGACTTGAAGTTTGTCTTTTCCTGTATCCAGGCACAGAGACTTCAGAGCCCCAGTGCAAAGGCCTCGGTAATTCATAAATTGAAAAAAAAAAACCATAAAAAAAGCTTCTTGCTCTGATCCACAGCTGCAGCAAATCCAAGAGAGCGTTGCCTGGTTAATCTGGATATGACTGACTCAGCCGAAGTGAATTTTGGAAATGACTAAAAATGAATTGTATCCCAATCACTTCCCTCTAAACCAAGCATGTCAAACTCCTGGCCCACAGCAAATATGTTTGCAGCCCAGCCAATATAACAGTATGTAAGAAACATTTTAATAAAAATTTCATAACTTAATTTTTACAATATCTTGTAATACAAAATTATTAACAAACAACAACATTCGTTAATGACTGCTTATTGTAACCGTGTTGCATTCATTTTCCTCACTCGCCTTGCGCGCAGGCTCACCATTCTCTCCACTAACACCAGCAGCGAATATTTTAGCAGCCGATGGCTACATCATTAGTCTTGGACTGACTTGTTTGGTGTGTGCAACAGGAAATATTTCCCTTTCAGCGAACAAGAAAAACAGGTTTATTTGCTTTATATTTATTAATTTGTGCAGTTATTTGGTGTCTGGTAAGTTAATGTTCATGAAAAAAATATTAACGTTTATTAAAATGTCCTAATAATATGTTAACAATTACTCATGTATTTCAGCCCTTTGTATTCAGCATGTCTCTATTGAAATAAACCTACATTTCTATGAAAATTGAAGCTTTTGTTTTTTTGTGGTCCACATAAACTTAAACCTTGTTTATTTGGCCCATGTTAGACTTTGAGTTTGACATGCTTGCTCTAAAGTCTAAACCAGTGTTTGGCAAACTCATTATTCAACAGAGCCAAATATCAACAGTACAATGATTGAAATTTATTTAGAGAGCCAAACTTTTTAAACTTAAACTTCTTCTAATGCAACACTTCAAAATAGACTCGCCCAGGCCGTGGTATTTTGTGGAAGAGCCACACTCAAGGGGCCAAAGAGCCACATGTGGCACATGAGCCACAGTTTGCCGACCACTGCCCTAGGGCTTTTGTTCAGTCTTTTTTCCTACCCAGGGGGAAGCTGGATGGAATGAGGCCTGCGCGAGGCTTTTCTCTGGTGATACTCAGAAGGGACGGCTTCCTTCTCTATTGTAAACAGTGCTGCTTGGAGCACTAAAATGTGCATTTTTAAGACTGGGTTTCCTGGGATTTCAGGCTGTTGATATTTCGTGGCTGGGATGACATGTATAGTATTCCAGATGCCTCCCATTTCCCCCCTGGGCTGACACATCTAATAGTACCTGAATAAACTAAGCAGGCAGAGCTAAGCATTTTGGGCACCAAGGCATCGTTTTTTTGGCCAGACACCAATTGCATGAAATATGAGCTCCCCTGCCTTTTAAGCTGAATTGACCCTGTGGTGAGGGGAGGCGAGGGGAACTTTGTCCTTGAATGGATGGTGATAGGGGCAGAGGATGAAAATGGGAAACTTCTTAGCATCCAGGATAATGGGTACCTCAGCTTTAAGTCTATACGGGGACAAATGCTTACAGTGCTAGTTATCTCTGTCATGGGACTGTGTGTGACATTTGCTTCTTTACATATTTATCCACATTTGTAAAACCTTTTACAATGAGACTGTTACGTGTAGAATCCAATTCGTTTCCCCATTCTGAAGGAGGTCAGGAGGTATCATGGAGCCGGGAACCACAGGAAGGCACTGAAGCGGAATACAGTCCCGTTTGGGCTGAAACCTTAAGGGCTCCCCAAATCCTGACACTGGCAAGCAGCCTGCCTTCTGCTGGGGTGCTCCAGCTGCAATATGGCCAATGTGGGGTGTCTGCTCCCCATGAAGGAAATCTCTCATTATCTGCAAGGTGCTCAGAAGGACACCTCTGTTCCCCATCCCCACCTCGGAGGACATGGGGCCTGTGTTCCCTTAGCGCTGCCCTTGACTGTGGTACCAGCTTCTAGCACATTGATTTATGGAGCTATTTGGTGTCAAGTAATTGCCCATCAATATCCTATTTATCACCGAGCTTGTCACGGATTGTGGCTGCTATTCCACAAAGCCAAGGCTTTTGAGAAAGAGCCAGCGACTCAAGACAGAAAAAGAATATGAGAAATGCAACATGTCCAAGCTCTTGTTGTTTGCTTCTTACCGCTGGGCCTTCCCATGAACAAGGGGAGGGACAGGCCTGTCCCAGGCCAGGAGCCTCATCAGCATCAGAGCTGCTGTAAGACAGGGGCACCTTCTCGCTCCAGCCCTTCTCCCCAGCGTCCTTTCTAAATAAATGTGCTCTATGTTGGGAATAGCAACAAAAATCTGTATATGCAGTAGGTGATTATGTTTTTAAACAATATCCAAGTTAATAGACTGGAAAGAAATATAACCAAACATAATACTCTGTGGCTGATAGAAAACTTTTTTTCTTTTTTGCTGTATTCCCCATGTTGTCTCTAATGAGCAGATATCTCTTAAAAGAAAAGAATACTTATTGCCTGTGTTTACTGGTGCTTGATATTCCCCCAAAGAGTCATTTAAGTTTTTCATGATTTTAAAATGCAGAATCTTTGCAAAGGTGTTTTTAGCCTCCAGCTGAGAAGAACATTGGTCGAGAAAAGAGGTTTGGAATTGGTGGCCTCCAGAGATCAGGCTCTAAGGATCCTGCTGTGAGTGGGGTGCAGGGAGGGGCTGAAAGACAAGCGGAAGTGGGCCCACTGCGGGGCTTTCCTGGGGTGCTCCTGGTGACCTGGCACACAGGGTCTCAGTACAGAAGTGAGGCTTCTCCTCACTTTGCAGTGCTGAATTCCTGGAGAGTCCAGTGCCACCCGGAGCCCTCGAGATCCGGAATCAGATGGTTGATATTAAGAACTCCCCAGGCCCTACCCTTGCCCTTCAGCCTCAAGGACTCAGTCCAGAGGCCTGGCTCCGTGGGGGAGAAAAGGAAGCCTCCATAGCGGTGTGTTTCACAACAGAAAGTCCCAGCTGCTGAAGCTGAGTAATTCAAAGTGATTTTTCTTTTAAGAAAAAAATACCAAAGCCTTTTATCATACTCCTCGGGCCATCAGAAACCACTGGGAAGATTTTCCTGGTCTTGTTTTCACATGTAAGTCAGGTGTCCTCACCTTGACTTACACCACAAACCCCTGAGGGAGAGAGAAAGAGGGAGGGAGGGAGGGAGGCAGAGAGAGAGAGAGAGAGAGAGAGAGAGAGAGAGAGAGAGAGAGAGAGAGAGAGAGAGAAAGGTTTCCGGTTCTGTTCCTCCCAGCTCTGCTCTCATTTGTGGAAGGGGCTGTGTGTGGTATCTGTCCACAGATTCCTCATTCTGCTGATTTTGTCTAAAATCTGGGTTTCAGGGCACAGACATAGGATGAATGAGGTGAGGAGAGCTCACATTCATTGGGTGCTTTCTCTGTGCCAGGCAATATTTTGACTACTTTCTCCATCCATTTAAATCTTACAATCCTATGAGAAGGAACCTATTCCCATTGCCATTTTCTGGGCAAAGAAATGGAGGGTCAGAGAGTCAGTCCTGAGACTGCTCATTCAGTGAGGAGCAGAGCCAGGATACGAGTTCACCTTCGTCTGAAAACCATGACCCAGGTTATCTGTTTGCAGGTGCTTAATTCAAATTTGCCTACATCTGTGTATAGAGGTTTTAAAAAATAATTATAGTGAAATACCTTTCCAGGCATTATGCTAATTATAATGTGCTAACAATTCACATCTCTAATTAGGAGGCTGGGGACTGAGTGTTTCTGTTGCTTGAAAAGGGAGGGCACTAATATCTCCCCTTGTGAAAATACTTATTCATGATCCAAGAACAGAAATAGCATGCCAACAGGTACTGATGCCCAGTGACAGCCCAACATCTAAATATTCTCAAACCTAAGGATTGTAGTGATTAAATATCCCCATGGCATGACTCTATAAAGACAAGAATGTGGGCCAAACAACTCAAGTCTGTCCCACTTCAGTGAAAGAGAGAAAGAAATATTTTGTACTATCCTCCTAGATTCTCTGTCTGGTGCCTTGTAAATTGGATTAACAAAGGAAAAGCATGTTGGGGAGGGTGGTGGTTGTGTCCCTCAGCCCAGCCTGCACCCTCTCCAATCGAACATCTCTTTCACAATCCGGGACCATTGGCTCCTAACTGCTCACCTGCCTGCCTGATTGTCCCTAACTGCTTCCACCTGCAAGCCTGATCTCCCCCTAAGTGCTCCCCTGCCAGCCTGACTGATGCCTAACTTCTCCCCGGTCGGCCCAGTAGTCCCACCTGCCCTCCCCTGCCAGCCTGATCACCCAGAACTGCCCTCCCCTGCAGCAACCCCATCTCCTCTGTTGGGCCCCGTCTCCACTATGTGCATGGCCATCTTGTGATGGCCATCTTATGATGACATTAGAGCATGATGTGCAAGAGCGTGACAACCACCTAGGCTATTATTAGTATAGAAAAGTTTTATGCGACTCAGAAGGAAATGCAGGGTACAGACAAGGGTACACAACTACACAGTAGAAATTCTGAACTCCCTCTTCCTGAATAAATGCCCATGGACACCCCAGCTATGCAACTTCAGTGCCAGGGCCCCTCAGAGTGCATCAGAGCTCTGCACTGGCAAAGGCGTCTCCTCAGATGCGTACATTTCTAAAGGGCAGGCACCCTGAGCCCATCTATACACAGCATGCTCTGGGAGCAGCTGTGAGACACTGCTAGGTGTGATTCTGCACAACTAAGAGTGTGTTGCCCCACAGTAGAAATCCTGAATCCCCTCTTCCTGAATAACTGCCCACATTCACCCCAGCTGTTCCACCCCAGGGCCAAGACCCCTCAGAGTGTATCAGAGCTGTGCACCAGCAAATGCAACTCCACAGATGAAAATTTCCAACAGGCAGAGACCCTGACCCCATCTATCCACAAGGCACTTGTGGCAGCCACTGTGAGCTCTCCCAGGGTGTGATCTTGGACAAACAGGGGCACACTCACCCCATGCAGTAGAAATTCTGAATTCACTCTTCCTGGATACCTGCCCACAGGTGCCTCAATTACGTGGCTACAATGCCAGGGCCTTTCAGAGTGCTTCAGTGTGCTTTGCAGGCAAACGTACCATGGGTGCCCCTGTGAGCCACCACTGGGAGTAAGCACCTATTCATGACAAGTGCAGCAGCAAAAGCTGAGTCTTCCCACCCAACAACTATAGAACTCTGGTCACCACAGTCACACCTTTTCAGAGACAGGCCGCTGAGCCCCATCACCCCAACAGTAGTTCCTGGGTGCCACTGTGAGTCCCCGATGGGCACTCATGATTTCAATTAAGGGTGCAAGACAGCAAAAATTGGGACACAACCCTCCAGGCTGCTGAATTCTAGACACTGCAGTTGTGGCTCTCAAGCTCGCAGGCCCACATCAAGAGAACCCAAATAGCTCAAGTAGGGAGCTACACTAGATTACCAAGCCCAGGAGAACTGAGAGATTACATCAGTAGCACCATCCCCAAAAGAACCTTGGTAGCAAAGCAATTGGATCTACAATTAAAACATTATAGGAAAACATGGGAAGACAAGAAAGCAATCACCAAAAGAAAGAAAAAGAGAAATCACCAGAAAGGGAGTTAAATGGAATTGAGGCTAACAGCTTATCAGATAAAGAATTCAGAATAATGGTTATAAGGATGTTTAAACAGCTGAATAACAAATACACACAACTCAATGAGAATTATAAGGAGCTGAATGAGAATTTTGCCAACATGAAAAGAAACCAAGAGGAGATGAAGATTAACATAGCTGTAATAAAAAACACAATGGAATGCTTAAATAGACTAAAAGAGGCTGAGGACCACATCAGCAAATTAGAAGACAAGGTAAATAAAAACACACAAACACAGCAGCAACTGGAAAGAAGACTTAAAAAGCAAGAGGAGAGCCTAAGGGAACTTTGAGACAACACAAAACGAAACAACATTTGCATAATAGGGGAACCAGAAAGAGAAGAAGAGAAGCAAGGGATAGAAAACCTGTTTGAAGAAATAATGACAGAAAACTTACCTAATATTGGCAAGTCCAAGAAGCACATAGAGTCCCAAACAAGATGAACCCTAAAAGACTGACACCAAGACACATCATAATTAAATTGGCAAACACCAACAACAAAGTAATAATCTTAAAGGCTGCCAGAGAGAGACAGAAAGTTACCTATAAGGGTTCCCCTATTAGAATATCAATGTATTTCTCAATAGAAACATTCCAGGCCAGAAAGGAATGGAATGAAATTTACAAAGTGATAGAAAACAAGGGATTGAACCCAAGAATATTATACCCAGTAAGGTTATCATTCAAAATTGAAGGTAGAATCAGGAGCTTCATAGACAAAAAAGGGCTAAGAGAGTTTAGCACTACCAAACCAGCAATGCAAGAAATGCTAATGGAACTGCTGTAAAAAGAAGAAAGAGAAAGGCAAGAAGAAACACAAACATTAAAGAAAAATATGACAACAAGCATGTACTTGTCAATAAGAACATTAAACGTAAATGGATTAAATGCATCAATCAAAAGACATAGGGTAGCTGAATGGATAAGAAAACATGACCCATATATTTGTTGTCTGCAAGAGACCCACCTCAGAACAAAGGATTCACACAGACTGAGAGTGAAGAAATGGAAAAAGATTTTTTAGGAAAATGGAAATGAGAAAAAAGTTGGGGTTTCAATACATATTTCTGATAAAATAGCCCTCAAAGTAAAGGCCATAATAAGAGATAAGGAAGGCCACTACATAATACTAAAGGGAGCAATTCAACAAGAAGATATAACTCTGGTAAACATATATGCACCCAATACATAAAACAACTTCTGGAAGATATCAAGGGAGAGATCGATAGCAAAACAGTCATAGTAGGGGACTTTAGTACCCCTGCCACCACTGGACAAATCAACTAAATAAAAAAGCAGCAAAGAAACAGCAATCCTAAATGACACACTAGATCAGATGGACTTAATTGACATCTTTAGAACATTTTACCCCAAAGCTACATAATATATATTCTTCTCCAGTACAAATGGAACATTTTCAAGGATAGATCACATATTAGGATACAGGCAAAGTCTCTTCAAATTCAAGAAGATAAAAATCATATCAAGTACCTTCTCAGACCACAATGGTATAAAACTGGAAATCAATTACAATAAAAACAAGCCCAAAAAATCAAACACTTGGAACTAAATAGCATGCTATTAAACAACGACTGGGTTATTAGAGAGTTCAAAGAAGAAATAAAAATATCATGGCAACAAATGATAATTAAAACACAATAATCCAAAATCTATGGGACACGGTGAAAGCAGTCTTCAGAGGGAAGTTCACAGCCCTGCAAGCCTACTGCAAAAAACAAGAAACGATGGTAATAAATTATCTAACCCTACAACTCAAAGAGTTAGAATGAGAGCAAGAAGAAAAGCCCAGTGTAAGCAGAAGGAAGGAAATTATAAACATCAGAGCAGAGATAAACAACATGGAGACCAAAGAAGCAATACAAAAGATCAACAAAACAACAAAACCAAGAGTCGGTTCTTTGAAAGGATAAACAAGATTGAAGAATCTCTCACAGGCTCACCAAGAAGCAAAAAGAGAGGACTCAAATAAACAAAATCAGAAATGATAGAGGAGAAATAACAACAGACCCCAGAGAAATAAAAGCATTGTTAAAAAATATTATGAACAATTCTATTCCAACAAACTGGACAACCTAGAGGAAATGGGCATATTCCTAGAAAAATACAACCTTCCAAAACTCAATCAGGAGGAATCTAAAAATCTCAATAGGCCAATAACTATGGGAGAAATTGAAGCAGTCATTAAAAAGCTTCCAGCAAACAAAAGTCCAGGGTCAGATGGCTTCACAGGGAAGTTTTACCAAACATTCAAGGAAGAACTAAAAGCTATTCTCCTCAGACTATTACAAAAAATTCAAGAGGAAGGAACACTTCCAAGCTCACTCTATGAAGCCAGCATCACCCTAATACCAAAACCAGACAACACAATGAAAGAGAATTACAGGCCAATATACCTCATGAACATAGATGCCAAAATCCTCAACAAAATTCTAGCAAATTGGATCAGCAGTACATCAGAAAGATCATACACCATGACCAAGTAGGATTTGTCGCAGGGATGAAAGGATGGTACAATATACACAAATCAATAAACATGATACATCACATAAACAAATTGAGAGATAAAGCCACATAGTCATATCAATTGATGTAGAAAAGGCATTTGACAAAATCCAACACCCATTTTTTTATAAAAACTTTCAGCAAGGTGGGAATAAAAGGATCATACCTCAACATAATAAAAGTCATATATGACAAACCCACAGCCAACATCATACTCAATGGGCAAGAACTAAAATCATTTCCCCTAAGAACAGGAACAAGACAGGGATATCCACTTTTACCACTCCTGTTCAACATAGTACTAGAAGTACTAGCCATTGCGATTAGATAAGAAGAAGAAACAAAGGCATACAAAAGAAGAAGTAAAACTGTCCTTGTTCACAGATGACATGATACTGTACGCAGAAAACCCTAAAGACTTCATCAAAAATTTTTAGACTTAATAAATGAATTTGGCAATGTAGCAGGATGCAAAATTAATCCCAAGAAATCTATGGCATTTCTATATACCAACAGTGAATTTACAGAAAGAGAGACTAAGAAAAGAATCCCATTTACCATCGCACTAAAAAAATTAAGATACCTAGGAATAAACTTAACTAAGGAGGTAAAAGACCTCTACTTAGAAAACTACAGGACTTTGAAAAGAGATAGAGGAAGATATAAATATATGGAAGAGCATACCATGTTCATGGATTGGTAGAATCAACATCATTAAAATGTCCATACTACCCAAAGCAATCTATAGATTCAATGCACTCCCCATTAAAATATCAATGCCATATTTCACAGACCTAGAAGGAACTCTCCAAAAATTCATCTGGAATAAAAAAAAATACCCCAAATAGCCACAGCAATCCTGAGAAAGAAGAACAAAGTAGGAGGGATCTTAAAACCACATTTCAAGCTGTATTACAAAGCCACTGTTCTCAAAACAGCCTGGTACTGACACAAGAACAGGCATATAAACCAATGGACTAGAAGAGAACCCAGATATTGACCCAAACTACTATGCTCAATACTTGACAAAGAAGGCATAAACATACAATGGAATCAAGACAGTCTGTTTAATAAATGGTGTTGGGAAAATTGAAGAGATACATGCAAGAAAATGAAACTATATCACCAACTTACACTATGCACAAAAATAAACTCAAAATGGATAAAGGACTTAAACATAAGATGGGAAACCATAAAAATATTGAAACAGTCCACAGGCAGAGAAATCTCAGACATATGCTGAAGCAATTTCTTCACTGATATCTCTCCTAGGGCAATGGAAACTAAAGAGAAAATAAACAAATAGGACTACATCAAAATAAAAAGCTTTTGCACAGCAGAAGAAACCATCAACAAAACAACATGAAAGCCCACTGTATGGGAGAACATATTTGCAAATGTTACCACCGATAAAGGTTTAATCTCCAACGTTTACAGGGAACTCATACAATTCAATAAAAGGAAGATTAAATGACCCAATTAAAAAAAATAGGCAACAGACCTAAATAGAATATTTTCAAAAAGAAGACAGAAAGAAGGCTAAGAGACATGTGAAAACATGCTCAAAATCACTAATTATTTGAGAGATACAAATCAAAATGACAATGTGGTACCATCTCATGCCTGTCAGAATGGCAATCATCAACAAGTCAACAAATGACAAGTGCTGGTGAGGATGAGGAGAAAAAGGAATCCTCGTGCACTGCTGGTGGGAATGCAAACTGGTATAGCCACTGTGGAGAATAGTATGGAGTTTGCTCAAAAAACTAAAAATTGAACTCTCATTTGACCCATTAATCCCACTTCTTGGAATATATTCTAAGAAACTAGAAACACGAATCAGAAAGGATATATGCACCCCTATGTTCATAGCGCGACAATTTACAATAGCTAAGATTTGGAAACAGCCTAGGTTCTCGTCAGCAGATGAGTGGATTACAAAACTATGATACATCTACACATTGGGATACTATGCTACTATAGAAAGAAGGAATTCTTACCATTTGCAACAGCCTGGATGTAACTGGAGAGCATTATGCTAAATGAAATAAGCCAGTTAATGAAAGAAAAATACCACATAATCTCACTCATTAATGGGTAATAAAGAACATTATAAACTGGTGAACAAAAAGATAGATACAGAGGCAGTAAAGCAACAAGCAGACTGTCAAATTACAGCAGGAGGGCTGTGGAGGGGTGGGGGAGATAAGAGATCAACTGAAGGACTTGTATGCGTGCATATAAGCATAACCAATGGACGCAAGACACTGGGGGAGTGAGGGCATATATGTTAGTGGGGTGGGGAGGCAATGGGAAGATATGTACATGTGTAATACCATAATCAATAAAGAATAAAAAATGAGGGGGAAAAAAACAACTTATCTGAGAATGAACTTGTAGATAAAAATACATGCCGAGCTATATAAAAAACAAAACAAAACAAAAAAAACTGGAACATTTACACAATGGAATATTATGTAGCTGTATAAAAGGAAGGAACGCTTGTCCCTTGAGACAGTATTGATGAACTTAGACAGGATTGTGCTAAGTGAAATAAGTCAATCAAAGAGAAACAAATATCACATTATCTCATTTATTTGTGGAATCTAATGAACAAAATGAATTGATCAACAAAATAAGAATGATTGATGGAGGCATGGAACAGATTGATATCTTGGGAATGAGGCAGGGGTGGAGAAGAGATAAGCCAAAGAACTTGTATACTTATATAAATAGCTCAGGACACAGAAATAGTGTGGTGAAGGCCTGGGGAAGAAAGGGACTGGATAGAGAAGGGTAAAGGAGAGAGAATGAGGGACATCTGTAATACTGTCAAGAATAAAAATATATGTATACATGTTTATAAATCTTTATTGTTGAAAGTATTACATATGTTCTTTTTTCCCCCATTGCCCTCTTCTACCCCCATCCTTAAAATTTATATATATTTAAAAATACAATGAAATTGCTGCTGTTGAAATTCTTTACCTGAGCAGTGCCTAGATTTTTTTAGAGCGATAGAATACAACAGATGCTTGCTGAACACACTCTACTACTCATAGTATTTGTCTTGAAATTGTTTTTCCCTCATTCTAATTCTGTTGGCTTGACTAGGTAATTTCAAGAAAACCAGAGAACCTTCCTCCAACTTTCCTTCTAAGACCCTTCCTTCCTTTCAGTTCATTGTTTCTCAAAGGTGGGCATAGCATTATGCTAAGTGAAATAAGTCAGCCAGGCCGAGGGATCTCACTGGTGCATAAACCCATGCACCTGGCCTCTAGTCCTATCTAATAAGGAGGGAATATGCTAATTGACCCTCATACCATTGCAAAGATGGTGGCACCCACAGCCAATAAGGAGTGAATATGCTAACTGACTGCCCTGCCCTCAAAGATGGCAGTGTCCATAGCCAGTAAGGAGGGAATGTGCTAATTGACTGTCACAGTTTCAAAGATGGCAGTGCACACAGCCACAAGATGTTGGTGCTCAGTCCCCTCAGCTGCTCAGGGCCGGCCCAAGGCACAGGTAAGCCTTGGATGATGGCTGCCCAGCCACTCAGGGCCACTCAAGGCTCGGGTAACCAGGACTAGCCAAGGCTTGCACTCTGGCAGTGGCAGCAGCAAAGGTGTGATGGGATCATTGCCTTCCCCTGACCGCTGGATCACCTCCCGCCCCTGAGGGCTCCCAGACTATGAGAGAGGGCAGGCTGGGCTGAGGCTCCCCCCACCCCTTGCCTGCCTTTAGTGCATGAATTTTCATGTACCAGACCTCTAATTTTTAATATAATTTTTGTCCTGTTATAGCAATGAATATACTCAATGAAAAATATTTGGTTCCAATTTTTTTAACTTTAAAAAACAATAACTTACAAATCTCTATATGGATTAATGCCTTAATATGTGGTCTTACCCTTGGACATAGAAACCTGAGCTGCGGGAACAGTTTGGATCACTCTGACCTTCTCTCTGGAAATTTCTAACTCATAGCTGTACTCTGTGGGATTTTGCATTCTTTCTACATAGTATCTTTGACAGAGATGATAACTATACATGAAAAATGATAATGGAGTGTGTCCTTGGGGGAGCCACTCTCAGGCACCCCCTCCCAGACCTCTGACAGCAAGGGCTCTGAAGTTTGGCCAGGGGCGCCAGGCTGAACGCAGCCCTGGCTCCTCTCCTGGAATGATTTACATTAAGGCTTTGGGCCAGGTTCCCAGCCTGATGCCATCTTCCTCCCCCTGCCTAACCCATGACTTCTGGACACTGCCAATAGCACGGTTTTAGGTAGCCCTAATACTAAGGTTAAAAGGAATCAGATGATCAGTATTAAGAGATTTACTAAGGCCTTCCTCATTTTTTCATTTCCTTTCTGTGGGATTTCACATTCGTGGGCATAGTCTCTGATTGTGATGGTGTAACAGTATTAGACACAGTCATCCTGTTCTCATGGCAGTCATTTTATATAGAACATGTGCAAAAGAAAGCATTAGAGTTATCCTGTAAATGTTTCTAACTCACCAATAATGTTTATGCAGCTAGCGAACATGGCTCCGGGCATGGAGAGGGCTTTCCTGTTGCTGAATGTGGTGCTACTCCTAAAGCCAGCCCAGATGGGCTCCATATTACCGCTCCTAAATGGGGCTCTGAAGTCCATTTCTGACCATTCTTAGCTGTCTTTTTATTTTATTATGTCTTATTAACAAAAGAAAAACACTGCATAAGGGAAGTCTCATCTCACTCAATAATGAACATTCTCTTCTCTTCCTAGTTCTCAAAGGAGTAAATAATTGCATTAAAAAGATAGAAGTCAAGATTTCCATTCTGTAAGAGTTTAAGGAGTCAGCATATTTCTCTCTCTCTCTCTCTCTTTCTCTCTCCGTCTCTTATTTGTATTAGTAAAATGAGGTTAAAATTATTTTCTGGTAAGCTAAATAAATGAAAATCATATGGCTAGAAAGCTGTGCATCCAGGATAATGATTATCAATGGTTTAGCACGATAAATGACTTGATAATATAGACATGAATGCATTCATCCTTTTTTTTCAGAGTTTTCCTAAAGTAAAGACCATGGATCAAAAGAAAATGTAGACACTAACTCAGATTTTTCAAAGAAAGGATCCTATAAATAAACTAATTGGACTATCACTTGATTTGTAAGTCAGATATGTAAGTACTTAGAGAGAACAGTGTTTGCTTCAGCTGTTCTCATCAGTATGATTGATGACTACTTAAAAGTGCTTGATTCCATTTGTATGCCAGCTGTTCTTGTGCAGAACAAACAGGGACTTTCTCAAGACAATCAGAGTAGGACTGTGTGCAGGATTTGGGGGGGGAAACCTAGGAGCTGGAAAAGGTTCCCGATGGCTCTTAGCTCATTGCTCTGAGATCAGACCACACTCATGATGAAATACAGTTGACCTTGAACAACGTGGATTTGAACTGTGTGGGTTCATTTTTACATTGATACTTTAAAATAAATACTGTAAATGTAGTTTCTCTTCCTTATGATTTTCATACCGTTTTCTATTCTCTAGCTAACATTATTGTAAAAATATGTATTAATGTTAAATTATCAGCAAAGCTCCAATAGGCTATCAGTATTAAGTTTGGGGGGAGTCAAAAGTTGTATGTGGATTTTTAACTACACAAGAAGTCAGTGCCCCTCACCCCCTTGTTGTTCAAGAGTCAACTATATATCTCAAGTAAATGCTGGTAAAAATAAGAGCTTGCTTCTTTGCAGGTTTGGTTGGTGGAAAGATCTTAGCCAATATTGAGCTGTTGTTAGCAAGTTAACAAGAACCTAAGTTGTCTTAACTCCACACACTAACAGTATTTTAAAAGGTAAAATTCCAAGATGAGTCATTCAGGCCACAGACAAGTTGGGCCAAGCAGCAAAACGAACATCACCAAACCATGGAAGTGATGCTATGTCCTTTCCTAGGGAAGCAGCTGCCACAGGTTATGCCTCTGGGCAGCAAGGCACCGGCGGTGGGACATGAACACACGCACATGGGGGATGACTTCAGACATGAGCTCCAAAGACAGTGGCAGGTCTGCACTTTCACTTCCTGTTGCACATGTTCCAAAGCAGCTGTCCAATAAATGAGAGTGATTTATTTGCTTTACCACAAAAATACTTTCAAAGGTATCCAAATGAAAATAAAAACTAAGAAAAATATCATTGTTTTTTTTAAGGTCAGTTCATTTCAGGCATCAAGACGGTCAGCAAATGCTGCTCAAGCGACTCTGTGCCCATGACTGTACCAGTAGGGTATAGAGCAGACCTGAAATAGCTCTCTATCTTATTGGAGGGTCAAAGCATAATTGCTAATGGTTGTCAAATTCTTATTCTGGTTAGTTATCACTGTGCTGAACATGTGATATGCACTATCTCTTTTATTCCTCAGAGCAACTTTATGAGGTGGCTGCTATTATTATCAGCTCATTTTAGAGACAAGAAAACCAAGATGTTTTCTCAACATCCCATACTTAAGCATGGTGGAAACAGGACTCAACCTGTTTCTCTAATGCCAAAGAACACCCATGCTCTTTACCGCACATGCTATATGTGTGCTTTAGGAAAATGGCAATGCCAGGCAATCAGCTATGGGAAAATGCTAAAGTGACTGACAAAGTGCTACAGAAGGTCATCAGAAGAGCAAAAGACATCTGGAGAAGCTTAGGGAGAAGATGAGGCTTGATCTGAATTTAGATTCAAACTTGTAGACAAAATATTACCGGGTAATATTGAGGATAACTATCACATCTTCTCACAAACATTCCTATGGTGCTTTCAGAGAAAAAAATTGGTCTCATGAATCATTAAGCTGATGTCCTATGACCTTTCTGGTATAATTATATGTATACATATAACTGTATATGCATATAAAATTATAGAAGTACTGGTGAAGGCAAGTTCACATAACCAGGTGTCAATCCTCTCTTTTATAGATGAAAAATTGCATAAAGTTTTGTGTACTGTATGAATTGCTTAAGGTATTGGGAGACAATTTTCCAGATTTTTTTTCATAGAAAGTAGGAAAATAATTTATTCCAAAAAATGGCAGAAGTAAGAAATTCATCCTGAAAGTGGACTTGGTGTAATGCCCTTGGCACAGATCTCCCCTTGAATATGCTCTCGCACTGGAGTCGTGTTGTCTCGTGACAGCTTTGGAAAACATCACTGGCCCTGTGCCATCTTCAGGTCCGCAGTCCCAAGGAGAGTGTCCTATTTCCCAGAGCACCTTCTGTCTCAGAGGAGCACATACTCATTTGGTGGCGTCGGCACGGTTTAGATGAAGGAGGCGCATAATTCATCAAAGTGTAAAAAGGCTAACAGGAGAAACACTGCACTGCAGAATAAGAGCGTCAACTGTGCCTGCATGTTTGAGGCAGGATGGCAGGGCAGGCGGGCCAAGGGAGGCGGCCCATGTGGAGGTGACTGCACATCTAGAGGAATTCTCGTCATGACCTCCATGGCTGGGCCGCGGGTCTTTTCCCTCAAGGCCAGTGATACTTGATATACCAGGTGGTTTCGTTTTTCAGCTGTGGTTCAAAGAGAGGGCTGAATTGGGCCAGAACTGCAGTCAGCCAAAAGAGATAGCAGCAAACTGAACAGGTAACCAACATGGTGATGATAACGCGCCGGTTGGGACTCTTGGAGATGAAACAGGGCACCAGGAGGGTATACAGCAGACCAGAACACGCTCAGCACGATCAGAGGCACCGTGAGGCCACCGAGCTGCCAGCCCTGCCCCACCGCCACCTTTGCATGTCTTATAAACATGGGCTTCCTGACAGTCCTTTGTTCAGGGCTGTCTTTTCAAGGTTGTTAGCAAACAGCCTCAGAGGATAGAATGTCTCCTCTCCAGTGAAAAGGGCAGGCGTGTTTATTCTCCATCATAAAAGATTGGGGTCTCTAAGCTCAGGGTTCCTATCCTGTACCACAACCCACTGTGCTTGTCAGCATCTCCATGGGTCCCTTCACTTTGCCTTCAGGAGACTTGAGAGCCAGGAGAACTGACACCGAAAGCTGTCTCGTGCTACTTGCTGTGGCATGAGTGATAAAGTTCTTTGCCTCTGACCCAGAAATCTTGTCTTCTGACACAACCTTGAAACCGTGGCAGTTAACTCATGAGTAGGATAAAGCCTCAGGCCCTCCACACTTTAGAAAACAGGAACATTTATTTTATTCTTTCGATAGGCCAAGTCTGTCCTCATCCTTATTGAAAAAAAAGGCACCTGCTTTGGCATTTCTTAGATGAATATCAAGTAGATCCACCTTGGAGCCTGGAGAAACCAGGGAAGAGATGCCCATGTGAGTCTCCCTGTATGCTTATGCAAGGTGCCCAGGGAGGAGTTTCAGCCAAGTACTGCCTTTCCATGTCCATGCCCTCAAAGTGCTCAACAGCCCAAACAAGGGCTGACAAAGTGGCCTCTGAGCCAAATCTGGTTGACCTCTGTTTCACCACATTATATTTATTATCTACGTATTATCTGTGGCTGCTTTTGTGCTACAATAGCAGAATGGAGTGGTTGCAATAGAGACTGTATGGTTGGCAAAGTTTAAAATATTGATATCTGGCATTTTAAGGAAAACATTTGTTGACTTCGGATCTAAAAGAAGAGACAGATACACAAAGAATAACATATTACCTCAAAGCATGCTAATAGCAGAGGTATGAACATCATGGAAAGCTGTGAACATGTGCACGCATGTGCGCGCGCACACACACACACAGATACATACACATGCACACACACATGCACACCTGCATCTATCATGGATGTGCATGGTCTTATTTCTTCCTCACAGTATCTTTAATAAGCATATAGATTGGTTCAAATTTGAAGCTTTGCCGCTACTAGCTGAGTGATTTGGTAAGTTACTTAACTTCTCTGTGCCTCACCTGCTAAACATGAGTAATGCTCCTTATACATCATAGGGTCACCAGAAGGATTAAGCGAAGGCATAACTAGTCTCTGACACATAGTAAGCAATCTGTAAATAGTCCTTATTACTTACCCCAGCTTTCCAGAAGAGTAAGCTGAGTGACAGAGAGGTTGAGTAATTTTGTCAAGGTCACATAGCAAGAAAAAGATAGATGCAGAAGTTAATCTCAGTTCCAAACCTGGGCTTTTAACCTCTGTTATGATATTGCTTCTCAGTACTAAAGACTTAGTGACTTAATAAACAAAATCACCACAATACAATCCTTTTACTTTTTCCAACAATTATTTTTATTTTTAAATTATGATTTGTGGTTTATTTATTGGCAGATCCTACAGGTCTCTGGTACCATAGGAGTTCTGGAAGAGCCTTATTTAAATTCACTGTATTAATACATTCACACTGAACATTCAAATAGGTATTGACCAGTTTTATATTAAAATTTTTATATTCATAATTTTAAAAGCAAAGCATTGTTAGTAACCTATATAATAATATTCAATAATTTTAAATAAAGAATAGTACTTTTAAATACTAAGCTCTAGATAAGTGATTTGATACTACTGTCTTTCTCTAGTAATACATCAAAGTGATGTCTCCCATATAATTTTCATAGAGTCTGTTTATCCAACTCTTAGTATTGAGCTGAGTTAAAACAAGAGCCATCCGAGTGTGGATTACAGCCTTCCTGTGCATGGCTCTAAGGGAAAAGGACCGTCTCCTGATACACCTGCACCTTACCTCCCAATTACTGCCTTCGGCAGAGGACTGCTACTGACATACCTTGCTGGGGGGAAAAAGGTTACTGTTTAAAAGAATTGTATGTCAATAAAGAGAAAAGGTCAGTAACCATTTGGTTGTTTTTGGAGCTTCAAGAAAAGTACTTTTCATGGATGACATTGCTGTTTCTTTGACCAGGAAATAATACTTTTGAAATCTGATATGTACTCACTAAAGGTGCAGTGCAAATTGAAATCCTCATTTATATCTGCTCAAAGGCTGGAAGCCTGTGAGAAGGATTCTATAAAACTAGAGGCCCGCTGCACCAATTCATGAGGGATTCCTCAGCCTGGCCTGCAGGATTGGGCTGAAACCAGCTTTCCAACATCTCCCGCAGGGTCCCAAATTGTGAGAGGGCACAGGCCAGGCCGAGGGACCCCACCAGTGCATGACTGGGGCCATGGAGGGACACAGGAGGTTGGCCAGCCAGAAAGGGAATGTGGGAGGACTTCAGGGCATGGCCAGCTGTCTTGCTCAGTCCTAATTAGCTAACCTACCAGTGGAGCATCTGCCTCCTGGTGGTCAGTGCACATTATAGTGAGCAGTTTAGCAGCCTTAGCATATCATTAGCATATTACACTCTGATTGGTTGAACGGATGACCAGACCACTAGACACTTAGCATATTAGGCTTTTATTATATCGGACCAGAGGTCTGATGCATTAAATTTGTGCAAGAGGCTTGGTCCTCACAGCCCTGATTGCCTCAGCCCTAGCAGACCTGGCTTCATAAAGAAGGTCATCTGGAAAGTCATTCGGCTGTGGGTCTAATTAGCATATTAGCTCTTTATTTTATAGAATGTTCATTTCTCCATTTAATTAATAGCTATTTTTGAAAGTTAGATATTACTTTTAATGAAATGGTTTGATATCCTGAAGAAAAATTGCAGCTTTTGAGTCTGGCAAACTAACAAGAAGCTTTATATAAATTGTTTTTGAAATCTCACAGGTACAATTGCCATATTTTTCAGGTTTTAAGTGATAGGATTCTAACTCAGATCTCCATAGTTCTAGACATTGCCCTGTATTTCCTAGATCTAGTGCTGACTAAATTAACATGTTATTCCAGCCCAAAGCTTATGAGTCCTAAAGAAGATCCTTAGCACTTTGGCATCCCACTGTAGTGACCAAAGTCAGGTGTTCCAGCTACAAACAAAGGGGCTGCTCTCAGCCTGGGTCCTTGAGTGACTGTGTGGAGCAGAACCCCCTCTATGGGCCTGTGTTTGACATGTGATGTGATAAATGACTTTTATGTTAAGCAACTGATATCCAAGGATTGTTTATTACCACTGTAATAGATATCTATTCCAATATAATTTTCTTTGCTTCTTCTTCAAGTGGATCATCTTCTCCCTTGGACCATCTCATTGGTTTTATAAAAACTCTTTATTTGTTAAAGATATGAACATTTTATTTGTTACATAGGCTGCAATTTTTCTCTGTGACTATAATTTTGTTTACAATTTATTTTGCTGAACAGAAATAATTTTGCTTATTCTTTCTTTTTCTGAATAAGAATTTAAAAGTTTTATGTAGCCAAACTTCTCAACTATGTTCTATGGCTCCTTTTTAAAAAATCTTATATAGAAAAGATCTTCACTTGCCCAGCTCATAATTTTCTGATTGTCATTTCCCCACCGAGCAGAAAAGCTACATCTGCACTTGATATTTTCTATTTTTATGTCTGTTTATACTTATTTAGTTATTATTGTGTTTTAAGTATAGGTTCTGATATATGATGGGGCTAATTCCTCTATATCCCAAAATATTATTGGCATTCATATGTATTCACTCTTCCAGATAAATTTTATAATTTGTCAAGTTCTAGAAAAGAAAATGTGTTGGGATTCTATATGAAATTATACTAAATGTATATGTTGCTGAGTTTTCTATCAAGAAAATGGTATGTATCAGATCTCTTTAAGATTTTATGTTTTTTCTTATGTATTATTTGTTAAATCTATTTTTAAGTATTTTATAATTTTTATTGCTATTGTGAATGTTTTCTATTTATACTAAATTGTATTATTATTAATAATAAATTAATAACAAATTTTATTGCTGTATGCTTAATGGGTAAAACAGGATACATTTTTAAAACTTGAGATATGATTTAAACTCATTCCTGTTCAATAATTACCTAGAACCTAGTTAAGGCAGACAGCGTACATAATGTCTCAAAGCGGAGAAGAAATGTCTCTGCCTGTGCCACGCTGAGAAATGCGGTACCCACCTGGACTGTGTCTCCGTGGCTCTGCAGGGAGCCTCCCTCATCCCACTGTGGTCTTAGGCCAGTGCCCTATGAAAACTGTTCCCAGAACTAACCAGGAGGTTGATTTTCAAAGATGGCATTTTCTGTATTACATTTGTTATCTGTATGAAGCTCCAAAGAGGAATTTCTTGGTCTTTGCTCCTCCTGTGAAACTGCTTTATGCTTTCATCTAGTGGCCCTGACTATAAATTATGGAACTTATAGCATTTCCTTCTGCATTGGCTGCTAGAGAGCATAAAGTCAAATTTTCACTCACCTCAAACAAATGCATAAGCGTTACATGGATGCATTTGAATTCTAAGCTTATTCCTGCCTTTGTTGAGCTTTCTTTACTCTCTTATGCATGATTTTTTTTTCATTTTTAAATTTTGCTCCATATTTTATATCTTTGTAATCCACTTTAAATTCTTTCTGTATCAAAACAGACTTGAAAATGCTTAGACGAGTATGTATCTTTAGATTGATGTTCTAGTTCATGAAATTGCATAATACATATAATGACCACACTATTTGACATGCAAAACTTTGTTCTGAAATAAAAATTATACATTCTTTGAATTTTCAGATGGGTTCATATAGGATAATCTTGGCCTTAATTTCTAAAATAAAATTCACTTTTAAAAACGTTCTAGTAAAATGATTACACAGGAAAATTGTAGTCGTAAAGCCTGACCAGGAAATAAATACTTCATGAGATTCATCATATTACTTATTTTTATCTCTCTTACCATTTAGAAAAGTGTGTTTGTTTCTTTTTGTGCTTAATACTGAAAACACAACTCAGCAAAGATTTATTATACTTTCATATTTCAAACTTTCACAGAAAAGAAGAATTTTTAAGTTATATAAATCTAAAATAATATTTTTGTCACCCAGCATTAAAATGTGTAAAAGCAAAACAGAATGTTTTTTTTAACTTAACGTATATTTCCAAGTCAACATAGATAGGACAAATACAATTTATGGAAGTAGTTTTTAGAATTATTTATATTTCAGTGAAGTATATTAAACAGTACTCTTAATAAGTTTCAAAAAATGTGAAGTCATTTTAGAAAGTAATTTGTAATACCAGAACAGATCTATAAGTAGTCAAACTCTAAATAATCTTTCTTTAAGTAAGTGAGAAAGGAGACCAAAGGAAGACATTAAAAAGAAACACATCAAATTTGCTTAAGCAAGTGTTCCTGAGGCCTCTGGCCATGGAGAATGACAGCGATGAGGCCACAGAATTGCCTGCGAGCAGCAGCTGAGTGTTTTGCACAAGAATCCCAAAGGGCAGCAATGGGGTGGGTTAATTTTGACAATAATAAGCTTTTCACAAGCATAAGGTGATCTAATCAGACTGCACTTGGCCAAAAGCCTGAAGTCAGAAGCACTACCATGTCAATCCAAGTACCCACATTCTGACACAGAGAGAAGCTTTCTATACTTTTATTTAAAGAAATAAAATTAATGGGGGAATTTCATAAAAAGTGTCTAGGATAAGTGTCTTGTTTGAGCCTCATTTGTGTTTATTTACTACTTTAGAGAAATCTGTAACGATCTGCTTCTTTACTTTTCAGCTTCATCAGTGCTCCTGGATGGAACATGAGGTCAACGATGTACACTTCCGGAGGAGGGAGGCCTCCAATCACTCCCTTTTGAGACTCATTCATCAGCTTCACTTCATTCCAAGCTCTGCCGTACTCCCCTCGAACCAGAGAGCAGCCGACGCCAATTTTATCGGCCAGAGCCTGTGGGAGAAAACAAGATCAACCAAGGGTGAGAAGGGAGATGGGGTGGAAAAAAATTCTCAGTCGAAAGACCCACCTTGGTTAAGGTGCAATATACAACTCTGGCAAAGAAGTGCTTAGAAAGGAGGCTGCAAATGTAAAATAACGTGATAGGAGCCGAGAGAATGGGATATGTTCCCTTGTTCCTCAAGATCCTGTAGATTTAAAATCTCTGTGTAGGCCCTGCCGGGAAGTGACATTTTTCAGGCAGCTGCACTGCATTGTATCAGGACAAGATTGATAATGCCATTGGAGAAAAGCTATTCCACAGGCTTTCAGCACTAGTGCCTCTATCCATCTTTCCAGGCTCCTAGGCTGCTCTCTGGGATTGAAGGAGGAACAAAATGGGTGGGGACCTGTTTCCAGCCAATTTCTTCTGTGTGATGCATGTGCACAGATGCTGTGGAGCAGGAGGGAACGAAGGAATGGTTGGTCCTTCTTGGACTGCCTGCTGCCACCTCCTGAGGGTTTGCTTATGTTTCGGGGGAGTTGTTTCTTCAATTTGTCTTGATGTTGAGGTTATTTTTAAAAGTACCCTTGAAATAATCTAGAAAGTTCTAAGCCACAGTACCGTGGATAGGCTCGGATTGCCTGGGTTTGAATTTCAGCTCAGCCGCTTTCTAGTTGTCACCTCAAGCAAATGGCTCAGCCTCTGTGTGCTTCCATTTGCTCGTCTGTAAAATGAGGATACAAACACTCTCCTCAGCAGGTGGTTACACAGATGAAGTGAATTAATACATGCCAAGTGCTTAGAGCCGTGAATGCTGGCACACAGTGCGTACTCAGGAGGTGTTCCTAGTACTACACAGGATAGGAATGGTGTTACAATAATCTCTATATTCATTTTTTAATGTAATTCATCTGAATGTATAGCATTTTGTGGTACTGTATTTCTAATACGAAATATATTTTGTTCTTCATCAGGGTTTGTGTCACAGAGCTCCTAAAACCCTGGGAATTTCCTAAGTAATGAGAATCAAAAGGGTGCTTTTGTTATGATAATGAGGTGACTTGGACACAACTGAGGATGGGGGCAGATTGCCTGGAGAATGAACCACTTGATTAGATGTTTGGAATTTTTGGTCCTACTCCTCTGAGGAGAGAAGAGGGGCTGGAATCAATCAATAGCAATGATTTAATTGATCATGCCTATGTAATGAAGCCTCCACAAAAATCCGAAAGGATAGGGAGAGCTGCTGGGTTGAGGAACAGGTAAAAATTTGGGTTGAAAGCTCCACATCCTTCTCTCTTACGTCAACCTATACTCTTCTCTCCATCTAGCTATTCCTAAGCTACATCCTTTTACGATAAAACTAGAGACCTGGTGCACAAAATTCGTGCACAGGGGGCCTGGGATGTCCCTCAGCCCAGTCTGCACCCTCTCCAATCTGGGACCCCTCGAGGGATGTTGGATTGTCAGACATCCTCACAATCCAGGACTGCTGGCTCCAAACTGCTCACCTGCTTGCCTGATTGCCCCTAACCACTTCTGCCTGCCAGCCTGATCACCCCCAAACCACTATACTGCCAGACTAATTGATATCTAACTGCTCCCCTGCCAGCCTGTTTGCCTCCAACTTCCCCCCCTGCAGGCTTGATTGCTCCCAACTACCCTCCCTTGTAGGCCTGGTCCCTCCCAACTGCCCTTCCCTGCTGGCCTGATGGCTCACAACTGCCCTCCCTTGCAGGCCTGGAACCTCCCACGACCCTCCCCTGCTGGCCATCTTGTGGTGGCCATCTTGTGTCCACATGGGGGCAGGATCTTTGACCACATGGAGGCAGCCCTCGTGTGTGTTGGAGTGAAGGTCAATCTGCAAATTACTCTTTTATTAGATAGGATAGAGGCCTGGTACATGGGTCGGGGGCCAGCTGGTTTGCCCTGAAGAGTGTTCTGGATCAGAGTGGAGGTTTCCTTGGGGTGTGGAGCAGCCTGGGTGAGGGGCCTGTGGTAGTTTGCAGACTGGCCACACCCCCATGACCCAAGAGGAGGCCCTTGTATCTGGGACTAATTTATCTTCTACAATTAAAACTTTGTAGCCTGGAGCAGAGCCAAGCCTTCTGTTTACTCTGTGGCAACAGCCATTTCTGTTTGGTTTATTTAAATTCTATAATTGAAACTTTGTAGCCTAGACTGGAGGCCTAGGTGCTAGAGCTGCAGAAGTTTGGCTTCCTCCATTGCCCAGGCAACCCTAGCCTCTGTTCTCTGCAGGTCTGTGGCTGCTGCCATTTCTGTTGGGATTATGTATCTTCTATAATTGAAACTTTGTAGCATTGAGTAGAGGCCTAAGCCAGCAAGGGCAGGTGGAAAGCTTGGCTTCCTCCATTGCTGGGGAAACCCAAGCCTCCCTCCTGCTCTCAGTGGCTGCAGCCATATTGGTTGGGGTTTATTTGCATAATTTGCTCCTGATTGGCTGATGGGCATGGCTGTGGGTGTGGCTTGATCAGAGGTATGGTCAATTTGCGTATTATTCTTTTATTAGATAGGATGGTAATCTAGAAGTAAATGTTTCCCTGAGTTCTATGAACAGCTCTTTAAAATTAATCAAACCCAAGGATGGGGTTGTTGGAAGCTTAGTCTATAGCTGTTTAGTCAGAAGCACAGGTGATAACCTGGGCTTGTGCCTGGCATCGGAAGTGGGGGAAGCAGTCTTGTAGGGCTGAACCTTTAACCTGGGGTGTCTGACGCTGCCTCCAGGTAGAGTATCAGAATTAATCTGAAAAGTAGGACACCTAGCTGTTGTCAGAGAATTGCTTTGATGTGTGGAACACCATCCCTCCCATATTGGAATTAGTACTAGAATCATTTTACACTCATAGTCTTGTGGGGCAGAGAGATAAAAATAAATATATAATTAATTATCTTTCCCAAAATTAGTCTTACTGATTTCTTATTCCATGTCAAAGCACTTTAAATAATAAAAACCAAAAAAATCTGTGAAATAGATACTTTGTATTTTCTTTTTTATAGAGAATAAAACTGAGGTCATAAACTGATGAACAAAAATAGATCCAGAGACAAAGAAGCATTGAACAGACTGCAAACTTCAGCGGGAAGGCAGAGGAAGGTTGGGGAGGGAGATAAGAGATCAACCAAAGGACTTCTTTGCATGCATATAAGTATAACCAATGGACACAGACCCTTAGGGTATGTGCAGGGGGGAGGGGCAAGAAGGGGCGGGGAGGTCAATGGGGGAAAATGAGACATATATACTACGATTTGTAATACATTAAACAATAAAAACAAAAACTGAGGTCAGATCATTTTCCCAAGGCCACAGTAAGTGGGCCCAATGTGTGAGCCAGGGAATCTGTCTCAAGAGTCTGATTTCTTAACCTCAGAATAATATTGATTACAGCTGAGATGAATCTGAATATTTGTGAAGTGAGAGACAAGGTCATCTGCTTATAGGAAGAAATGGAGATGCGAAGGCTTAGCAGGACTGGGGAATATCAGGCCCACAGGCCATATAAGGCCCAAGAAATCATTTGGTCTGGCTCTGCTAAGGAATTAGGGCCCAGTTAATTAAATGTCTGACAAATATAGCAGGCTAATTTCGAAGTTGATAATTTTGTATGGCCCAGAAATTATGTTATAAATATCCAAATGGCCCTTGGCAGAAAAAAAGGTTCCCCACCTGTGGCTTAGAGAGGTCAGATGTGGTGCACAGTTGCTGAAGAAAATAGAAGCCTGTGATGAGGAAAGGGTGGCCAGGCTACCAACATGTCACACATAGCAGACACCTGGATCATCTGTGGTACTCCCCGCAGCCCAAGTGTCATTAATGGAAAGGACAGGCAATCAGATTGATGGTCTGGCCAGGCAGAGGGGTGAAAGAATGGGTATTAAAAAAAATGAGGGAAATTAGTGAGCAAATTATAAGTCTATGGACAATTCATCTAGGCCAGTGGTCAGCAAACTGTGGTTCAGGAGCCACATAAGGCTCGGGAGCCGCAGCTTGCCACTCTGCTGACTAATGAGTTTGCTGACCACTAACCTAGACTCCCAATTCCAATAATTACAGGCTGTTGTTGTTCCTTGTGATTATGCCCCTAATCCAGTGAAGGGCAACCTTTTGAGCTTGGTGTGTCAAAATTCGCCAAAAAAAAACAAGCATAACTCGGGTGGTGTGTCACTTCGAGAAAAAAAACATAATTTCCCTATATTTATAGTTTAAATAACAAAAATGTATAATTATAATATATAACTGTATTTAATAAACCAAAAACGAATTATTTAACTTATCTGCTTAGTGACTTCTTTGTTCATCTGTCAGTCAGTTTCTTTTGTTGGTCTTGATATTATTTAACTTGTGTGGGGTGCCATGAACTAAGATAAGTGAGGGGAAGGGGGAATTCTTTAACTAACCTTCCTATTAATGACTTTTTTGTTGCTAAATTTCATTGGCTAACCCTTCAATTGAAGCTTAGTATTTTGTACACTTCAAGCCCAAGCAAGCACTACTAACTTCATCTGTCAATCTGTTTCCTTTGTTGGTTTTAATATTATTTAACGCTGAGAATAAGGTCTCACAAAAGTACATAGAGGAAAAAATTGTGAGTAAAGCCTTTGCTATATTTTTCAGGGTGCTAAAAGTATCTGGTAATCGGTTCCAGGCACTCCAAATTTCTTGTTTGTAGTGGCACGCCTCTTGATTCTCCAAGCAGAACCTTTCCAGATTCTCATGTCAACAAACACCTAAGCCCAGATGCTGTCTTGAAATTATGCAAGTTGCATCTCCAAACCATCAATTTGCATTTATTGGAAACCATTTAATTTCAAGCTACTGTAGACTATTACATCAGGATACTTAATTATTTTTATGGTCTATTCTAGGCTTCTAAACTGATTAAATCTATCAATGAACTGGTCAAATAATGAGTCTAAAACATGCTGGTACTTTATAATCAAGGGTTCCATTTCATTTTGTACAGCTGCACTGGCCTTCTCAAAAATACTTTACTTGAGGAAAATACTTATAAGTTTTAGTTTCTACATCTCACTTGAAAATTTTAAGTTTACTTTCAAAAGCTTTTATGTATCCAAACATAACGTCAATATTTTTGCCAAAATCTTGTAACTTTAAGTTCAGTTCATTAATATGAATAGAAAGATCTGTAAAAAATATCAGGGTGTTGACCCACTTATCATCATTGAGCTGAGAAAAATTTCCCAGATCCTTAGCCTCAAGAAATACCTTCATTTCTTCAAAGCACTCCACAAAGCGCTCAAGAACTTTGTCTTGGCTCAACCATCTTACATTATTGTACATCACCAGTTAATTGTAGGTGGAATCAATCTCCAGTAAAAGTGCAGAAAATTCTCACTTGTGAAGGGGGTGAGCAGCTAATAAATTAACTATTTTTGTAACAACTGAAATTAAGTGGTTTAAGTTGGTGAATCCTGCCTTGGCACATAAAACCTCCTGATGGATAATCCCTTGAAAAGGCACAATAGGATGTCCAATAGCTTCTGTAAACAATATGACAAATCCGACTTTTTCCCCCACCATATTTGGTGCCCCATTTGTTGTCACTGACACAATTTTAGAGATATCAATGCTTAGGCCACAGAATGTTTGTATAACAACCTTACATATTTTGCTTCCTGATGTACTTGTTGGCACTGATATTAGCTTTATCAACTCTTTTCTCATTGTGAGACCATCAGAATATCAACCAATAATAGCCAGCTGAGCATGTAAAGTGACATCAGTAGTTTCATCAAGAGAGATCGAAAAATATTTACAATTACTTATGGGTCTCTGTAATTGATCATGTACGTTTGTGTTCAGTCTCATTATTCGGTCTTATGATATTTCTATTGAGTGGTAACTCACATATTCTCTTAATAATTGCATCTTTATTCTGCATATTGTGAAAAAGAACTGGTGCACATCTTAAGAGAGTTTCTTTAATAAATTCTCCCTCTCTGAATGCTTTTCCATGCTGAGCTATGGAGTGAGCAATGCTTAAACTTGCAGATGTTAAATTTGTAGAGCTTTTTATAAGTTTAAGGATGGAATTAGATTGGCTCTTATAAAGGTGTAGCTGCCTGGAAATGTATTCCTTCCTTTCATCCTCACTTATTTTCAAGAGCTGGAAATTATTAGTTTCAAAATGTCTATTTATATTCTCCATTCTGCTTACTATCGTTTCCGTACATAGAATGCAAAATGATCTGTCATTTTTTTCTATAATGCCATACATCTCGGTCCATGTCTCTTGAAAGGGTCAGATACTTCTATTACAACTTCCTTTACTTAATCTTGGTTTTTCATTTTTTTGGGTTCTCCATCATGGGGGCAGTGACAGAAGATAGGAATATAAATAGCCTGTTAGCCCTGTCGGCAATTAGGGGTTAACTAGCCTAACTGACCACAAGATGGCACATGTAACCATCTTTTAGGAAAGGGCATGGTTAATAAGCAGAAATAGGGGTTAATAAGGATGCACAACAGTAATAATGGTGAAAAGGAGTCTGTACTATGCTGCAAAATGGCATTCGTTATATAAATTAAGATGGCTGCCACTATTTCTAATGGCGGGAAATGGCACCCATTGCACAGGCCCTCACCTCTCCCAGCCTCCCCCTCACTTATCTTAGTAATGATGGTCAATTAGAAATCTATGACACCCCAGAACAGTAGATTGGATGATGGTTGCTAGTAATGGCGATCATAGGGCCCCCAGAGATGCGTGCCCTGCGGCATTCCGCTGCTCCCTGCTCTGCTGGCTGGAAGTGAGGTAAAAAATCTTCTAACAGCCTAACCAGAAGTCTCGGAACTAGATGCTCTGTGCTGGAGTTCTGTTGTTCTGGCCTACAGACCTCTGGCACAGAGTGTCTACACTACACTCCAGCAAATGTTTTATCCTCGGCTACTGCACCTTGCCGTGCAGTAGCCGAGGATGAAACATCCTTCCTGTCACGCAGCCCCATGATTCTCTGTATGCTACCGCATGGGACTGCGTGTCATTGAAAATGGCTACACATGTCAGTGCTGACATGTGTGTTATAGGTTCGCCATCACAGCCGTATCCAGTGGTTGGCAAACTCATTAGACAACAGAGCTGCAAACTGCAGTTTGCGAGCCACACTTTGCTCACCATTGATCTAGGCTTCCAAAGAGGCAAAACAAAAAAGAGCCAGAGGACTGGAAGGAAATGGAAAAGACAAAAATATATACATAAGAGGGAGGAGTAGAAGATTTAGGAGGAGTGAAAGGATAAGAGATTTCATCAGTGAATTAAATTAGTATTCAGGATTTCAGCAGTGGCCAAGACCTAGGTAATTGATTGCAAGACTCAGTTGAGGTGCGAGGATAAAGAATTCAGTTTTGCATAATGTTCTAACTGAATATTTGTCTCCCCCCAAATTTATATATTGAAGCCATAACCTCCAATGTGAAGGTATTTGGAGACAGAGCATTTAGCAGGTAATTAGGTTTTGATGAGGTCACGAGGGTGCAGTTCCCATGATGGGATGGATGAGTGCGCCTCTAAGAGGAAGAAGAGACCAGACCTCTCTCACTCACTCTCTCTGCCAAATGATTATACATTAAGAAAACTGGATGCAAACGTTAGTTTAGTAATCTATGTGTGTGCCCTCACCAGACATTGAATCTCCTGGCACCTTGATCGTGGAGTTCTGCCTACAGGACTATGAGAAATGAATGTTTGTTGTTTAAGGCAGCCTATCTATGGTGTTTTGTTACAGAAGCCCAGGAAGACTAATACAGTGCCTATGAGATACTTAAGTGTACCCAGCTCTAAGGTAAAGACATACATAGGTCTGGAATCAGGAAAGATTTGTGGGTCAGAGGAAAGGGTCTGGAAACTTTAGGCCACATGAGGGGATGTCCTCACACTGTGAAATACATAAAGGGAGAAAAGGGAAGAGCCTGATGAGGACCTTGCAGGACCCCAACATTTAAGAGAGGGGTGGAAGAAAAGAGGTCTCCAAAGGTGACTGAGGTGAAGTAGTAAAAGAGGGCACATTACTAAAGAGAATGATGTCAAAGAAAAAAAATGAATGACAAATTCTTCAACAAATCGAGTAAGTTAGACAATAGATCACTATAAACTTTATTGAGAGAGAACAAAAGCCAGACTACAGTAAGTTAAGAAGAAAAATGAGAGGTGTCCCATCGAAAGAACAAAGAGCTGAGATGACTCAGAATTTTGACCAGGAATGAGAATTGTATGAATAGAATTATTCTGATACGTTTTATTTCAGATAGGCAGGGGCTCAAATTCCAGTTGTACTTCTGGTTGACCTTAGGCCAATTTCTCCTATAAATTTCTGTTTTCTTATCTCTAAAACAAGGATTCATTTCAGTGGGGCATTTTTGAGACTCTTCACAATTATATTTATCAAGTGCCTGGCACATAGCTCAAAATGGTGATGGTCTGGAGAATAGGAGCCATTGTAGTGGTTGTGGATATTAATGAGAAAATAAAAGATACTTACTCTTTAAATATTGTAGATTTAATTTTAGACTTTAAAGGAGAAATAGCTAAGAGAAAAAGAGAATAAAGACAGGAGAAAAGAATTAAGAGAACAAGAAATCCAAGGAATTAGGAAAGGCTGACATGTGGATTGTAAATAGAATTAGCTAGGAGCTGGAGGCAAGATACACTGAGTGGCCAGATTATTATGATCTCTGAACACATAATAATCTGGCCATTCATCCGGATGCATGAATTTGTGCATGGCTGAGGTCCGGCCAGCCTGGCCAGGAGGAGGGGACATGGGCAGTTGGGTGGCCTGCCTGCTGGTGGAATTCCTGGTTGAGGGGACAATATACATATTAGTCTTTTAATATATAGGATATACACTGAGTGGCCAGATTATTATGTGTTCAGAGATGATAATAATCTGGCCACTCAGTGTATATATAGATGCAATGAAGTTTATAAGTATTTGGGAGAGGATAAGACTTTATACATTCAGATCTTGGTTTAGAAACCATTTTCTTAGCTCCTATTATACTACAGACACTGGATACAATGGAGAAAAACAGAGATCGTTCCTTTTCTTAACCCTGATCCTTTTTTTAGTGTCCTTCACTTCAGCCAATAATGCCTTCATTAGCAGATGCCTTGCCTAGAACATAGAAATCATTGTGCTCTTCTCCTATAATCTCTCACACCATACCTAGGCAGTCACCAACTCCTTTCAGATTTACCTCTTAAATCACCCTTTCACATCCTCAACTATGGCTTCAATATAGGTCACCCATACTTGTGCTCCAGTAACCTTCTGACGGATTTTCCCGTTTCCAGTCTTGCTCTTGCTCTAATCCATTCCCCATTCTGTTACCTGAATAGTCTTTGCAAATAATGTTACCCATTCAGTTACCCTTAACAATTTTCAGTGGCTAATCACATGATGCTTTATGATCTCGTCCTTTAGCCTCATCCATCCCTTCCTCTTTCTTCATCCAGACAAACTATTCTACATCTCCCAAATGGCCCATTGACTCATACCTGTTATTTTGTATAAAATGTTTGCTTTGTTTAAAATACTCTTGTCTTCCTTCCTGCTAAAATCCTATTTCACCTCCACTATATCACTTTCTCTCCTGAAATTTTCCCTGACATCACCTTAGAATCCACAAGTTTGGCTTTGGTATACCTTGTATGGAACTGTCACTTTGGAATCTCTATATTCTCAAACCCTAGATGAAGCCTTGGCCCTGAGTTGATATATGATAAATGTTGAATGAATATGCTGTCAGTAGCCTGTGACTATATATATATGTATATACCTGTATGTACGTATGTATATATATATCTCAAATTAATCTAAATGATAGGATTAATACTATTCAGTTAAATACTAGCAGCTTTCTCACTCCATTATGATAAAGAGAAAACATTTTTAACTCATGGCAAATGAGACAAACGTCTTAAATACCTTGTAAAGCAAAGCTCGATGGTAGAAGATTCCTTTTTTGATCTGTCCAATTGGAACAACATTGGATTTAAGTTGAAATTTTAGTTCACTTATATGAAGTTCCCAACTGAAATCCTGTAGTTTATCTCTTGGAATTTTACCGCCCATTTTTTCTGCCACATACCTGTGTAAATTGCATTGAGATCAAATCAATCAAGTTGAATCTCACTTTAGACAACTTGAGTGTAACTATAAGTAAAATTATATATTTTTTTCTTTGATTTTGTTGTTTACTTTTTAAAATGTATTTACTATAACTAAGATAATATTCTTCTTATTAATTCAAATTAGCATTTATAAACAGATATTCTAAACATTTAATTCAACACATGGCAAGAAATTAATGCTAATTTTCCCAATACATACAACAAGATACAAATCAGTATCACTAAATTTTTCTCAATGCACTTTTAAAATTTTATCCTACTCTTGCAAAGTATTTGCAAATGATTCAATCTAAAATCAAAGGCATTGTAATAACATATAGTCCTTTATTTAAGAAATTTAAACTCAGCGATAAGACAAACACATAGAAATTTTTCCTTTAGATCCCCAAATATTTTTAAGTTTTATAATTTTTTAATTTAATTATTTTTTAAATTTAGAGAAGGACATGGTATTTATGTAACACTGAAGTTAGAGGGGAGGAAGAGGCGAAAAGGAAAAATAAGTAAACAGGTGAGCAGGTGGGATGGGTGTATACTTTGCCTGTGGGCTTCTCTTAATATTAGGCTCTCACTGAAGAAGTCAGTAAATGCACTGCAAAAATTCTCTGTAGACTAAGGTTACTATACCATGGAGTAAAGGTAGAATTGCATATTTTAAAGAAAGAATTTTCCTTTTGTATGTAGAACTGAGCAAAGAAAAACAGTGACAAGCAAGAGAAAGAGTTGAGAGAAAGCTAGTTATCTGACCTGCAGTCCCACCTGGCCCCGTGTAGTGTAATGAGGGCTAGCAACCAAAAGCATGGGGACAAATCTCTGTATCTCTATCTTCAGGTGGGCTCAGGTTAACAAGGCAATTATTGGGGAAATGATGAGAAGCATTTTTGATAGGAACAAAGTATGAGAAAATTTGACAAATGTTGAGATGAACTAAACCAGAGTTCTGCTTGAGTCATCACTTCCCAAGGACATTAGGAAAACTTTAGCAGCCAAAAATGTTCTATTCCAGTGCGGCTGTGTTTCTTGCAGTTGTTGCATCCAGGTTTGATGACTGCAACTCACTTCTATTTGGAGTAGATACGAGCTCCCATGGAGTCCGCAGCTGTTGCCAACCCAGTAGTTCAGCTGCTGGTTGGTGTCAGTCAGGGAGGCTCTCCGCTTCTAGTGATTCCTAACCCCTTACAGCTACCACATTAAATGTTCAGCTTCTCTAGTGGAACCAGATTAATTGTTCCAATTAAGAAGGTAGCTTCACTGTTTATGCATAGCGCTGAGCCTGCCCAAACATTTTAGAATACTCATGCTCCCACTTTAGAGCAATTGAAATATATAACATAAAAATAGGGATTGGTTATTTGTATTAGAAAATAACGTGGGTTTACAAATAATTCACAATAGAATTTCTTTGAATTGTGAGCACCCCATATAGCCAGGGAATTGCTTCATTTTCAAACTCTTTATTTATAACTTTTTCAGGGTTAAGACTGAAAGATGCTTTTCATGGTTTACCTGGAAAAATGACAGGAATTTTTTGCCTATACTCATTTATTTATTTTAGCAAAACATAGTTGGCATATACATAGGTATTTTTCTTTAGGCAATTTCCAGCTACAATTTCTGATTATTGGCAGAAATCTGATCTAAAACAGAAATTGAGAATCCCCCTCCCCACCCAATTCACTGTATTTCTGTTTCAAAGTCAGAGGTAGGGAACTATAAAGTTCAATTTTATTATGATGTAGCTGTCTAAAAATTGGCCGAAAAATGCAAACCACTAAAGTAAAACATATATTCCACAAATTGTATATGCATATATAGACAACTTACTTTGCAAGAGTCTCAATCTGTTCCCTTATATTGGTTATGGGAAGTATTGATTTGGTCACTTCATACACATAAACACAGAAGTCAGGATCAGCAGGAGGGGACCATTCTTTATCTACGTTTCCTTCTCCAGCCCATTTTAGTACCATTGTTACCTCTTCCTCCTCCTTTTGTTTTTCCTCTTCTTTTTTGCCTTTACTTTTCCTTTAAGAGTAAACAACAATAATCAAAATCACAAAGTGAAGAAGCACAAACTGCTCTGTGTTCATCTGAAGAACATCCCAGAAATACAGTATTTATACCTCAATGACCATATCATATTGTTGTCAAATTTTCAATGATAATGACCGATTTTTAGAGTTTCTATGCTTTGCAGGAAATATTAATTTCAAGAGAATACAAACACACATACACATTATGATTATTATCTATTGGTTTTCTGAACAATTGTGTAGCAAGATTCCTAGCCCATTATAAGTATGTAATAAATATTTATTGAATTGAAAAAATAGGTTGCCTTCTCATGTAGTCTTTGCCAATTTCATGTCCTCTCTTGCTTTAGTTAACACCTTCTGAAGAAAGAATGTGGATCACAATTTTTAAGAAAAATTATTGAAAACATAGAAAAAAAGCAAAAAAACAAAAACAAAAACAAGGATGGCACAGAATTCTTGTCATGCAGGGACAAAGACTTACTAAAAGTTTATCTGGGGAAATGTAGTTAGTTATTTTTAATTAAATTCATTGCTTAATAAAACATATAGGTTTCAAGTGTACAACTCAATAAAACATCATCTGCACACAGCATCATGAGCCCATTGCCCAAAGCTAAGTCTCTTCTTGTCCCCATTTATCCCACCTTTGTTCACTTACATCTCCCCCTATATCCATTGAAATGTACTTAGTTCTGTACTTAGAACTAAGCACAGAATGGAATATGCTTAGTAAACAAAGAAGGTACTAGTTAATTAAAAGATATTAATTAAACCTCCAGATTTCGAGAAATTACTAGTCATCATGTAGGTTTTTGTTTACCAAAGATGAAAATTATTTTGTCCAATGGAAAAGATACTCTCAAAGGTTACAGTTTATTGTTCTATAGGATGGTTAATATCCTACAGTATGTTTTGTTATGTAATTTGTTGGTCTTTTTCTAACATTTCTTAACTAAATAACTAGCTTCTCAAATGTTCTTTGACCCAATATTAACATCTTACTGATTCTCTCTAATTAATGAGTTAAACAAAAACAATGGTATGGGTTCTTTTTCCAGGTAACATGGAGTAAGCACACTTTAACCTGTCTCTCCTATTGCATATAATCCTAAAACCTGGACAGAATGTATGCAATCACTATTTAAAGATTCTGAAAAGTAATTAGTAGCAAAAAGATCAGAGAAAACACTGAATCACCACTGAACTGTTGGTGAGTCTAACTCTTAATTTTTGTCCACTATTCTATATGCTGAACTAAAGATGGCCCCAAATCTGGGAGTGGGCATCAACACAGGCAGTGAAAGCTCAAGCAGAAGTCTGTTTGAGAAACAGGAAAGAGACAGTGGCATGGGGGAAAGCCCTGTTTTCCCTTATTTTTCTCATTCTCTTGTGCTCCAGCCCCTAAGGAATCCTTGATGGTGGTGTTATCTGGGTTCCTAAGAATCGAAGACTGCCTTAGACTCAGTCTTCTTGCTGTTTGACTGTATATATGGATGCAGTCATGGCAAAACTGTATCAGGGCAGAGTATTTAAAGGGAAGCCCCAATGAACCAGAAAAGACAAAGGAGACTGTGTAGAGGAAGGAACTCAGGAAAGCCACCATTTACATTTGTTTGTGGATTCCTAGGCTTACTCCCAAGCTGTGCGTGCATGGTTCTGACCCAAAAAACAGCTACATAGGTTCTGAAGATGGAACTATGGGATAGACCACTGCCCAAGTCCCAAAATGGACACTAGTTGGCATATGAGTAGGGCAGAGCCAAACAAAACTTCAAAATCTTTGAACCTGGGACTGACTGTGGATGACAACTCACAGATCACTAGTTGGAATTTGAAGACTACTAATTGCCTACTAAAACACACACACACACTAAGGGATACCCTTCTTAGAATGTATAAAAGACGCATAAATAAAAACTGCAGCACTCGTAACATGATATTATAATCTAATTACTCAGCATACAAAGAACCAGGTAAACTTCAACTCACATGAGAAAAGACAATCAACAGACATCAAATGCCAAGATGGCACAGATATAAATGCTGAAATTAGTAACAAACATTCTTGAAATAAATAGTTAGAAGGATTTAGAAAGAAACAGGAGATATAAAAATAGAATTTTGCAGCTGAAATATAATACAGAAACTTAGAAAAAGACAACTTTCTGAAGGGGTTTAATAAAATAGAGATAACAGAAGAATGGATTCGTAAACTTGAAGACAGATTAATAAAAAGTAACCCATCTAAGCAACACACACACACACACAAAAGAAAAAAATTGGGGGAGCGGGGGGACACAACCGACAGAGTATCAGGGACTTGTAAGATGAAAAAGACCTAATATTGGTGTCATTAAATACCCAGAAGAGTAGGATAAAGATGAAAGACAAAAAAAATAATAACAATAATTAGGACTGAGATGACTTCCTCAATTTGGTTAAATACATAAATCTACAGAGTCAAAAATTTTAACAAATGTCAATAAGAAAACCCAAAGAATTTCACTCCCAGATACACCAAAATAAATCAAGAACTAAAGAAAAAGCAGATGGCATAATTGTCTATGTAGAAAACCCCTAAGAAAACAAAACCCAAAAAACTCCCAGAACTAACAAGTGAGTTTATCAAGGTTTCAAGATATATGTTCAACATACAAAAATTGTGTTTCTATATAAAAGCAACAAACATGTAAAAAGTGAAAAAGTTTTGGAGCACTTACAATTGCTCCAAGAAAGTTAAACTATTAGTTATAAACTTGACAAAATATATAAAGAATCTGGGTGCTGAATATTAAAAATGCTGTTGAAAGCAATCAAAGAAGATCTAAATAAAAGGATGAAACATACTGTGTTCATAGATTTAAAGATGCAACATATTAAAGGTGTCAATTTTCCCCAAAATGATTTCTAGGTTTCATGTAACTCCTATCAAAATCCAAGCAGAGTTATTTTGTAGTCATAAAAATATTGTATTCTAACATTAATACAAAAAGACACAGACTAGCCAATATCAATCTTGACAAAGAAGAATAAAGTGGGGAGAAACTTTCTTCTTGATATCAAAGCTCACTATTCAAAATTACAGTAATACAGACAGGACGATATTGGTGGCTAGACAGACACACAGATTAATGCAACAGAACAGTGGACCCTGAAATAGACCCACCAATATGCTCAACTGCTTTTTTTTGACAAAGATATCAGGCAATTCAATGAAAGAAGTATAGCCTTTTCAACAAATGGTCCTGAAGTAATTAGACATGAAAGATCCTTGTGGTGACGGAAATGTACATTCTCTCATTGTAGTCATAGATATATGAATTTACAGATGTATAAAACTGTACAGAACTACACACACACACACACACACACACACACACACACACACACACACTCTGGCAGTAAAACTGGGAATATCTAAGTAAAAAATCATTGGATATATCAACCTAAGATACAATGTAATCTAAAATTCTAAGCAAAATTTAATATTTCTCAGCTGTATCATTTTAACCATTTCCTTTTATATAAAACTAGAGGCCTGATGCACAAAATTCGTGCACGGGGGCCAGGGGATGTCCCTTAGTCCAGCATGCACCCTCTCCAATCTGGGACCCCTCGAGGGATGTCCAACTGCCCATTTAGGCCTGATTCCAGTAGGATGAGGCCTAAACGGGTAGTCGGACATCCTTCTCACAATTCAGGACTGCTAGCTCCAAACTGCTCACCTCCCTGATTGCCTCTCTGATTGCCCCTAACTGCTTCTGCCTGCCAGCCTGATCACCCCCTAACCACTACCCTGCCAGCCTAATTGATGTCTAACTGCTCCCCTGCCAGCCTGTTTGTCCCCAGTTTCCCTCCTCTGCCAGCCTGGTCACTCCTAACTGCCCTCCTCTGCAGGCTTGATCGCCTCCAACTGCCCTCCTTTAAAGGTATGGTTCCTCCCAACTGCCCTCCCTTTGCAAGTATGGTTCCTCCCAACTGCCCTCCCTTGCTGGCCTGATCACCCACAACTGCCCTCCTTTGCAGGCCCAATGGCCCTCCCTTGCTGGCCATCTTGTGGTGGCCATCTTGTGTCCACATGGGGCAGGATCTTTGACCACATGGGAGCAGCCCTCTTGTGTGTTGGAGTGATGGTCAATCTGTGCATTACTCTTTTCTTAGATAGAATAGAGGCCTGGTGCATGGGTGGGGGCCTGCTGGTTGCCCTGAAGAGTGTCCCAGATCAGGGTGGGTGTTCCCTTGTGGTGTGTGGCAGCCTGGGGGAGGGGCCTGTGGAGGTTTGCAGGCTGGCCACGCCCCCCAGTGACCCAAGCAGAGGCCCTGGGATTTGGGATTAATTTATGTCTGCAATTGAAACTTTGTAGTCTGAAGCAGAGCCAAGCCTTCTGCTCACTCCGTGGCAGAAGCCATTTCTGTTTAAAACTTTGTAGCCTAGAGTGGAGGCCTAGGCCAGCAATGGCAAGTGGAAAGCTTGGCTTCCTCTATTGCCAGGGAAACCTAAGCCTCTATTCTCTCCAGCTCAGTGGCTGCCCCCATTTCTGTATCTTCTATAATTGAAACTTTGTAGCATTGAGTGAAGGGCTAGGCCAGCAAGGGCAGGCAGAAAGCTTAGCTTCCTCTGTTGCCAGGGAAACTCAAGCCTTCCTCCTGCTCTCAGTGGTGGCAGCTATCTTGGTTGGAGTTTATTTGCATAATCTGCTCCTGATTGGCTGGTGGGTGTGGCTGTGGGCGTGGCTTGTGGGTGTAGTGAAGGTATGGTCGAATTTGCATATTACTCTTTCATTAGATGGGACAGATAAACTGAACATAATCACATACATAGTAAATTAGGAACCAACACTAGGAAGGTCAATTGGAATGGTAGAGAGCATAGATAGGTTTTATTGCTTTCTAAAATTACGGCTAAATTTATAAGACTGAAGAGCTCCCCCCTGTGATTCCACATAGCCACCTGTAAAACAGAGAGGTGTGCTTCTCACTGAGTGGGTTGCCTGAAATAAGAGTCGTTTGGCATGTAGAAGATGCTGTCCAGCACAGGGGGCTAAGCGCACCAGGAAGGGATGTCTCATTGAGGATTACAAATAGATCATTTACCGGAACTCCTGAACGCTACTTCCCTGCAGCTATAAATAGAAGTATTTCATTTGGACTTCTTTCCCATGAAGGTTGCCAAGTTGTGTTATTAAAGGATTAAATACCTACATGAATTTCATTTCTAAATAAATATGGAAATAAGCACTTGGAAATTACAAAATTAATTCCTATAAAAGTAACCCCCAGAAAGAACATCAATTTATGGTTAAAGGTAGCAGAACTTTTACCTTTCTTGCAGAAATTTTACCAAAGGACCTCAGAAAGACGAGATTTACTGCATGGATTCAAAACAATTAGGATATTATCTATTTTTGTAAGAGATGAGTAGGTAGGTAGTTATGTAGATAGATTTGTCTGCCCCCAAATTGTATACTGATATTTTCAAAGTTTAATCACTTGCTATTTTTTTTGAAATCATCAACTAGTTGAATATATAAACTATAAGACAAGCCTGGAGGAAGAAATAAGTCATGAATCCACCCCACTTGGGTTTTTAATTTAGGTAGGAAGATTTTGGTAGGTGAAAAATAATCATAATACCAAGTAGCATTCAATGAATTCACTTGAGTGAGAAAACACACACACACACACACCCACACACACAAGAAATTCAAGGAATTCAATGTCCATTGAGTATCCTATTTCCATCCAGTCTATTCCAACAGGATGAGAAGGGAGTATTGTATCAAGTGAAGAAATGGTTTATTCAGATTAGGAGGAGCCTATCTATTAAAGAGGGAATATGCTAAGTGACCCTCACACCCTCACAAGATGGTGGTGCACACAGCCACAAGATGGCAGCATCCAGTCCCCCCAGTCCCATCTCATCCAGCCTCAGTCCCCCAGTCCCTTCAGCCCCGCCTCATCCAGCCAGAGTCCCCCAGTCCCCTCAGCCCTGCCTCATCCAGCCAGAATCCCCCACAGGGGAAGGCAGTTGGGAGCTATTTGGCTGGCAGTGGAGGAAAGTTGGGGATGGTCATGCTGGCAGAGGAGCAGTTAGGCATCAATCAGGCTGGCAGGGGAGCAGTTAGGGGATGATCAGGCTGGCAGACACAGTGGTTAGGAGCAATGAGGCAGGCAGGCAGGTGAGTGGTTAGGAGCCAGCAGTCCCAGATTGTGAGAGGGATGTCCAACTGCTGGTTTAGGCCCTATTCAGGGATCAGACCTAAACCAGCAGTCAGCCATCCCAAGAGGGGGTTCCAGATTGGAGAGAGTGCAGGCTTGGCTGAGGGACACCTCCCCCCATGAATGAATTCATGCACCAGGCCTCTAGTATATATCTACACTAATAAAAGAGAAATATGCAAATTTACCATACTGCCTCAATGCCCATCAGCCAATCAGGAGTATGCAAATTAATGCAACAAAGCTGTTGGGTTAATTTGCATATGAAGGCAGGGAATGGCCGGGCAGGGCAGGATGCCTGCTATGAGGGGAAGGGTGGGGGTTGGAGGAAACTACAGGAACAGCACTCTGGCCGGGAGTAAAGACTTGCAAAGGCTCCCATGCAGCCTGGAGTGAAGCCAGGGGAAGCAAGGTCTATTTTGCACCAATCTTCCCTCAACATATATAGATAGATAGATAGATAGATAGATAGATAGATAGATAGATAGATAGATAGATATTAGAGGCCTGGTACATGAAAATTCATGCACTGGAGCGAGGGGTCCCTCAGCCCAGCCTGACCCCTCTCACAGTCCGGGAGCCCTCAGGGGTGGGAGGTGACCCAGCAATCAGGGGAAGGCAATGCCCCCATCACACCTCCGCTGCTGCCACTGCAGGCAGCACAAGCCTCAGACAGCCCTGGTTACCTGAGCCTTGGGTGGCCCTGGGTGGCTGGGCAGCTGCCATTCGAGGCTTGCCTGGGCCCCAAGTGTTGGTTGGACAGCTGACATCTGAGACCTGCCTGTGCCTCGGGCTGGCCCTGGGCAGCTGGGGGGCTGATGGGATTGGGGGACTCTGGAGGCAGGCTTACGGAGTGGATGAACCTGCCTGGGGGCAGGCCTGACTATGCCGCAATCCTGCTACCCCAGCAGGGCTGAGGGGACTGGGCATTGCTATTTTGTGGCTGTGGGCGCTGCCATCTTTGAGAGTGTGGCATCCATTAGCATATTCCCTTCTTATTGGCTGTGGGCACTGCCATCTTTTGTGAGGGTGTGACATTAATTAGCATATCCCCTCCTTATTAGATAGGAGATATACTGTGTGTGTGTGTGTGTGTGTGTGTGTGTGTGTGTGTGTGTGTGTGGTTTCTTTTGTTTATTGTCTGTCTCCCCACTAGGATTTAAATTCTGTGAGGACAGAATTTTTTGTTCACTGCTATTTTCCCCACACTGAAACAATTCCTGGAACCTAGTGTATGGTCAGTTAATTTACTTTTTCCATTTTACTGATGAGGGATTTCAGGCAAGGATGCCAACTAAGCACTGTGCTAAATAGTGGGGATGAAGACAGAAATTATTCAATCAGAACATGTTCTTGTCCTCAAGGAGCTCTCTGTCCAGTAGAAGAGAAAAGCAGAGAGGTCCCATGAAGAGGAAAAAGGAGGTGAAGGGCAAAATTGTCAGGGCTGGACCGATAACAGCAGTTTAGAAGCAGAGATCTGAATAAGGAGCAATAGAGACTGACAATACAAAACAAGATCAGAAATAGACAGTAAACAGCTCTGCGATCTGGGGAACCTAAACCCCAGGGATTTTAGGAGACAGTCTCAGTTCAGAAAGTAGCTGGTTCAGATTAGTGTCAAATGCACTTCAATCCCACAGTGGTTTTGAAGGCTTAAGTCCTCAAAATTAAAGGGTTGTGGAGTGTGGCAGGAGGTCCAGGTGGTTTTTGAAGAGCCTAGGAGAGTGCTTACAAGAGAAATAACATATTTTAAAATATGTAAACAAGTAGGAAGTATGTTTAAAGAATGCCAGGCCTGAAAAACACAAAACCACAGTCTACATGTTTCAACCAAAGAAGAAGTTGGTCTTGTCTCCTGGTCTCCCTCTCGGAGCTCCCTGTGGGGTCAGGGACCTCAGTGAGTGGCGGGCAGGGCAGGGTGCACACAGCCGGGAGCGAAAGAGGCCGCTCTCCAGCCTGTGCGCTGCCACCTGCAGAGACAGCCCCTGGACAGGACAGAAACATTCCTTTTCAGGTGATTACTACCCTGGGTTGGACTTATAAATGACTGACTGGAGACTGCTTCTGTTGTCATTTTTGAATTAAAGTAATTGTAGGACTTAATAATGATTAAGGTGACCTGAGTTCTCACCCAGAGGCAGGAGAAGAAATCCCTCTGGATAAATTTGAGAGACAGCGAGAGACAAAAGAAAAGCTAATTTTAATTACATTTCACGAGTCCTGCTTAGTTCAACATACTGATGCCACAAGAAGAGCTTCCTATTTAAAAGCCAACCCTCCTTTTAATCAATATTTTTGGGTAATGAAAACCTGACCTGATTACGATTAGGAGACGAATAAGTACCACATTTCTTACCTTGATCCTTTTTCTTTAGCACCACTTTTGCTAACAGCAGTATTTCGTCCAGAAGTAGGTTCCAGTTTCTCTTCTGTGGGAGATCCAAATCCAGCACTAAAATAATAACTATTTTTCTTGTCATGTGTAAAAAACTACAACCAATTTCAATCACATGGAAAATACATGACATTTGAAGGCATTTAATAGTGTATAAGGTATTTTCACCTCTTTTATATGCTTTGATTCCTTTCACAATTACAAAGCAGGGCACCAGGCATTCTCTCATTTACAGAGGAAGAAACTAAGCTTGCTCACAGACTCTAACTCATGTGCTCAAGACCCCTCTGTGGGTTCATAGCAGACAGAATGCCAAACCAAGTTTCCTGCCTCTTTTCCAGAGATCTTTTCTATAGCTATTTTGAAAAACAATTATGAAGTTATATTACTCTCAGAAGAATCAAAGAATGATTGCCCAAATCTAATTTTTTTTACTCCCTAATTAAGAGGAGAATTATTTGAGTATAGATTAAAGATCATTTTCTTACCTGGCCTTTTCTTTACTAGCTCTTCTTAAGGAAGAGGAAGAAGAAATACTTCGCCCATAACCAACCTCTGAGGATTTATCTTCCGTAGACGGAGGTGGAGAACTATAATTTTACATATTTGAAATTATGGATCAATTAAAATAACTTATTCATCAGTATTGGCTTTGTATTACAAAACAGATTTCTTCCCTGGAAATCATATTTGGAGTTGATTTTTAACAGTGACATTAGTTTAAAATCATAAAAGAGAAGTTAAAATAAGACAAGAAATATTATAAACCTTTCCATGAACTAGAATAAGACATATTTCTATAAAATGTGTTATAAAATGTATTATAGAGATACATGTGACCATTTAAAGAAGGATGTTGGACACCTGCATACATTCTGGAGAGTTGCTAGGTTTGCTCCTATCTAGTTATATATTCTTCAATTACTTCATGTCACCAGAAAAGTAAGAAGCCCTGGCTGCTGACATATACATGGGGTTGACTGGTAACACAGAATCAGAGGGAAAACCATGGTGCTATTCCTGACTTTACTATGTCAGGCTATGAATTTATGGATCAGTGTTTACTTTCATGGTGCCTGATATACAGGGGGAAAGAAAGATACCATACCGGGGATCTTTACATGATCGTCAAGCAAGAGTGTACGTGCTTCCCTACATCCCTCTTTCCCCGAAGACTCACACATCAGATTTATTGTTAACCAAGAGCACAGTGCGTAGGTCATTTGGTTCTTGTAAGCAGAGATCCTTCAAAGGCCATAATTTGGTGCCAGGATTTATCTGTGGATAATTTAAAGATTGTAAAGAAATATCAGCATGGGTTATATTTTTTAAATATGATTTCTGTTATAATATGTTCTCAACAGTTTGAGGTGTGTGATTTTATACATGCACACACACTTAGAAATAGGAACCTGGGGTTGTGGACGGACATCTTGCCTTTGAGCAGGATATATCTCTCCAGTTCTCCACAATCTCTGTTGCTTTATTCTCAGCTGTTTCATACCATAATGATCAATTTGGCCCCTGAAAGTATCTGAGTTTTAAAATCCATCTATATACATAAGGGAGAACTTATTGTTTGAAAGAGTGAGTAGTTACTAAACAGATTACAAAAAAAAAGTTGTGAGACTATCTGAAAATAGGTTACACAAAGCTCTACACTCGCAATTTTATGAACCTGGTGAAGAAGACTAGACCAGATCGCCTTCTGAGGTCATTTCCAACTAGTTAGATTCCTCTCTCATCCAAGATGCTTTTCATGGTCCTTTTAAAATAAGACAGACCATTTCATTCTTCTGCCAGGGTTTCCCAATTCATTCCAAGTAAAGGCCAAAATCCTTCTAATGGTCCACAAGACTGACATGACCTGGTCTCTCTTCGTCTCTGACCTACTCTCCACTCTTCTGCCCCTTGGTTTCCTTGGCTCCAGCACCACTGAGTTTACTTTTTCTTAAATATGTCAATTGTGTTTACACCCGATGGCTTCTGCACCAGTTTCCTCTGCCCAGAAAGCTCTTCTCCCAGATAGCTCCATGGCTAAGACCTGCAACTTCTTCAACTTTTTGCGCAAATATTACCTCTTAGTGAGGCCTCCCTCACCACAATTTTGAAAATTACAACCACCAACCCTAGTCTTCCCCAGCACTACAGAGCCCCCTTATCCTGCCTCTGCTCTACTTACCTCTCCCCCATAGCTCTTATTTTAATTATGTGATGAAATTTGTTTAGTTGTGATGTTTATTGTTTATTGTCTGCCTCTTCCCACTGGTGCCATGGGAGAAGAGATTCCTGACTATTTTGTTCACTGACATATTCAAAGCCTACAACACTAGAAATTTAATATTTACTGAATGAATCAGAGAATTATTCTTTATAAAGGGTATTGTCTCCTTAACTTTTTAAAAAACTCATGAACAAGATAAAATTTTTCACCATTTTCTGATCCATGGCAATGATTTTCTAATATGTTCTTTGTTGGTTTTTCTGCTCTTCTCCCTCATTTTTCTTAAAGCATCTTTATACTACTATTGTGCCAATTAAAAAAAAAAAGAATCATCGATGAGATGAGCTTCCTCAGAGCCAGGACCTCTCAGCGGTTTGTATATGCATTGTAGGGGTTTGTGCCATGTTATGGTGGTGATGATGACTGAGGAAGCAAAAGCAAGAGCTAGAGTAAAATTTTAGTGTAGCTATTTTTCATTATTCAAATGAGGCCTGGTGCATGAAATTCATTGGGGGGGGGGGGCAGGGAGTGTCCCTCAGCCCAGCCTGCACCCTCTCCAGTCTGGGACCCCTTGAGGGATGTCTGATTGCCCATTTAGGCCCGATCCCGGTAGGATCGGGCCTAAATGGGCAGTCGGACATCCTTCTCACAATCCAGGACTGCTGGCTCCAAACTGCTTGCCTACCTGCCTTCCTGATGGCCCCTAACCACTTATGCCTGCCAGCCTGATCACCTCCTGACCACTACCTTGCTAGCCTAATTGATGTCTAACTGTTCCCCTACCAGCCTGTTTGCCCCCAACTTCCTTCCTCTGCCAGCCTGGTCACCCCTAACTGCCCCCCCTTGCAGGTTTGATCACCCCCAACTGCCCTCCCTTGCAGGTATGGTTCCTCCCAACTACCCTCTCTTGCTGGCCTGATGGCCCACAACTGCCCACTCTTTGCAGGCCTGGAACCTCCCAATGGCCCTCCCCTGCTGCCCATCTTGTGGTGGCCATCTTGTGTCCACATGGGGGAAGGATCTTTGACCACATGGGGGCAGTCTTCTTGTGTGTTGAAGTGATGGTTAATCTGTGTATTACTCTTTTATTAGATGGGATAGAGGCCTGGTGCATGGGTGGGGGCCAGCTGGTTTTCCCTGAATGGTGTCTCAGATCAGGGTGGGCGTTTCCTTGGAGTGTGGGGTAGCCTGGGCGAGGGGCCTATGCTGGTTTGCAGGCCAGCCATGCCCTCCAGTGACCCAAGTGGAGGCCTTGGGATCTGGGATTAATTTATGTTCTGTAATTGAAACTTTGTGGCCTGGAGTGGAGCCAAGCCTTCTGCTCTCTCCTTGGGGACAGCCATTTCTGTTTGAAACTTTGTAGCCTAGAGTGGAGGCCTAGGTTAGGGCTGCAGAAGTTTGGCTTCCTCCATTGCCCCAGCAACCCTAAACCTCTTCTCTCTCCTGCTTTGTGGCAGCCGCCATTTCTGTTGGGATTTTGTATTTTCTATAATTGAAACTTTGTAGCGTTGAGTGGAGGCCTAGGCTGGCAACGGCAGGTGGAAAGTTTGGCTCTCTCTGTTGCCAGGGAAACCCAAGCCTCCATCCTGCTCTCAGTGGTAGCAGCCATCTTGCTTGGGGTTTATTTGCATAATTTGCTCCTGATTGGCTGGTGTGCATGGCTATGGGTGTGGCTTGATCAGAGGTATGGTCAATTTGCATATTACTCTTTTATTATATAGGATAACTCTAATTCTGTTACCAGGATAGAGTGTTTCCTGCAAATGTGGCTTAGCTATGGGGTTGTTGTGGCCCTGTCTCCTCTGCTTCTTTGGACTAATTCGGCCCAAGAGGACTTCTGCTGCCAGCCTTGCCCACCCCAACTCCCGGTCCTGCACTCACCTGGAACAGTTTTCCATTTGTACTTATGAGTTCTCCCATCACCTCAGGAAGTAGATTTAATATATACATTGATTTCAGAGAGGAAGGGAGAGGAAGCAAGAGAAACATCAATGATGAAAGAGAATCATCTGAATATCCCACACTGGGGATTAAGCCCATAACCCAGGCATGTGCCCTGACCAAGAATCGAACCGTAACCTCCTGGTTCATAGGTTGACACGCAACCACAGGGCCTCAGAGCTGAGCAGGAAGTAGATATTTTTATCATATTTTCCGAGATCTGCCACCACCAGCTCTCTTGTGCTTTCTTTTTCCTTTTCATTATTTTGGGGGGGGGGGGGGGCGCGGGGGGAACAGCTTCTGCCTGATTTCAGGGATTTTTAGTAACTTTTAAATTTTTTTAAAGTCTGAAGATCATATATGTTTCCTAGTTTTGCCTAAAATAGAATCTGTGGATTTTAAAATGTTCTTAATTTTTCTTATTGCTTTTGCTTTTGGTTTCCAGAAGAAGCAGAAAACATTGGCTTAAGCAGCAATGTCAAAAAGTCCTCAGGATTCTAATTTTTAGCTTCCCATTTCTGCCAACATTAACACTGAATTGCAGTGTAAGTTGTTTTAAAAATCATAATTAGAAATGCAGTTAAGTAAAACATTATTCTTCTATATTACATTTTAAAATCCAGTACTACAATTTGATTAATTTCAATTATATGATGATAAAATTAAAAACTTGCACTTATGTCCTTATCACTAACATTGAGCCCTGGAAATAACAGAACCCCAAACTGAAAATGCTACTTCTTCCATAGCTTCTCTGAAACTTGAACTAACATACAAGCTGATTTAAGTAAAAGTAATTGGATTCTAGTTAAAGGTATATATAAAGGCAAAATCTTGTAGCGATATAAAGTTAAGGATGAAGTTCTGATTCCCAAGTGTTAGTCTGTAAAATAAAAAATGTTAGGTGGTTACAAAACTGCAATGTAGTGGCATCATGATTAAGGAAGAAATTCTTATCATACGTACATACTAAAATACAAGTCAGTGTTCCCACTTACCCGACCATAATCATAGAAGCCGTCACTAATGATGTTACTTGATGACAAGTAGCCAGTCTGACTGTATTTCAGAGACAGGTGGTTGTTGAGCAATTTGTTATAAGCTACCTCACTGAATTTATTTTTTCGACTTACTGATAAATTAATTTCTTCAAGGATTTCTAAAGCCCTGTCAATAAAAGCAAAGGCATTATTTGCTTTATATAAGCCACCCAACATTAAGTTCTCACTTATCTACCTAGCCAAGATTCTGAATGCAATGGAAAGGTTATAGCCATCCCACCCTTTTAGATAAAGTAATATTGTCAGTTATGAAGACAAATCAGTCTTTCTGAGAACATATATACCTTGTAGTTACTCATATTCAAAGAGTTGAAAAGAACACTTTCAAGGGGGGAAAAAAAACATTCCTCATTTAAAGCAAAATTAGTATTTAACTCCAACTTTTGCAACTAAGCAGGCAATATATACAGAGAATAAAGAAATGGGATAATCCTGTCTGTGAAACCTAACAACCCTGTTGATAAGCTAAAAACCCTATCTGACATTGGTAAGGAACTGGATCTGGGGAAGCTGGCTACATGTTGGGTTGTGATGGAAAGATTCCAGTCTGGGAAGGAGCAAAACGGAATGGTCGTCAGGGCTCGCCCATTTTATTTTAGAAAGTTGAGGGACAGATAGGATTGTGTTACAATAGTTGAAGAAAATGAAAGAAGCATTTCTCAAGATGAAAAAGTGGTAAAGAAAATGTTGGACATGATTTTATAAAGGTGGGGGGAGAAGGAACTTCCTTCCACCAGGCAGTCCCTCCTTTGCTGTGATCTGCAGCACCCTGAGCGCTCCGTAGACCTGAGAGGGGGAGTGTAGACTCTGCCTGACCTCCTTTTGGCCTGAAAAGTGTGCTCTTTATCTTCTGCTCTTCATCTGAGCCAGAAACTTGAGACAGCTCCACTCACCCGAGCCTGTATAATTCAGCGGCCATCAGCTCATCGCTGGCACAGACCATCACCGCCCAGCTGGCATGCCTTCTGACTTCATCATTCTTGGAGCGCAGGAGCTCTATGAGGGGCTCCAATCCACCTGAATTTCGTAACTAAAAGTGGACACAACATTGTACGCATTAGGAGCCCAGAATATAAGCATTATGTTTTCTTTCAAATCTCATTATTAGATTGTTTAGAGGTTGCAACTATGTAAAAACATTTTAAGATATTAAATTTAGGGGGCGAAATCAATCACAAACCCTCACAAAGAAAATCTCAATTTTCTTTTTTTTCTTTTTTTTAATTTTTATTGTTCAGTTTATTAATTACATTGTTCCCCCCTCCTTTTTCCCCCTATAGCTCCACTCCACCTGGTACCCATCCCACCCTCCATCCTCACCTCCCCCGCACTGTCCTCTCCCATAGTTGCATGATTTTTGTTCAGTCTCTTGCTGCACTTCCCACACCCCTTTTCTCTCCAAGAATTGTCAGTCCATTCCCTCTCTATGCCCATGATTCTGTTACATTCACCAGTTTATCCTGTTCATCAGATTATTAATTCACTTGATTTTTAGATTCACTTGTTGATAGATGTGTATTTGTTGTTCATAATTTTTATTTTTACCGTTTTCTTCTTCCTCTTCTTAAAGAATATCTTTCAGCATTTCATATAATATTGGTTTGGCGATGATGAACTCCTTTATCTTTTTCTTATCTGCGAAGCACTTTATCTGACCTTCAATTCTGAATGATAGCTTTGCTGGATAGAGTAATCTTGGTTGTAGATTCTTGCTGTTCATCACTTTGAATATTTCTTGCCACTCCCGTCTGGCCTGCATAGTTTCTGTTGAGAAATCCGCTGACAATCGTATGGATGCTCCCTTATAGGTAACTGTTTTTCTCTTGCTGCCTTTAATATTCTCTCTTTGTCTTTTGCTCTTGGCATTTTAATTATGATGTGTCTTGGTGTGGTCCTCTTTAGATTCCTATATTTTGGGGTTCAGTGCCCTTCTTGGGCTTTTAAGTCAATTTCTTTCTTCAGGTATGGGAAGTTTTCGGTCACTGTTTCTTCAAGTAGGTTTTCATTAACTTGCTCTCTCTTTTTCTGGCACCCTTATAATTCAGATGTTGGTGTGCTTGAGGTTGTCCCAGAGGCCCGTTACACTATCTTCAATTATTTTTTATTCTTTTTGCTTCTTGCTTTTCTGGCTGAGTGGATTTTGCTTCTTTGTATTTCAAATCTTTGACTTGGTTCTTGCAGTCCTCTGGACTGCTTTTAGGTCTTTGTGTAATATTTTTTATTTCAGTCAGTGTATGCTTAATTTCTTGTTGGTCCTTTTTTATATCCTCATGGGTTGTGTTCATTTCCTCGTAGGTATTGTCCATTTCCTTGTAATTCTCATTAAGTTCATCAGCCTTTTTTAGGAGCCTCTTGAAAAACCTTATTACGGTGGTTTTGAACTCTATGTCTAGTCGTCTTTTTTCCTCCATTTCTTCCACACCTGATTTCTTTCCATTTCTCTGCATTGTGGCTGCTTTCCTGAGTTGGTCAACTAGCTTTGTGTGGTAGATGTCCTCTAAAGGACAGTGGCTCAGCCTCCCCAGTTACCTGAGGTGGATACTCTTACTACAATCTTTTATAGGTTGTACAGTATTGTTGAAGTTAAGCCCAGCTTATTGTTGTTAGCACTAGGAGGGTTTGACCTCCAGGCCAGTTGGCTGTGAGGGTAAGCTGTGTTTAGGTTGGATGGGCGGAGTCTCCAGGCTGAGCAGGCAGCATCAGCTCTGCCCTATGCGGCACCTGGGTCTCTGTGCTGGGTGGTAATGGCTGCACACACCTCTGAGAGAAAGCCGCTGCCAGTCTCCACCCATTGCCAGAAAACTCAGCCTCTCCCTAAATGAGTCTGCACACCCAAAGTCTTGCCCAGGGTTGTAAAACAAAGCAGTCCGGTGGTCTCCCAAATGAGGGAGCAAGTCACGAGTCCTCTCTGCGTGGTCGGGCACTTCTGTCCCCAAGTTTACGGGCAAACTGCTATTCCAAGTTTATGTGCACTCTCCTCAAGCTCACAGACCTCTGCCATGCCTGGGTTTTAGTGTGCCTTCCCCGGACCTCGGACCTCCCCTAGTACTAAGGAATCAGTGCAGTGGGACGCCTTTGCCCTCCCCGTTGGAGAAAACCAGCCGGGTTTTCTTCCGCCTGCCCTTTTCCAATCACATGAGCATGGCTCCGAACCTCTGACTCTGCGAGTATCTTCCAGGCTGCGCCCCGCCGCTCCTCTGAGTCACAGTGTCCTGTCTTTACTTTTATTTGTGGAATTTTCACTCAGCCAGCTTTCCGGTGATTCTGGATGATGTTTGTTTTGTTGTTAACTTGTAGTTTTGGAATTGTTGTGTGGGGCAGCAAAATAGGTGTTCACCTATGCCACCGTCTTGGTTCCTTTTTCGAAAATCTCAATTTTCTGTTCAAAGTCAAGAAGAGGCCACAGTAAACTAATGGAGGGAGGTCACGGTGACTTTGCATAGTGTGGGGGCTGGGGAAAGAGCCATCTTCTCACTCCCACAAGTGGGATACCCTGTGGGCTCCTCAATACTGAATGTCCATTTGGCCCCAAAGTAGACTAAGAAGTCCTTGTTTCTGGAAGGTGTTTTGCAAATCTGATTAAGTTGAAGACAATGTCCTGTATTATTAGATAGGCCCAATGTAATCATAAGGGTCCTTAAAAGTAGGAGACAAGAGTGGCAGGCACAGAGAAAGGAGACAAGTGGAAACAGAAGTTAGAGTGATGGAGGAAGGGGCCATGGCCACAGATCCACAAAGGCCAGAAAATGAGTTTTTCTCATAAGTCTCCAGAAGGAACACAGCTCTGCCGACATTTTGATTTTAACCTATTTTCAGATTTCTGACCTCCCAAACTGTAAGGCAGTGGATTTATATTGCTTTAAGTCACTAAGTCATGGTGATTTGTTATGGCAGGAAAAGGAAACTAATACAGTCCCCAAGGCTGGACAGGAGAAACTGCTGGAATCAAGAGTCACCCACGTCTGTGGACACTACTGAGTTGGTAGTGTGGCCAAAGCAATACTGAGCAATTCCCTAGAAAGAGACCAGTTTCTGTTGTCCTGAGACAGTGTCTTTTCTTCATTTCTCCAAAAGGCAAAAAAGAGAAGAAAGAAATAAAAGAACTGGACAGAACTATATTACATTATTAAAATAAATTACTTATGTATAAAATTATTCCAACCAAAAAAAGAGATTTGTGGAGGAAGTGGCTGTAGGGTCATTGGACGGACCTGTGTCAGGACCATAAGCAAGTCCCAGCTTGCAGGGCAGAGCCCTCCTAGCATAGTTAAGCTTAACCTTATAGTTTTCCCTAGTTCCTTCCTAGGTAGCTAATGGACTGTGGGAAGTGCAACAAGTGCTGCCAAAACAAGGTGAAACTCACAAGAACAATGTAAACATGTTGACCACTATCCTTGTTTTGCTTTGTGTGTGGGCTCTGACTATAAAATAAAGACTTAGCTAGCAGGCCATGGAACTGTTTCTCTACCAAAGAAGCAGCGTCCCACCAAGCCCCAGCCATATTCTCTTGTCTGTCTTCTTCTTTCTTTCTTTCTTTCTTTCTTTCTTTCTTTCTTTCTTTCTTTCTTTCTTTTACTTGGACATTTTAATAAACTTCCCTCCATGTAGCTTCAAGCTACCAGGACACAGGCCCCACCTATACCCTTAATCGTCTCCTCGGCTCTTCTGCTAAAGAACTTGGCCTTCACAATGACAGGCTGCTTTGGAAGCTTTCCCTTCCCCAGAACTTTGTAGTAGCCTGGTCACACCACATCAATGATAGGAGCAGCTCCAATCTTGCTATTGGCAGCAGCATTTACTCGTGTCTGCTCACTGACCAGGGTCCACAGTTTATCAAGGTTGACAGTTGGACAGAAGCTCTGGTTCCTCTTTAAGTGGTAATGCCTCATACCAACTTTCCCAAAGTAACCCGGGTGATATTTGTCGAAGTGGATCTGGTGATGATGCAAGCCACCAGCATTACCGCGGCCCCCGGGTGCTTCCTTTGCTTGCCGATGTGGTCGTGGCCATGGCTCACGTGGCCCCGAAGTTTTCAGGTCTTTCTGAGTCTGGATGGCATGTCAGTGGCCGAGCTGCAAGAGTGTCTGTCTTCTTTAATCCTGCACCGTCCCTCCTCAAGTTCACCAAACCTGCCCGTGCTGGATGTGGCACAGATTTGACAGAGCTTGTCTCACTGTCTGAAATGCAATGCTCTATATCTGAGCCCAGAACACAAAAATAATATCCTGCCAGCCTAAAGACAGATCCACCTTCAGTCATTTCCTTCTCAAACAAAGGGGCTCTGGCAGAGACTACGTGGCAGAATGTGTGACTTGGGTAATTTAGAAGAATATCCTGAAGCATCTTATGTGTAGCAAGCCAAATTTCTGAACACTTTTGCTTCTGAGTATAACACAAGATATGCAGTAATCTAACTCCATGTATTCTTTTGTCAAAGACATAATTATTTATTCACCCCTCCACTCACGCCTCCAATCCTTCATATATTCCTTCATTTCATTTACTCATTTGTTTCACAACAGTTTATGCAGCATACTCCATGCGCCAGGTGTGTGTTAATGACATGGACCCAAGGAAGAAACCCCTCAGTTCCCTTCCCTAAAGAAGCTTATTATCATCTTTCATGAGAGATCCACAGAGTATGAAACGGAGGACCGGGGAGGCCTGCGTAGGGTGTAATGGGAGCACAGAGGAGAAAGCACCTGAGTTTGAGGACTGAAAAAAGAACTCATAAAAGAAGATGGCTGAGCTGGGGTTTAAAGAAGAAAACTAAAGTTTATCAGGATGACAAAAGTGAAGCTAGCTTGCCTGGCAGAGGAAACTAGAAGATATAAATGAGAGAACAGGGCACACTGACAGAATTACAAATAGCACAGAGCTCCACTTTGGAAGAGACGTCAAGCAGGCGCGGCTCATGGGGGGCCCTCGCACATCACTCTAAGCAGCTCGGCTTTTACCATAGGCAGTAGCACACTCCCAGGGACTTTCAATGTTGTGAGGAGGCGCATATATTTGGAAGGTCAGTCTGGAGGAAATCTGGGGAGTAGGAGGTGATAGGGGTAGGGAGAGCATTAAAGAGCAGGCTGTGATATTCCAGGAAATAGATGGACTACTCTGCAAGCTGCATAGAGGTACGATCAAGATACTTCTTAGCCCTATGTCCCCCCATCCCTAGCATAGTTCCTGGCACAGGGTAGATGGTAAATAAATATTTGGTGACTACCTTATTACTTTACTGCATGAATACAAATTAACTGAGTTAATGGGCACAAAGAAGGGAGATAGAACAGAAATTTAAGGGACAGACGAGGAAAGATTTGATAGCTGTCGGAGCAGAGAGCACAGTGTGAGAGGATGAACTCTGAGCGTGATCTAGCACATACCACGCTGGCTTGGAACACAGTGTTTATTTAAGCCTCACTGTTCTCATCTACAAAACAGGAATTACAAACATACCTATTTCAAGTGGGGCTTAAATGAATGTAAAGTGCTTAGCGCAGTGCTTGTCACACAGCAAGTGCTCAATAAAGGATAGCTATTGTCACTTACCTTGAAGAGAGAGGAACCAAGTGCTAGGGAGTTTGAATGAGTGCCAGGGTGACAAATGAATATGAGAAAGACAAGACATCAAGGGAGGTTTGTAAGATTATATTAAATCTTTATGAAGATTTAATAGAGTCAACCACAAGGACCAAACACACTTTTATGTGATGGACTGGTAGAAAATGCAATTCTGTGTTTTAAAATTTTGCAATATGAGAAACAAGAGAGTATGTATAATTCATGTGTAATTTTAAGAATCACAGTGAAAAGCATACCTGTTTGTCTACCACCAGCTTAAGAAATGGCGCATTTCAATATCCTTGAACCCCTGAGTGCTCCTCTGAATCACATCCACACACTGAATCCCCCAAGGGGAAACCACTTTTTTGAACTTCTTTTCTTTGTAGTTCTAACTGGTATGTACGTATATGTATGTATGTATGTACACCTAAACAACTTCTTAGCTTCATTAACACATTTCTTGGCACATTTCTGAATGGCATATAAATAGAATCATAAGATACATTCTTCACAACTAGCTTTTGCTTAGCATTAAGCTTGTTGAGATTCATCTCTGCTGTTGTCTGTAGCAACAGTTCATTCATTTTATGAATATGCCATAATTTATTCACCCATTCTCATAACAATTGGACGACTGGTTTGTTTCAGTTATTTAGATATTATAAGCAATGCTTCTTGTAGCATAGAGGCAAGGGATTGTCTTAGGAAGATATACTTAGAAACACAACCGCTGGTCTACAAGGTCTGCACACATTCTTTGCTAGATAATGCCCGTTTGTTTTCCAAAGCTTCGCACCAATTTGGAAAGACTTAGATGATGGATCAGTTCAAACATTTGAAAATGTTTCACATTAATCCACCCATAAGTAATGACCAGAAAAAATGAGAACAAGTGTTATGAAAACACTCACCTCTGCCCGGGCCTCAGCGTCACAGGCAGTCGCGGCGATGGTGAGAGCGGCTTTGCTCTGCACGACCATGTTGGCAGAATGCAGCGGGCCGATGAGGGCGTGCATGAGGTCGCGGCTCTGGATGCTCACACGCAGAGCCTCCTGCATTGCCATGTTCGTCAGCACAGTGGCGGCGTTGGCCACTGCTCCATCTCGTTTACTGGACAGGGTGTTTACTAATGGGTCAATAGCATCCGCTTCGGCAGCAGCACTGGGTAAACGAAGGCGAGATGAGTGTCATTCATCCAAGTTCTAGAAATTATTTTTGGAGTGTACAACCAAGCTTAGAAAACAAATGAGTACGTAAATGCAGTTTTAGAAAGAAATTAATTTACAATGCAATGAGCCCAGAATGGAGGCTCTAGTCATTTAAATGAAGTATGGGGAAATGTCAGATATGAATGAATTTAAATAATTCTTTTCCTATATCTACAGTATTCATTATAGAAAAATGTATGACTACTTCTTAGAACATTTACTGCTGTTTATTTTTTTTTTTAAATCAGTGATACATATAAGATCAGGCAATTCTATTCAAATAAAATATTCCCAACCAGCAAGAAAATAAAGCTTTAAATATGATGAATCAGTGAGCATGGGAACTCTGATTCAGTTAAAACACTTTAATCCATCTTTCCCCATTTCAGATTAGGTTGCTAATTATAAACATAAGTTAACACATTTGAAGGCAACAACCATTTTGCATGTGAATACTGGTTTTGTAAGTTAAGCAGCAAAAGTCAAAGTCATGACATTGACATAAATAAGTACATAGTTTCAATTATATAGACATATTCAGGTGTTAAATTTCTGATTTCTAGTATAAAAAGACTACATTATCCATTAACATATTGACATTATCTCACAGTTAGAAAGACTAAATCTCCTTCTAAAAGCACCATGTTTTTTTATAATCCTTGCTTCATAAATAGTTTAAAAGCTCATAAGATAGTAGAAATAAAAGATAATTTTAATGAGTGGAAGACAATTTAATTATGTGTTGTAATGGTTTTCCCCCCAATTTTTTTGTTAAGGTATTACATGTGTATATACTTCCCCTTGCCCCTCCCCACTCTGGTCCCATTTATTCCCTCATCCACACCCCCAGTGTCATGTCCATTGGTTATGCTTATATGCATTCATACAAGTCCTTTGGTTGATCTCTTATCTCCCCCACCTCTCCCTAACCTTCCCACTATAATTTGACAGTCTATTTGATGCTTTATTGCCCTCTGTATCTATCTTTTTGTTCATCAGTATATAATGTTCCATAAATGAGTGAGATCATGTGATATTTTTCTTTTATTGACTGGCTTATTACATTTAGCATAATGCTCTCCAGTTCCATCCAAGTTGCTGCAAATGGTAAGAATTCCTTCTTTTTATGGCAGTATAGTATTCCATTGTGTAGATGTACCATAGTTTTCTGATCCAGTCATCTGCTGATGGGCACCTAGGCTGTTTCCAAATCTCACCTATTATAAATTGTGCTGCTATGAACATAGGGGAGCATATATCCTTTCTGATTCATGTTTCTAGTTTCTTAGGATATATTCCTAGGATTGGGATTAATGAGTCAAATGGGAGTTCCATTTTTAGTTTTTTCAGGAAATTCCATACTATTCTCCACAGTGGCTGCATCAGTCTGCATTCCCACCAGCAGTGCACGAAGGTTCCTTTTTCTCACATCCTTGCCAGCACTTGTCGTTTATTGATTTGTTGATGATAGTCATTCTGACAGGTATGAGATGGTACCGAATTGTCATTTTGATTTGCATTTCTCTGGGATAATTTGAGCATGTTTTCATGTATCTCTTGGCCTTCCTTCTGCCTTCTTTTGAAAAGATTCTATTTAGGTTTGTTCACATTTTTTATTGGATTATTTATCTTCCTTTTATTAAGTTAAGTTGCCTGTAGATGTTGGGGATTAAATCTTTATCAGTGATGACATTTGCAAATATGTTCTCCCATACAGTGGGCTTTCTTGTTGTTTTGTTGATGGTTTCTTTTGCTGTACAGAAGCTTTTTATTTTTATGTAATCCCATTTGTTTATTTTCTCTTTAGCTTCCATTGCCCTAGGAGCAGTATCAGTGAAAAAGTTCTTTTGGCATATGTGTAAGATTTTGCTGTCTGTGGATTCCTCTAGTATTTTTATGGTTTCCCGTCTTATGTTTAAGACCTGTATCCATTTTGAGTTTATTTTTGTGTATGGTGTAGGGTGGTGGTCCAGTTTCATTTTTTTGCATATATATATATATATATATATATATATATATATATATATATGTCTAATTTTTCTAACACCATTTATTGAAGAGACTGTCTTGACTCCATTGTATGTGCATGCCTCCTTTGTCAATTATTAATTGAGCATAGTGGTTTGGGTCGATATCTAGATTTCTCTATTCTATTCCATTGGTCTATATGTCTGTTCTTGTGCCAGTACCAGGCTATTTTGAAAACAGTGGCTTTGTAATAGAGCTTGAAATCTGGTGTAATGTTTAAAATGGCTTCAAATAAAAGATGTTCCAAGCAATAAGATATGTAGGAATTCCCAGAATTGTGAGATAAAATACAAGTAAATAATCATGGGAATAGATGTAATAAGACAATAAAAGCATACATGAGAGTTCAATATCACCATCTCTTTTAAGTTTATATTTGACACATTTTTTTCATTTAAGATCATGTTAATTACCAACACAGAAAAAAAATAACATGATCTCACTCATTTGTGGATTATAATGAACAACATAAACCAATGAACAAAAATAGATCTAGAGACAGAGAAGCATTAATCAGATGCTCAAACCTCAAAGGGAAGGCAAGGGATGGTGGGACTAAGGTGGGGAGATCAACCAAAGGACTTGTATGCATGCATGTAAGCATAACCAATGGATACAGACACGGGGGAGGGGTGAGGACAAGAGTAGTGGGATGGGGGGACAATCGGGCGATAGGACACATTTGTAATACCTTAATCAATTACGGCGAAAAATGAAAGAAAAAAAATAAGTGAGGCTATATGATTTAGCTCTTTGGCTTCTTGAGTTTTTAGCAAAGGCCAGCTCAGGAGTACCCTAATTAAGTTAATAATAATGTACCTACTTATATAGTTTAAGTTTAAAAAATTTGACTCTCAAAAGAAATTTCAATAGTTGTACTGCTGATATTTGGCTCTGTTGACTAATGAGTTTGCCAAGTACTGATTTAGCCCATCACCCTGTATGCTGATTAATTGATTTTAGATTGGCACTATCACTTAAATTTGCTGATTATAAAGAAGAATTTGATAACTTCAAGAATAGAAGTTATCACAATTGTCCAAAAAAATAAATTCTTGATACGGAGACTGGTAGTTCTCAAGGAAAGAAGCTATCATTGTAACACAAGCCAGCGCTGCAGAAGCCTGAATAGCAGGGACTGGGGACAGAAGTGACAAGAGGTAGCAGCTTTGGAGAGTAAGTCTCAGTTGATGTTAACCTTGAAGGCACCTCCCACCCTGGTTGATATACACTGAGTGGCTAGATTATTGTGATCTCTGAATGCATAATAATGTGGCCACTCAGTGTATATCCTATATAATAAAAGGCTAATATGCAAATTGTCCCCTCGACCAGGAGTTTGACCAGGCAGACTGGCCAACCGCCCATGTCCCCTCCCCTGGTCAGGTTGGCTGAACCCCACCCATGCAAGAATTCATGCACCAGAGATATATATGTGTGTGTGTGTGTGTGTGTGTGTGTGTGTGTATATATATATATATATATATATATATATATATATATATATGGCCAGATTATTATGCATTCAGAGATCATAAAAATCTGGCCACTCTGTAAATCTATCCAGAAAACACACTATACTTATACCAAGGCTAAGTCAGCACTCAGTGCCATTTAGTTCCATTTCTCCCACATTTGATGTATATTTAACTCTTCCTCAGAGAAGGCATTCCTGAAAACTGAAGTCTGGTTAGATGTCATGCTGCATTCTTGTTTATAAATAAACAGGCTCTAATCAGTTTGGTTCAGTGGATGGAGCATCGGCCTGCAGACTGAAAGGTCCCAGGTTCGATTGTATTCAAGAGCATGTACCTTGGTTGCGGGCACATCCACAGTAGGGGATGAGCAGGAGGCAGCTGATTGATGTTTCTCTGTCATCAATGTTTCTAACTACCTATCTTTCTCCCTTCCTCTCTGTAAAAAGTCGGTAAAATATATTTAAAATAAGTAACTAAATAAACGGGATCATAGAGATCAGGGATTTTCATCAGGTGTGCCTGTGCTCATAGCCTCTCTGCCTTCCTCCTGCAAAAAGCCATGGCTTTGATTCATTTATACTCCACCTTCGGCTCTTTTCTTTGCCCTTTATGGAGGCAGTAAAGGGAAGTACATAAAACCTAGCTGTTTAAAAAAACCGAAGCTCCCAGTAACACAGTGGAGTATAGCTTTTACTAAATCAAACATAACTGCCAGCACAGAGAGACAAATCACAGATGCACAGCTGGGAGAACCGCCTGCGTAGTATCTACATATCTGCCCACAATTCATGTGCAGTTCGTTCTGTTTATGTGTAAAAACCATCATTGAGATTAAATTATTATGGTAAAAATTAAAGCTCTTATTCTTACCTAAAAAACTAATTTTAGGTATAAAAGACATTGTTTTATTTTTCCCTGTCTTATATGCACACAAGCTGAAGCTTGTCATATTCTAAAACACATTTCAGTTTCCCAGACAGTACAATATTATCCAAATGAATGGGACAGAAGTCAAACTGCTTTGTTACAAAATCCAGAATTACAGAGCCATATGTCATCACAATAAACTGAAAGTGTTTTCTGATATTTATTATCATTAGTCTTCATCCAGTTGGAGTTTAATCAAGTAAGAGTTTAAAATGTAAATTGAAAGAAGAACCAAGCTAAAATAAAAAAGGGAATGTACAAAAACATCTGTTTGTACCATTTGATATATGTAAAAAGAAGTGAAGTTTGACATGTCATGTGTATCCAATCTATTACCAAGTCCTGACTGTTTTCTACCTTCATATTTCCATATTTCTCAAATCTCTCCCCTTTCTCCATTTCCATCTCTCCCACTGAATCCAATTCACCATGCTCTCTGGTGAATTATTATAGATACTGTCCTGACAGGTCCCTCTTCTTCCTCTGCAATTCTTTCTCTATCTTACAGCTAAAGTGATCTTTTAAAATTATAAATATAACTAGTGAGCCGGTGCATGAAATTTGTGCACATTAAAAAGGGATTAGAGAAAATAATATAATATTGCTATTTGCCCTTTCTCTATAATAGAAATGTCAGAGATGAAAGAAAATTAGTAAAATGTATATGAAAACCTTCCTCCTATCAGAGTCTATGGCACACCATGGGATCCAGAGTCATGTCCCCACCCACTCACATGCACCTCAAAATCGCATGAGACCCCAGGCCCAGCCACTGTCCGCCCCCATTGTGCCAGATCCAAACCTGGCCAGTCCCACCCTTGTCAAGCCTTATGGGACAGGGGGTGTAGCCTCAGGTCCCCTGACCCAGTGCCAGGACCGGGGGCATGGCCTGAGATCCCCTAGCCCAGCACTAGGGAGGGGGCACAGCCTCAGGTCCCTCGTCAAGCCCCGCTGGGCGGGGGCTCGGCCTGAATTCTCCTGATCCAGCACTGGGGGTACATCTTGAGGTCCCCCACCAAACCCCACTGGATGGGAGGAACAGCCTGAGGTCTCCTGTCAAGCCCAGCGAGGCAGGGGGGTACAGCCTGAGGTCCCCCAGCCTGGCACTGGGGCAGGGGAAGCAGCCTGAGGTTCTCTAGCCCAGCACCAGGATGGGAAGCATACCTTAACCTCCCCCATCAAGCTCTGCCAGACAGGGGGCATGGCCTCAGGTCCCCTGGCCTGGCACTGGGGCCAGGGGTGCAGCCTGAGATCCCCGAGCCTGACGCCAGGGCAAGGGCATGACCTGAAGTTCCCTGTCAATCCCTGCTGGGTGGGGGAGGGTACAGCCTCAGGTCTCTGCTGCTTGCTCCTTAAGGCTTCTTATGGGAACTTGGCCTCAGCTGTGGGTGCAGTGATCTTTGTGATGGAAATATCCTCTTTATTAGATAGGATCATATTGCTCCCCTGCTTAGAACTTTCTTGGCTTCCCATTGCTCAGATGAAGCTCCAGATTTCTCACAAGGCCTCCAGGTCCACCTGAGCCAAGCCTGCCTGCCTCATTGGCCACAATCCCCACCATGCCTTCAGATTGCTCTGTTCTATGGGCCTCTCCAACGGGCCAGGTTCTGTCTCACCTCAGGGTATTCCCATATGCTATCTCCACCTCCTGACACTCTTCCCTCTGAATATTCTTATTCAAGGAATAGTACTATTTCGAGGTTTGCACAAATGTTTCAAGGAAGAATTTCCTGATATCCAAACTAGGTTAGGTCTCTTTTTTTACATGAGCTCTGAGTATTAATTTGACAAACATATATACATTTTTTTTGTTTTTTTAAAAAAATGATGTTTGGAGGAGGAACCAAGATGGCGGCATAGGTAAACACCTATCTTGCTGCCCCACACAGCAATTTCAAAACTACAACTTAATGACAGAACAAACATCATCCAGAATCACCGGAAAGCTGGCTGAGTGAAAATTCCACAAATAAAAGTAAAGATAGGACACTGTGACTCAGAGGAGCAGCGGAGGGCAGCGTTGAAGATATGTGCGGAGTCAGAGGCTTGGAGCCCTGTGCATGCACGAGCGAGCAGAGAGGGCAGGTGGCTGCAAAGACAAAGGCATACCACTGCACTGATTTCCCAGTTCTGAGGTCTGGGGAACCACACTCATACAGGGCAGAACTGGACAGTAGGGAAGCACGCTGAAATTCAGGCACTGCAAAGGTCTGTGAGCTTGTGGAGAGGGCGAGCTTGTGGAGAGTGCACATAAACTTGGGAACAACTTAAGGTACGTGACTTACTCTCTCGTTAGGGAAACCACCGGACTGCATTGTTTTACAACCCTGGGTGAGACTTTGGGTGTGCAGACTCATTTAGGGAGAGGCTAAATTGTCCTACAGCAGGTGGAGCTCGGTGGCAGCTTTCTCTCAGAGGTGCTTGCAGCCATTACTACCCAGCACAGAGACCCAGGTGCCCCATAGGGCAGAGCTGACACTGCCTGCTCAGCCCAGAGACTCCACCCATCCAGCCTGAGCACAGCTGACCCTTACAGCCAATTGGCTTGGAGGTCAAACCCTCCTAGTGCTAACAACAATAATCTAGGCTTAACTTCAACAAGACTTTGCAACCCATAAAGGATTGCAATAAGAGTATCCACCTCAGGTAACTGGGGAGGCTGAGCCACTGTCCCTTAGAGGACATCTACCACACAAAGCTAGTTGACCAACTCAGGAAAGCAGCCACAATGCAAAGACAGGGAAAGAAATTAGATGTGAAAGAAATGGAGGGAAAAAAAGACTGGACATAGAGTTCAAAACCATGGTTATAAGGTTTTTTAAGAGGCTCCTAGAAAAGGACAATGAATTTAATAAGACCTACAAGGAAATGAACAACACCCATGAGGATATGAAAAAGAACCAACTAGAAATTAAGCATACACTGACTGAAATAAAAAATATTATACAAAGACCTAAAAGCAATCTAGAAGACTGCAAGAACCAAGTCAAAGACTTGAAATACAAAGAGACAAAATCCACTCAGTGGAAAAGCAAGAAGCCAAAAGAATAAAAAAAATTGAAGATAGCGTAAGGAGCCTCTGGGACAACCTCAAGCATACCAACATCCGAATTATAGGGGTGCCAGAAAAAGAGAGAGACCAAGATAATGAAAACCTATTTGAAGAAATAGTGACTGAAAACTTCCCACACCTGGTGAAAGAAATTGACTTAAAAGTCCAAGAAGTGCACCGAACCCCAAACTAGAGGAATCCAAAGAGGACCACACCAAGACACATCATAATTAAAATGCCAAGAGCAAAAGACAAAGAGAGAATATTAAAGGCAGCAAGAGAAAAAAAGTTAGTTACCTATAAGGGAGCACCCATATAATTGTCAGTGGATTTCTCAACAGAAACTAAGCAGGCCAGACAGGAGTAGCAAGAAATATTCAAAGTGATGAATAGCAAGAATCTACAACCAAGATTACTCTATCCAGCAAAGCTATCATTCAGAATTGAAAGTCAGATAAAGTGCTTCATAGATAAGAAAAAGCTAAAGGAGTTCATGACCGCCAAACCAATGTTATATGAAATGCTGAAAGGTATTCTTTAAGAAGAGGAAGAAGAAAAAGGTAAAAATAAAAATTATGAACAACAAATACACATCTATCAACAAACGAATCTAAAAATCAAGTGAATTAAAAATCTGATGAACAGGATAAACTAGGGAATATAACAGAATCATGGGCATAAAGAGGAAATGGACTGACAATTCTTCGGGAGAAAAGGGGTGTGGGAGGTGCAGCAAGAGACTGTACAAAAATCATGCACCTATGGGAGAGGACAGTGGTGGGGGAAGGGTGAGGGCAGAGGTACCAGGTGGAGGGGAGCTATACTGGGAAAAAGAGGGGGAACAATGTAATTAATAAACTGAACAATAAAGATTAAGTTTAAAAAAGGGGGGGGGGATGATGTTTGGTCCAGCCTATGTGGCCCAGTGGTTGAGCATCGAGCTATGAACCAAGAGGTCACACAGTTCGATTCCCATTCAGGGCACATACCTGGCTTGCAGGCTCGATCCCCAGTGTGGGGCATGCAGGAAGCAGCTTAACAAGGATTCTCTCTCATCATTTATGTCTCTTTTTCTCTCTCCTTCCTTCCTTCCTTTCTGAAATCAATAAAGAATATATATTTTTTAAGAAATGATGTTTGGCACAAATGTTCATAATCAGAGAATAGCAGCAATCTTGAAATATTATTTCATAGCACTTGTATAGAAAGGAATTCAGCATAAAGTTTTTATATAAGTGCCCTTATACCCTGAGCACTAAGAACATCATTAAGGAAAAACTCAGTTACAAAAATAGTGTCTATTTATGGCTCACTGAAAAAACTGTGTGATTTCATGTCTGTAAGCCTTTGCACTCAAGTTCCCTTTCCCCAAAACAGCCTTCCCGACACCTCCCTCACTTCTGCCTGCGGAAGTCTAGTTTATCCTTCAAACCAGCTCAATCACCCTTTCTGCTAGGAAGCCATCTGTGGCATCACTGCCTCTCCTTGTTAATCAAGCCTTTCTCTGTGCTCTGTCTGCACCTCGGACCTACTTCTTAGAGGCAGAGTTTGAGTCTTATTTATATCCCAAGTGCTGACAAGTCAATATATTTTAATTGACTTAGATCAACTCAAAGTAAGTGATGAAGAAAACCTCTGTGGGTGTTGAGAAGGGATCAGGAAAAAGTACTCAGCTCAAATTTACTTTTGCAAGAAGGGAGAGGATCCAACAAAATTGTGATCCCCACTTTTACCTTTTACAGCTGCTGTTGAAATCAGACTATTTCCTCTCCACTCCCAGTGCTCTGCAGTTACATCATGAAGTAACTTATATTAAGTTTAATAAATGAAATTTTGCACTTTGGACGACTTTTTTAGGAATCTACCTATTTCATACATCAAGGGAGGTCCATATTTTGTCTTTGCAGACATTGTGGACTCCTTTTATTTTGGTTGTGACATCAGATGACACTATTTGATACCTCCCAGAATGTGACCCTTGCTGCAGTTTTGAGGTTCCCATTTACCACATCTGCAAAGACTGATTACATGAATCAAGGGTGACCTTGGGCAGTGTAGAAATCTGTTTAACAGAGCTGACATACAGGGTAATATGTGGAACCTGGTGGAACAGATGGTAATATTGGCAATCAGAACCTTGTTTGCTAACAGTGATTGCAACCATTCCCACCAGCACGGATTTTCATATGTCACCGTGAGTTTTGTCACACCAAGGAAGACACGTTGGCAGCAGACACACTGCAAGTGGTCAAGAGAGGTGCATGTGCAGCAGCCACTGAGGGAGGGTGTGTTTAACTTGCGGGCTCCCAGTGTGTCTATATAGGTATGCGGGGGCGGGACACAGTCATTATGGGAAACAGGTCCCCTGGTTATCACAGCCAGATTTGGAATGCTGTAAACAGGATTCCTGACTCTCATCCCAGCCAGTTTTTCAATAAAGGTAATGGTCCAAGATGTCTGTTCCTTAAATTGATCAATTTCAGAGTCCAAAACAGCTCTGACCCCAATGCAGCCCCACAGCTGCAGAGACTGGGATATGCGCCCCTGAACTCTGGCTGAACTCCAGGACTGATGAAAGTAGCCAGGAAACTTTCTCCTTTTTAAAAAATATTATTTAAAGAAGCTTATCAGAAACAAGGGGGAAGAATCACAATTAGTTGCAGGCAAATGCTTGAAATGAAGAGTGTTTAAGTAACAATAAAGTAAAGCCTAGCAAAAGAAACAAATGCATGAAGTTTTCCATCCCATACCAAAATAGGAAAAATGCAAAAATCATTTAAAAGTATGTGAAACCACACTGTTTCTCTCATATTCATTCTCCATAGCAGGCATGGCTTTGAGGTTTTCAGAGTGTGCCTTCCTGCTATAGTTGCTGCGGCTTCATCGTTTCTCAACAGAGAAATGCTCGTTGCAAAGAGGCTGGTACATGCTAACCTCCACAAACAGCAACCAGGTTTTTGTCTAGGGAAATCAAATGTAATTTTCTTACAAGGGACATGGAATTCTTATTGACCTATCTGTTCAATCAAAATACTTCACATCTATACACACCACCTTCTGACTCTAAAGCTGGAATGGCTGCCAGTAATTAACCGGCTGCCATCAGGAACGAATAACTGTCTTCATTTTACATGGCTGACTTATCTCCTGATAAAATAGATATAATGGTTAAGGTATTCTAGTCATAATAAATGGCTTTTGCAGTAACCAAATGTTTCTGTTTAGCCTGGAAATCAGTCTATTTACATATCTGTATGATAAGGGACACAATCCCAAAGTAATTAGAGATATCCTATTGCTGATATTCTTGACTAAATAATAAGGACACTGAATGCTTTAGTGAGGCAGCAAATAACCCCCCTCCTCCCCGCCGGGCCCTTGCCAGGAATGGCTTAGCCCAGTAGTTAGCAAACTGTGGCTCGTGAGCCACATGTGGCTCTTTGGCCCTTTGAGTATGGCTCTTCCACAAAATACAATGGCCTGGGCGAGTCTATTTTGAAGAAGTGGCATTGGAAGAAGTTTAACAAATTTGGCTCTCAAAAGAAATTTCAATCGTTGTACTGTTGATATTTGGCTCTGTTGACTAAAGTGTTTGCTGACCACTGGTTTAGCCTTATCAGCTCTAATGTCACTTCTTCAGAAAGGCCTTCTTTGATGAACTCCATGACATTCGCTATGACTCCTTTCACAGCCTCGGTGTCATGCAGCATATGCCCTCTCTATGACACTGTGCTGCTTTATTTAATCTTCTAGAGGCCTGATGCATGAAAATTCATTCAAGAGTAGGCCTGCCTTCTGCCGGCTGCTGGCACTAAGAGGCACAGAAATAAATAGATAATCTAGGTTCACTTTTTATTGTTTGTTTTATAGTTTAAAAAGCTAAAATTTAGAGAGGCTAAAAAGTTGTTCACCAAGCAGTTCAATCAACAAACACAAGATTAAAACTATGGTGTTCTATTAGTACATTACCTTTTTTATGACTATCAATCTCTTAAGCTTTAAAAAGTAGAGTATTTTCTAGAAGAAACGAAAAGGTCAGAATCTACTTGGTTTGCTTCATCATTCCTTAGGGAATGAGAAACAAGGCAGTCTATTTGGATTTACAGCATAATGGGGAATTTTTACTAGCCAATGGATATATTTTTTGTCCTGTCTTACTCTCTATAAGAGGAGGAAGAGGAAATAGAGGGAGAGAGGAGGGAAAACAGGGAGAGGAACATGGAGCAGAGCGGAAGGAGGTAGGAAGGAGAGAGGGAGGAGAAAACTCACTCCTCCAAAGGTGCTTTTTGGATTTCAAGGAGCCAGGCCCTTCCAATCTGGAGGAATTTAAAGAGATTAGGATACCCAAGGGAAACATTTTGGTGGGAAGGATTTGGAGAAGTTCAGAGTCAAAGAGGCAGTGAGCACAAGGCAGAGAGAGAAGTTGCAGAGGTGAAACTAAGACTTCGAACTCTGCAAGCTCCCTAGGGATATACAGGACTGACTGCCTCGGTGTGAGAGTCCATCCCGCCTCTGTGACCTTGAGCAAAGACCGTGCCTCTGTTTCCTTCTCTGCAAAATGAAAGTGACAATAATATTCTATGCCCCATAGGGCTGTTTTGAGGTTTTAATGATATATTCCATTTTAAGCACTTAGCTCAATTCCTGGCACACACATGCCAGCCATCATTATCATCTGCTCATACTCTGTGAGCCACAAGGGCAGAGATTTCCCTATATCCTGTCACAATTTCTTGGATTATGGGAAAATATGATCATAATTCAAAATTTGTGTGTATGTATGTACAATTTTCATTTTCAGACAACTCAGCTAGACAGCCAAATCTCCAACAAGGCCAGAGCTGGGGCATTTCCTCAAGAATTCCACCCAAGTTTTTCCATTTAGGTGCAATCATTGAGCAACAAGGGTAATTTCCAGAGGGAAAACAAATCTTGGGAAAAGGCAAATATAAAAGGTCAATGATGAGTAAAAATGAAATTTATGTAGGTTTTTTAAAGTACTGCTTCATACTGAGAGAGTGAGAGAAAATTTACAAAATGTAAAGATAGGCAAACTGATCATTTCCTCTGAAAATCAGTAATACTGGAAATTATTAGTAATCCTAAAAGAGGTACCAACAATTTAAAAATAGTACTATGCAAATGTCAGCCACTGATCTCTAAGTAATAAAAGCACATTGATAATTTTCTAATTGAATATTTCAAGGGATTCACCTAGCCTCACAAAACGGGCAACTAACAAAGTTCAAATTGAGATGGTCAAGTGGGCATCAACTGACACAAAATGGGGATGTGGAGTCAACTTGTTTTAATTGCAAAATCCAGCTTTCATTTTATATATTTCTTCAAATCCAGAATAATTTTCTCAATCCAGAATAGTTTTTGTTATAACAACATTCCGTCAAGCAGAAAAGGAAAAGTACCCATTCAGTAAACTTGGCTAGAAATAATGCAGAAATAATTCTTAAATTTACCATGATGACTGTGCCCATCCACTTAATCTGTTCATTTCAGAAGCCTTTTAAAGTAATAAATAACACTTTGTATAGTTCTTTGAGGAATCATCCTTAATACAAAAGTTTGAAACATCCTTAACGTGAACTTGAACTTCCTGAGATATTTTGGAACTAGCTCAAATTATCATATAGGGTACTTATATTGTGAGCATTCTAATTCAAAAAATAAAGCATCTTTCAGCAAAGCAAAATACATAGGAATTTTAAAACAAAATCATCTTTCATACACAAAGTCAAGAGCAAAAAGTCAACCCTATAATAACTACAGTAACAATAAGATTAATCCACAACAGATATTCAGCCACCAGAATAATGAATGTGTCAACACATTTTTAAGTGATTATACCTTTAAAAAAGGACAAAGACAAACCCAAACATCTATTAATACACATTTAGCAGTAGAATATTATTTTTTAAAGGCATCACAATTAAATTCTTTTTCAGATCACTATATTTTAATGATGTTTAAAAATATTATTTTAGGCATATTGGAGAATGCTTCTAATTAAATTATTGTGCGGTTCACTAAAATGCAGAGCAATCTTCCATTACCTTTTTTATCCCTCCCCCAACTTCTTCCCAAACTACCACTAGGGGTCAGTATAAAGACATAGTTCCTCTCACTGTTAGGAAGAAGGGTACAGGAAAACATTCCCCTGTGAAAAATCCTAGGCAACAAAGACAATAACTGCACAACTATAGCATTACTAAGTCCAATCGATTCATCAAGTCTATAACATGAGTTTACACTTATCATAAGACTGCATTTTATTTTTGTAAATCACCGTGGACTATTTATATAGTCAATATTCTTTAATAATAATTTAAAAAGCATTCCAAATGACAAGATTACTTAGCTTATTGGATCCTTGCCTATTGGCCAAGGCCTATGCTCTGGAACAATGAAAATTTATTTTCAAAGGGTGATAGTGCACCTCTCTCCCCATCCCAAAGGTAGATATCCCATCTCTTCCTCAAGGAATGAAGCGTAGGGGAGTAAAATTACGGTGTTTTGCCAACTTTAAGAGAGGTAGGGTTTTTTTCCTTCAAAATGACTATCAGTTCACTGCACTACATGCAGCTTTAAGTGCACAATGAAATGTAGGCACTTCTAAGGAATAACGTTAGTCTATACTTAAATCTACAGAATGAAAGAAATTAAAACAAATAGTAAAAATAAATATATATTATGTCTTCCCAATTCTACTTAATGGGGTGGAGATGAAAAACAAACACAAAAGCCTTGGGAACTTGAAAAGCGCTTTCTGTACACATTAGAGAGATTTAACATTTCAAGAAGATCATTAAGGTCAGGCCCTTCGCTGACAATCCTGAAATGTCCTTGAGAGTTTGGTTCACTGTGAATAAGTGAAGTATTGCCCTTTCTTAAAAGTGCTTACTGTGTGAAGTGCTGGATTCGGCATATCTTTTAAATATTTTCTCTACAAATTCCATGGCTTTCTTAGGCATCGCCCTCCATGAATAATTCTGCTAAGTATTAAAATTTAGTTAATGCTTTATCTTTATAATGAGGATATTCCAAAGTTTCCAAAGCTCACAAATGCACACCCGTATAGTTCTGGGGCACTCTGCTTCTTTCTGGGGTCCTTTTGGGGTGTACTCCTTTCTGACTCTTCATTTCCTTTGTTATGGTACTGACTTGACATCACAGTAGCAGGACAATCCCCAGAGAGGAGCTCTTTGTCTTTGTTATTGTGGAGGTCAGCGGTGGCAATCAATCATTTTTTTCCATATATATATATATATATATATACTGCCATCAGAACTATACAGAGTCAATACTGTTATAGGAAGTCAAGAAGGGGCATAAAAAATAAAGAATAAAAAAAAGGAAATTGAGATAAAAAGAGTCTCAGGATTTCGGGAAATCATCCAGTTTTTCATGGAGATAATGTAGAATAAGGATGAAGAATTTGAGTTAGTATGATCTATGTGTAAATCCTAGACTTGATTATTTTCTATAGCAAAACTGCAGTTTTGATTTATCTATAGCATTAAAATAATTATAGGTATTACTTTTTATACTTTTATTTTATTCATTGTGTTTTATTTCCTAAAATAATTGTCTCTCCTGAAAAACCTCTAGTCAATAATTAATTTTGTAATATTTTCATAGTTTACCAATAGCCAAAATTTAGTTAGTGTTGGCAAAGGGAAATGAAAAACATTGACTACTTTTCATTCTTGAGATAACTTAAAAACTCTAATTCTGACCAAATCCAACAGATGGCAGTGATGTTATAAATTAATAGTTTAAAATTTTCTTATAATATGTAGGATCTGCCCCTTAGATGAATGTCAATCAAGAATAATTATCTTAGTACTTGCATAAATAGTGTAAAACTTTGATATGATGAATTGGATAGAAAAGTATAGATAAATATAATATGAAATTTAGCTGAAAATAGCATTTTCTTTTTTAAAAAGTATTAACTTTTTCTTTTCCAAAAAGTATTACAAATTGAGAATTGTCAAAAAGATTAGCAGTGACTCAAGAAAGGATAGATAAAGGATAAATGATAAAGAATCCATAATAAGTGGATTATATTTTTACATAAAATCCATTATTGCTCTTGGATTCCATTTTTATTTTCATCTGTTTTTTACAGAGGGCTGTTTTAGCCTTCTCAGTTTTTATTTACTATCTTAAAAATAATTTTACTTTTCTCTCTCTTTCTATCATTTTAAATAAGTAAATCTGGCTGTTCTTATCCTTTTTCCTATTTTCTTTTCACATTTTTATTCATTTTAAGTGATAATAAAGAATTCTGCAGATAATAAATAATGAAAAGTATGAGTAGAAGACTCCCAAAGCCTTCAGACTTGCACTGAATTACCCCACCATCTTTCCTGGGTCTCCAGATTACAAAGATCAGATCTTGGGACTTCTCAGCTTCCATAAACAAATGAGCCAATTCCAATATATAAAATTATCTATCTATCTATTTATCTATCTATCTATCCACCTATCTAATTACCTTCCGATTGGTTCTGTTTCTCTAGAGAACCCTGACTAATACCCATACCAATTGAGATTTAGGGAGGATAAATAATTATTACTAGTTTACTTATAAAAGTTTCCTTCAAGAAATTCTTTTGTTTTATAAGGAAATAGTATCTCCTATTGAGAAAAGAATACAGACTTTGGAGTCCTACAGACCTTGATTTAATTTCCAGCTGAGCTATTTGAATAAATATTTATACCCAAGAAAAATTAGGTAACCTTGCAGAGCATCAGTTTCTTTATTAGCTGTAGGGTTATCTTGATGATTACATTTTTCAGTGACTGTAAGTTACATACTACAGTGCTTGGACTACAGAGGGCATTCCTTTCCAACCTTCACAGTATTTACCCATAATATGTTGCTGTAAATTGATTTTTAAATGTTTTCAGAATTAGCTCATGTTAATATACATTTTGTTTATATACATTTAAAATGGATCTTTTAAGTTTTTCTACATTTATCAAATGTTGTTATATGTTATCTTTAAGTTTGCCATCATTACCCAGTTTTATTTTTATTGGACTCTTCCACACGAGATAACCCGCTACCTGAATCAAATGGTCTGCACATTTGTTCCAACAAGCCCAGAAACAGTCAAGATTTTATAATAGTCATGTGTCAAGTATTTATGAGCATATATAAACATAGAAAAGGTAAAGTAAAAATATGGCATATAGTTCTTTTACATGACTGATCATCACACACATGTGAGTAGTGTCTTGTCCTATGGCTTTACAATGGCCACAATGTCACTAGGCAATCGGATTTGTGTAATAGGAGCTCCATTATAATCTTTGGAGACTGCCATTGTATATGAATGTGGTCACTCATTGACTGAAAAGTCCTTATTGGCACTTGACTATATCTTTGCAAAACAGGCTCATCTGATGTCTTATTTTCACATGGGTTTTGAAGGTTTCCTAAGAATTTATCCCAAGGTAGATCATCTGAAAGAACGTAAACTTTAATTTTAATACTTTGAAAGCCAAAGTATTAAAATGAGTACCTCTTGCACTGTTAGATTTTCCATACAAGACAGTGCTAAGTGAGTCTTTTTGTACTTACTTTGCATTAGTGGGATTGCAAGTAGTCAGATTAGCCAGGGCCAGGGCTGCAGCTTCCCGTACCTCTTCATTGTCACTTTTCAGCAACTGAACTAACTGTGGGATCCCTACAGAAAAAGAAAGGTAAAATGTAACTTTGCCAACATCCACATCAACTAGAATATGGTAACCTAAAAATGTACAAAATGGTTTTTTTCCAGTTTGCTTACCCTGATGATTGAAAAATTCTTTGCTGCTTAAATTCTCACACATTACTGAAATAGCTTGGGAAGCAGCAATTTTGGTTCCATCACTTTCAGAGCCCAAAAGGGTTACAAGGCATTTTTCAACCTCTTGTTCATGAAAAAATTTTCTGTTTTCAGCTTTAATTAAAAAAAGAAAAAGAAAAAAATTAGAAATGTTCTGGGGGAAAAAATGTCCAAAATATAATACGAATTCAAACTATTTGCTTGCTAGCTTTAGTCACAGAAAGTCTAAACTACACAAAAAAATATACCTATTTAACCTTTAGAACACAGTGGTTACACAAAATGAGTCAGAAACATTGATTGCTCTTTTTTCTATCTCCTTACATGATATCAATCACTTCAGGAAAGAAAATTCTATAATGAGAGAGGCAAGTTTTAGGTTTAGTAAGAACTTATTTAACACCAGTTATGCGCCTGGAATGGTGCTGTGTTCACATACACTATCGTCTCACTAAGAACAAACACCTGCTTATTTGATATAAAATCCCAATATTTGAAGAACATCTAAGATGTACAAATTAGTGAGCTAGAGAAAGTAAAAAATCAATGATAAGCTATGATTTCAAGTCTTATATTAAAAATCATAATCATCCTTTACCTAAGTTAAATTCATATTACATAGCAAAAATTAAAATAATTAAATTGCTAAATTACTACACACATAATCTAAACATACATCAGTATAGTTTTCTTTATCTGAAAACAAGTAAAGTTATGAACCTAAGTACATACCATGATAATTCACCCCATTATAAAATACAAAATTAAAAACAAAGTATTTTTAATGTTCTTGCCATTTCTTGTTTTTTCTTTATTTGATTTGATTTTTAAAATAAATTACAATCTCATTATTATACTAAAGCAAATATTTTATTCAACTAAATTCAAACATTAAAAACTAATTTTTTGTTTTGTGTTTATAGTTCATTCTAAATAAGTTGCTATCTATTAAAAAGCATGTACTAGAACAGTGGTCGGCAAACTGCGGCTCACGAGCCACGGTTTGCCTCTCTGTTGACTAGAGTTTGCCGACCATTGTACTAGAAAATATAAACGGAACCGAATTCAGTTTTAAATGCCACAAGAAGTACCAGAGACTACTCTGAAAAGAAACAGCTTACAAATATTTTTTTGCTAATTTATTTAGTCCCTTCATTAAACTTTGTTATAGGTTTGATTCTCTAGTTAACTTTTATAAAGTCAATTTACATGATTAAAATAGAAGAATGTGAATATATGTTATTAGGATGCTGATGAATGAAAGAATATTCTGTTAAAATAAAAATCTCTGCAAAAATACTGATCCTAATTAAAATAACAGCTACTAGTACATGTGGAGTTAATTCATTATTTATACATATTTTAACTGTGTCTTTCAGAAAGACTTTCAGACGTGACTGCAACTAAGTTTTCATTTAAAAGTTAATATATTATTTGTCTTTTTCAAACCATAACTTTTAAATCACCTCTTTCACAGAGGCAGTATCACATTTAGATGCTACCAAATTTGCTAATACTTTGGCCTTTCACCAATATGTGCTGAGCGATCTGGCCATAATAAATGGCACAAGCTAAGTTACCAACACTTCTGTTCGTTTGTCTTAAACCAATTATGAACCATAACCTGTAATCCTATCATTTAAACCCCTTGTTCCTTTCATTTAAAATTAGAATTCAGGAAGTCCATAATAGTTTCAGTAAAAAGCTGCAATTAATAGTTACATCACAAGTATGTGGCTTCTAAAACGTTTTAAAATATATAGTCCTTATTTGTTTTTCTGAATAATAAAGATGTGAAAAATTTCTAGTCTCTGACCTAAAATGCTTAGAGTTATAATTAAGACTTCCCTGATGGCTCTAAATCAACCTTACTAAACACAATACCCTGAGTGCAGATTCTATCAGGAAAATCAGCCAAAAGAATTAATTTGAAAAGATTAAGCTTGGAGTATGTGATTGTTGCATTAAAAGAAAACAATATATATGCAATTCTTGGAGAGATTTTTTAGAATAATTTAAATAATTTAAATGGGCAATTAGCTTCTCAACCCTGCTGATAATGTTCTCAAAATCCAGCTGTGTTCACCAAACCTCAAAAGTGCTGACTGCAGCGTGGCTATAATAAATTTAAAAGATGAATTAACATAGTAACCACATACCTTTATTGAATTGCTACATGGAGAAGTGAAGTATTTATGTTTTACTTATGCAGATAATAAAGATGGCAAGGTAATTATGCTATTTTAAAAAGTCCTTTAAAAATTACATTTGTTCAATATCACTAAAATAAAAAGCATGAGGTTTTGTGACTGAAAATAAATCTGTATGTAATGATGCTTTTCTTCACCTCTTCTCATAAGTCACAATTGTGCCACCTCTGCTCCTGCTGAGATGTTAATGCCTGTTCATAAACCACCTGGCAAAGTGGTAATTAACACCTTCCTCCTCCTGATGCCAAGTCACAGGCATACAGATTTGGGCTTTCCCTGTTTAAAATACATGTTAAAACTTCACTCAGCAAGCAAAACTTAAAGAATCTGTGCTGAGAAAACTGAAGAACCAAGATGGCAGCATAGGCAAAATACCTATCTTACCGTCATACACAGCAATTTTAAAACTACAACTTAACGAAAGAACAAACACCGTCCAGAATCACCAGAAAGCTGGCCGAGTGAAAATTCCACAAATAAAAGTGAAGATAAGACACTGTGACTCGGAGGAGCGGAGACGGACAGCTTTGAAGATTCGCGCAGAGAGAGGTTTGGAGCGTGCGCCAGTGGATAGGGCAGGCGGCCGAAAAGTGGCCAATTTTCTCGAACAGGGAGACAAAGACGTCCCACTGGACTGATTCTCCAACTGTGGGCGAAGTCCAGGGAACCCGCTATCATACAGGGTAAAAACTGGACAGTGGGAGGGCACGCCGAAGCTCGGGTGCTGCAGGGGTCTGCTGGCTTGTGGAGAAGGCAACTTGTGCATGACCTTGGGAACAGCGCAGCTGCGTGACCATGTAGAGAGCGCTCTGCGACTTGCTCTCTCATTCTGGAAACCGTCAGACTGCTTTGTTTTATGACCCTGGGTGAGACTTTGGGTGTGCAGACTCATTTGGGGAGAGTCTGAATTCCCCGGCAGCCGGTAGAGCTCGGCAGCAGCTCTCTCTCAGAGGTGCTGGCAGCCATTGTCCCCAGCACAGAGTCCCTGGGGCCGCATAGGGTGGAGCTAACGCTGTCTGCTTGGCCCGGAGACTCCGCCCATCCAACCCGAGCACAGCTGAATGTCACAGACAATTGGCCTGGAGGTCAACCCCTCCAAGTGCTAACAATGATTAACCTAAGCTTAACTTCAGCAAGACTGTACAACCCATATCCACCTCAGGTAACTGGGGAGGCTGACCCACTGTCCCTTGTAGGAAGTCTACCACACAAAGCTAATTGACCAACTCAGGGAAGCAGCTACCATGCATAGACATGGAAAGAAATCAGATGTGAAAGAAATGGAGAAAGAAAAAACGACTGGAAATGGAATTCAAAGCCACGGTTATAGGGCTTCTCAAGAGGCTCCAACAAAAGGTCGAGGCCTATAAGGAAATAAGCAAGACCAAAAAGGAAATGAATGAGACCCTCAAGGATATGAACGAGACTTTCAAGGAAATGAGGGAGACCTTCAAGGATATAAAGGAGACTCTCAAGGATATGAAAAAGGACCAACCAGAAATTAAGCATACAATGACTGAAATAAAAAATATTATACAAAGACCTAAAAGTGCTCTGGAGCACCCCAAGAACCAAGTTAAAGATGTGAAATACAAAGAGGGAAAATCCACTCAGCTGAAAAAGCAAGAAACCAAAAAAATTCAAAAAATTGAAGATAGTGTAAGGGGCCTCTGGGACAACCTCAAGCATACTAACATCCGAATTATAGGGGTGCCAGAAAAAGCGAGAGGCCAAGACAATGAAAACCTATTTGAAGAAATAGTGACTGAAAACTTCCCACACCTGGTGAAAGAAATTGACTTAAAAGTCCAAGAAGTGCACCGAACCCCAATATATAGGAACCCTAAGAAGACCACAACAAGGCACATCATAATTAAAATGCCAAGAGCAAAAGACAAAGAGAGAATATTAAAAGCAGCAAGAGAGAAACAGTTGGTTACCTACAGGGGAGCACCCATAGGATTGTCAGCGGATTTCTCAACAGAAACGATGCAGGCCAGACAGGAGTGGCAAGAAATATTCAAAGTGATGAACAGCAAGAATCTACAACCAAGATTACTATATCCAGCAAAGCTATCATTCAGAATTGAAGGTCAGATAAAGTGCTTTGCAGATAAGAAAAAGCTAAAGGAGTTCATCACCACCAAACCAATATTATATGAAATGCTGAAAGATATTCTTTAAGAAGAGGAAGAAGAAAAAGATAGAGGTGTAGATTATGAACAGCAAATACACATCTATCAACAAGTGAATCTAAAAATCAAGTGAATTAATAAGCTGATGAACAGGATAAACTGGTGAATGTAACAGAATCACGGACATAGAGAGGGAATGGACTGACAACTCTTGGGGAAAAAAGGGGTGTGGGAAGTGCAGCAAGAGACTGGACAAAAATCTACAACTATGGGAGAGGACAGTGGAGGGGGGTGAGGGCGGAGGGTGGGATGGGTACCAGGTGGAGGGGAACTATGCGGGGGCGGGGGAGAGGGAACAATGTAATTAATAAACTGAACAATAAAGATGAAAAATAAAGCTAAAAAAAAAAAAGTATTTGTGCTGAGAGAAACCAAGATGGTAGCATAGGTGAGAGTCAGAACATCCAAAAGAAGGCCCAAGACCCCACAGCAGCTTGCATTGCTTCACAGCTGGGCCTCATCTGGGCACCTGCAAAACCCAAAGAAGAGAAATCTAAAGATCTCTCCATAAGTCCTGCTGGGTGGCCTCAGGCAGAGGCTAAATTAGCACCTCCTTGGTGCTAATCCAAGAGCCAGTGTAACCTGGGGTCAGAGTGGGACCATTCAGATTACAACTCCTCCGATACATAAGGGACACACTCAGGGGGCAGACTCAGTGAGCACCAAAGCCCTACTGAAGTAAGTCTTGCCCCATAAGGGTGTCTCTAACACAGAATTCTCCCATTGTACACACAGCTGATCCTCACAGCCAATTGGCCTGGAGGTCAATTTCCCCCATTGATACCAACAACAATGAAAGCTTAATTACAACAAGACTGTGCACGTAGCCCACAAAGGGGTGCACCAAGAGTGTCTACCTCAGGTAACTGGGGAGGCTGAGCCACTGGGCCCAATAGGACATCTAGCACACAAAGCCACTCTATCAACTCAGTGAAGCAGCCAAAATGCAGAGACAAAGAAACAGCTCACAAATGAAAGAAATGGAGGAAGCAAATGACTGGATATAGAGTTCAAAATCACAGTTATAAGGTTTTTCAAGAATTTTCTAGAAAAGACCCATAAATTTAGTGAGACCTTCAAGGATATGAAGAAGGACTAACTAGAAATTAAGCATGCACTGACTAAAATAAAAAAACAATATATAGAGATCCAACAGCAGACTAGAGGAATGCAAGAATCAAGTCAAAGATTTGAAATACAAAGAAGCAAAAAACACCCAACCTGAAAAGAAGAAAGAATCCAAAAATATAAAGATAGTGTAAGCAGTCTCTGGAACAACCTCAAACATACCAACATCTAAAGTATTGGGGTGCCAGAAAAAGAGAGAGAGCAAGATATTGAAAACCTATTTGGAGAAATAATGACAGAAAACTTCCCCCATCTGGTGAAAGAAATAGACTTACAAGTTTAAAAAGCACAGAGAACCCCAAACAAAAAGAATCCAAAGAGGACCACACCAAGACACATCATAATTAAAATGCCAAGAGCAAAAGACAAAGGGAGAATATTAAAAGCAGCAAGAGAAAAACAGTTACCTACAAGGGAATGAATAGCAAGAACCTACAACCAAGATTACTCTACTCAGCAAAGCTATCATTCAGAATTGCAGGTCATATAAAGAGCTTCACAGATTAAAAAAAAAAAGCTAAAGGAGTTCATAACACCAAACCAATATTATATGAAATGCTGAAAGGTATTCTTTAAGAAGAGGAAGAAGAAGAAAAAGGTAAAGATAAAAATTATGAACAACAAACACATATCTATCAACAAGTGAATCTAAAACTCAAGTGAATAAAAAATCTGATGAACAGAGTAAACTGGTGAATAGAATTGAATCAGGGGCATAGAAAGGGATGGACTGACAATGCTCAGGGGGAAAGGGGTGTGGGAGGTGTGGGAAGAAACTGGACGAAAATTGTACACATATGGATGAGGATAGTGGGAGCGATAAGGGCAGAGGGTGAGATGGGAACACGATGGAGGGGTGGGGAAAGGAACAATTGTAATAATCTGAACAATAAAGATTTATTTTTTTAAAAAATAAAAACATTTCAAGAAATAAATAAAAAAGAATTTGTGCTATGTATTTTGATTATTGAGCCTACAAAATTTTTTTGATGATGAAAAGTAAAAAAAAAATGTTATAAATAAGCACTGATTGGTGCTTTGTTCTTAACAAAAGTATAAGGAATAATATTTGTTAAAACTTAGCTAAGAATGGAATAGGTGGAAAATTATTTTAAAACAAGATTATTTACTTTCAATACAAAAATATTAGAAGATGGCTTTGTTAATCCTTATAAGCTTTTAGAGTTTTTCTTTGTTACTAATATCAAATAAGGTTTGTCTAAAATAAAGCAAGGCATACCCATCTGGCTGGGTCTGTGGGAAGAGGGCAAGGCAGGTAATGGTTGATATAAAAAGGGATAGACCAGAAACACAGGTCAGACCTGGAAACAAGGTACAGTCTAGCATGGAGGCAGAAAGGAAGAGGCGGGGATCATGGAGCTGGCCAGGGAAACAGCATTACAAGGTCAGTAAGTCAACAAAATAGAAGAAACTAACCAGGTAAAGGAGGAAGATGCCAGTCTATCCTCAGTCACTGGCCCTAGAGAAGAAGATTGGTTTTTAACACAATGGGCAGCTACACCCACAAATGCTATGGCCAAGGCAGTTTGGAGTCCTGAGGGGAATTCTGCTTCTGCAGAAGTTTGGAATGGAGAGATGCTCTCAAAGCCCTGTCCTGCCAATCAGGAAAAGCACAACTCTTTGGGATATGTGTATAGAAAGAAAGCTTGAATCTGTGTGGAATCATGTCTTTCTAGAGGCTCCAAGAATCAGTTGCCAAACCAGACTACAAGAAAATTAAACTACCTGCGCATCCATTAGATTTACAGATTCATTCGACTCACTTTTCCAGTGTTTGCACAATCACCAAAGGTGGAAACAATTTAGGAAGGAAAGAGACCATGCCAGAAATTATAGACAAAGGTTTCCAACTATAAGCTTTTATAGTAAAGATGAAACCCGCAAGACAAAGGTGAAGGATTTCTACTGCAAACACATGGGCAGTGGGTCAAGTGATGTCAGGGTAGTTGTAAATCTCGTTCTATCTGGAAGATGGGAGTTCTACTAAGCAATGGAAGTTAACTTTTGTCTTTTGCTTGGTTGATATTTCAAAGTATTAGGTCAAACTACCTGAGTTTAGCACAATGGAGAGTATCTAAGCAAGAAAACATTGATAACCAATGTGCAAGATGGAAAAATCTCTGATTCTAAGCTAGGGCATCTGGACTTGATCCTATTTATTCTAGTTCAAGAGTTACTAATGTGAAGTTCTGGGTCCAGAAGGCATAGATGAATTCTGGTAGTCCACGAACTCCCTGAAGTTATAGGCAAAACGTTGAGCATTTGTGTATTTGGGAGGTGGGTCTCTTTCAGTAGATTTTTCAAAGGAATTAATGACCCCTCGAAAATTGAGTTTGGGTAATATAGTTGAATGTGCTTGGAAGTCATCAGAAATATAGGCTGGAATTCAGAAGACAGGTCATAATTAGATACAGATTTGGGATTAAAAAGCAAATAAGGAGTCAGCTGAAACATGAGCTACAAGTGTGAATACTTAGGGAGATTTGAAAGACAAGACAGAAGTTGGGAAGGCAAGTTTAATATTGAAATGATATGCAGATGAGAGGAAGCTGATAAAGGCAAAGTGTTGGTCTGATGATTAGAATCATCACCAGGGAAGAGGAGTGCTATGGAAATCAAGGGATGTAAGAGGTTTCTGGTGGAGGAGGCAATCAACAGTGTGGGAAGCCACAAAGAGATCAATTTAAAAAAAACTGAAAATGTATCTGTAGGATTTAGAAATTTGGAGGTTAAATAGAAATTCTACAATGACCGTTTTTACAGGATGGTAGAAGCAAAAGGTTAAGGGATGGAAATAAGATGAAGAGGTGAAATTATTAAAATTGGCTAGTCTTTTTTTTTTTTAATCCTCACCCAAGGATATTTTTTTCCATTGATTTTTAGAGAAAGTGAAAGAGAGAGGGAAAGAGAGAGAAATATCGATACGAGAAAAACACATCGATTGGTTGCCTTCTGCACAAGCCCTGACCAGAGCCTGGGCCAGGGAGGAGCCTGCAACCAAGGAGCATGCCCTTAACTGGAACAAACCCAGGACCTTTGTCTGCAGGCCAATGGTCTCTGTCCACTGAGCCAAACCAGCTAGGGCTAAATTGACTGTCTTTTGTTTGAAAGGTTGATTGAGAAGAAAAGAGGGCCTTAAAGCAGGCACAAGAGAGGAAGAAACAAATTTCCATAAATACCCCTGCTCAATGAACAATTATGGGCCCCACGGAATGTTCCAAATTTATATCAGCTTCCTCCTATATAACTAATTGGATCAGAAGGAAAAGAGCACATTAGTATTGCAATGCCATATTAGAGAGGAGCTTCATCATCATCCAAATCTAGGCAAAAGTATTCTATGCTCATCTAAACTGATGGGGGAAAAGACAAAGTACACCCCTTATCTGTTTATTAAAATCACGTCTAGGCAGAGCACTCGTGATTTTGGAGTGGGGAATGGGTATAGAAGAAAGAGGACAGAGGTGTTCTAAAGTTAATGAATATTCCTGGGGAAAAAATTAAATAAAACAAAAACAATAACCAAAAGTATAATAGAAAAACAAACAAAACATGATTCTGAAGATCAAAAGACTTTACTATGTAATAAGCAGAGAGACAGTCTCAGATACATTTTGGCAAAAAAAAAAAAATTGACTAATAGGATAAAGGATTCTACCCAAATACAAAAAGAAAGCATCCTATATAGCAAACAGGCTGGTCTTAGACTCAATCTACAAAAGCAAAGTGCATAGAACTTTGAGGAGAAAATGTCATGGCAGAAGAATTCCAAACTCAGCTACTGTCATAAACAGGGTTGGCAAAAGTAGGTTTACCCTTGTGAGTACAAGTAACAGGGTTTATTCTTATATTATTATTTTTTATTGTCTTCTTTTCCATATGAGCAGTTGTAAAACTACTTTTGCCCCACCCTGTATATATAAAGGCAACAGATATTTGAAAATAAAGACTTAAAAAAATATGCCACTCTTGACTATTGCTGAAAAAAAAATGCTATACTCTGGTCAATTGAGAAACAAATGAAAAATAAAATCTTGCCCTAGCTGGTATTGCTTGGTAGAGCATTAGACCTCTTGCTAGAGAGTTATGGGTTCAATTCCCGATCAAGGGCATGTATCTAGGTTGCAGGTTCAACCCCTGTCCCCTATCAGAGTGAGTGCCGAAGGCAACCAATCAATGTGATTCTTAAAAGAAGATAGGTTTATATAGATTTTATTTTATTTTTTAAAAATATTTATCTTGATTTCAGAGAGGAAGGGAGGAGAGAGAGATAGAAGCATCAATGATGAGAGAGAATCATTGATTGGTTGCCTTCTGCACACCCCACACTGTGGATCGAGCCTGCAACCCGAGCATGAACCCCAACCAGGAATTGAGCCATGACCGCTTGGTTCATAGGTCAATGCTCAATCACAGAGACATGTCGGCCAGGCTATATAGATTTTAGAGAGGAGAAGCTATAACTCCCTATGAAAAGTACAAATATCAGGAAGAAAAAAAGTTTTCAAAGCAAAAATGCTAAATATCTTAAGATACTAAATTTATCTTTAAAATAGTCATGATTTTAAAAATCTATGTAACAAAAAGAATTAAAAGGAAATCAAGGAGAGAGCATAAAAAATAAAAAGCAAAAATAATAAAACGTAATGTCAGAAATAAGGCCAACTGCAATAGTTGTAAAAATAACTTTAACAATGTTTTATACCTTGCGGATCTAGTGGTAGTGAAGGTTTCTCAATGTTTCTAATTTCTGGGGACTTCACCATCTCTTGTTTGTTCCCTTAACTACTTGTAAAATAGTCTCTTCATTTTCTCTTTATTTAAACCATCTGGAGTTTGCAAAACTGTGTTAGCCCAAGAACATTTTTTATAATAAAATGGCAATTTTTTTAAGTAATTCATTTTTATTTTTATTGCTTTCAAAGAGGGAGGAAAAGGGAGAGATAGAAACCTTAATGATGAGAGAGAACCATTGATTGGCTACTTCCTACACACCTCCTCCTGGGGATTGATCCCACACCCTGGGCATGTGCCCTTGACCAGAATTGAACCCAGGACCCCTCAGTCCGCAGGTTGACGCTCTATCCACTGCACCAAACCAGTTAGGGCCATGGCAATCTTAATATACATTAGAATTTAAAGCTAAAAGCAATAAATATGGTTTTAAAAATGAGCAGTAGATATAAAATAATATTAAATTAAGCAAACTTAAACTTATAAGGGAAAAAAGCAACAGAAACAACATAATTGGAAGCTTCTAACATACCACTTTTCATCAGTGATATATCAAAGAAAATAAAATATAAAGACAAAAAGGACTGTACAATATAATTTATAAAGTAGAGCTAAAAGACAAATAGCAAGTTCTATATTCTATAGGAAATACTTATCAAATATTAAACAAATATTTAATCACTTATTTCACTGATGGTTATCCTTATCTTTTAGAATAGTGCTTTGCATATAGCATGCATTTAATACATATCTGTTAAGTAGTAGGCAAAGAGTATGCTTTTCCATGATTTTATATTAGTAGGATACTTGGACACATTTGCTAATATTCTAGGCCTCAATGAAAATGCAAAGTAAACCTTGACTTTTTTTCAAAATAAAAAAAAATGTAGAATTTAAGATGAAAAACTTTGAGGTCTGCATCCTGAATGAAAAATGGAATTTGAAATTCAGTGTAGGACTCTTCTTCAAAGGATTGGCTCAATATGTGGATATTGTCAAAAGCCTGACTAAACTACCTGCTCCATAAGACTAAAATGGAAAATACATAATAAAATAGCTCATCTTTCTATAAAATAAATTATGGTACATGTTTTTAAAATGTTGGCCATAGTACTTGTCATTCTCCCTCAAAAAGGGCATCATGAACACAAGGAAGTCCAGAAAAGGTAAGAAAATGATTACAGGATAACCTGAGAACATGATTATTGGGAGAGACTAAACAAGACAAGGATTCTTCAGACTGAAAAAAAAGAACTAAATATAGATTTAGGTATTAGATTCTAAAATAGGAGACACAATTTGAAACTGTAATGTAGTAGATTCACAAAATATTAAGTGCCAGATGAGAGTTAAAGACTATCTGGTCAAAAAAAAATTTTTTTTTGTACTACAAATAAAGAATGGATTTCAACAAATGGTGCTTGGTACATTGGGTATTCATGTACAAAAGAATAAAGCTGGCCCATCTGGTGGGGCTCAGTGGTTGAGCGACGACCTTTGAACCAGATCACGGTTCAATTCTGGTCAGGGTACATGCCCGGACTGGGGTCTCAGTCCCTAGTAGGGGACATGCAGAAGGTAGCTGATCAGTGGTTCTCTCTCCTCATTGATGTTTCTCTTTCCCTTCCTCTCTGAAATCAATAAAAAATATTAATTAAAAAAAATTTTAAGAATGAAGGTGGATACTTACCTCATACCATATACAAAAACAACTCAAAGTAGATCAAAGACCTAAATATAAGAGCTAAAATTATTGAAAGAAACCATAGGGGGAAAACTTCATGACATTGGATTTAATGTCATTAATGATTTCTTGGATTTGACACCCAAAGCACAGGTAAAAAAAATAAATCAAATGGGCCATATCAAATAAAAAAAACTTTCCTACATCAAAGGACACAATCAACAGAGTGAAAAGATAACCCACAGAATGAGAGACAATATTTGCAAATCATCTCTTATAAAAAATTAATATTCAGAATATATAAAGAATTCCTGCCGAAACCGGTTTGACTCAGTGGATAGAGCATTGGCCTGCAGACTGAAAGGTCCCAAGTTCGATTCTGATCAAGGTCATGTAGCTTGGTTACAGGCACATCCCCAGTAGGGGATGTGCAAGAGGCAGCTGGTCGATGTTTCTCTCTCATAGATGTTTCTGATTTTTTATCCCTCTCCCTTCCTCTCTGTAAAAAATGAATAAAAAATATATTTTTTTTAAAAATTCCTACAACTCAACAACAACAAAATAAACCACCTGGTTAAAAAATGGGCAGAGTATTTGAATAAATATTCCTCCAAAAAGATATATAAATGGTCAATAACCACAGGGAAAAGATGAGCAAAAGGCTACTCATTAGGGAAATGCAAATCAAAACACAGTGAAATGCCATTTCATACCCATTAGAATGGCTTCTATTAAAAAAGGGGGTAAGATGAGGATGAAGAGGGTATAGAGGGGTATAAATGGAAAGAGAGTTGACTGGGGTGGTGAACACACAATTTATTAAACAGATGATGTATTCTAGAATTTTACACCTGAAATCTATGTACTTTTATTAACCAGCTAGAGGCACAGTGCATGAAATTCGTGCATGAGGGGGGTTCTCCTCAGCCCAGCCTGCACCCTCTTACAATCCAGAACCCCCTCGGGGGATGTCCAACTGTCAGTTTAGGCCAATCCCACATGGGGCCTAAACCGACAGTCGGACATCCCTCTCATAATTCAGGGTCATTGGCTCTTAACCATTTGCCTGCCTGCCTGGTTTCCCCTAATCACTTGCCTGCCTGCTTGATCAGCCCTAACCACCCTGGCTGCCTGCTTGATTATCCCTAACCCCTCGCCTGCCTGCCTGTTCACCCCTCACCACTCCACCTGTCCACCTGATCGACCCTAACCACTCTCCCTGCCTGCCTGATTGCCCCTAACTGCCTCTGCCTTGGTCCCCACCACTGTAGTTTTGTCCAGAAGGATGTACAGATGTCCAGAAGGTCGTTTGGCTGTCTTGTCTGATCAGCATATTATGCTTTTATTAGTATAGATGTCACCCTAATTATTCAATTTAAAAAATGAAAAATCAGTGGTGGTGATAAGTGGACAAATTCAAATCCATGTGCACTGCTGGTGGAAATATAAAATAGTTTAGCTATTAGGAAAAGCAATATGGCAAATCCTCAAAATATTAAGCATAGAATTACCATATGATGTAATAATTCCACTTCTTGATATATACTCCAAAGAATTAAAAGCATAGAGACAGAAAGAATGGTGGTTGCAAGGGACTACAAAAAGGAAAAAGTGTTTAATGGGTAGAGAGTGTCAGTTTTGCAAAATGAAGAGAGTTCTATAGATGAATGGTGGTAATGACAGCACAACAGCATGAATTTACTTAATGGTTAGGTGAATTTATTTATTGGTTACTTAAATAATTAAGATGAAAAAAGTTATATTATGTGTATTTTATAACAATTTTTTTTTTAAAAAAAGAATAGAACTCTTCTTTTCTTCCATCAAAACCTGCTTCTCTTCTTTAGCTCCTATTTCTATGAGTTGCCCCATTCTACTTCCAGCTGTGGAGGCGAGAAAGCTGACCTTATCCTAGACATCACCTACTTCTTTCCCCAATGCCCGTGGGAATGCAACAAACTGTCCTGGTAATTCTCCTTGCCTCTGATTCCATTCCAAGCACCCTTTCTCTGTTTGAGACCTTCATCTTTCTCCAAAATTCCCCCAGCACCCCACTTCCTGATCTTTTTGGCTGGTCCTGCACACTTCCAATCTCTTCACTTTACAAGAGTGCTCTTTCTTTAAAAAGTGAAAATCTACAATGTTCCCTTCTTTTTCTATGTCAATTCAAGGCTCTTTGTTGCTATCAATATAAAGTACTAAGTCCTTAACTTGGCTTAGAATATCCATTAGCATTTGGTTCCTCATTACTTGACAACCTGATCTCTGTTTTCTGCTGTATTCTATTCACTAGCATTCTGAAAATTTTCAGTCTGGAACTTACCAGGCTCTGTCCCCCTCTGGCCTTTCCACACACTGTTCCATCACCTTCCAGTGCTGTGATCCTCCCCTCTTCCACAGGAACTCCTTTGCCAAACCGATTTCTATTATTTACTCTAGGTTCTAGCCTGAATAGGTCCTTTCTATTTCAGGAAGACTTATCTGATCCAAGTCTGCCTTAGGTGGGCCTCCTGAAGTGACCTCATTCTTCCATCATCAAACTCATTAACACTGTGATTGCCTACTTACTAGCCCCTTCGGCCTTTATTGACACCAAGGGGCTGGGCTCAGTAAATCATTAATAAATGAATTAATAAATAGGTCCACAGAAGCTGTCATTCACTCATAATCACACATCGAGGTCAGTGCTGTGCCAGCAGTGGAACTAGTAGTAGAACTAAAACACCAGGAGCTCTCCATGCAGTGTTCTTCCCCCTACTGTGTCGCATGAAGGTGATAAACTCGTGAAACTCACTACCCCGAAAGGGGCTGACACAATCTTCAAACAGCCCAGCCATACTAATCCAAAGAGAGGTTGAGATACACACAAATTTTAAGTGTGACATTGTTCCTGTCTTCCTACTACCCTCTCTTTGGGTCTCAAACAGCTAAAAATCTGTAATAGATAGTAGACAGAACTGACCGGATATGATAAGGTCTAGTTCCATCAGACAGAATGCTGAATCAACCAACTTTTGCCAATATTAAAAACTTTTTATAGCCTATCGTTAGATATGGCACATGTAATGTAACTCAAAAGGCTACTCTATATCAACTATGTACCAAACAGTGAAATTTGACTTTGTCTTAAAACTTTGCCCTGAAGAAATCCAGTATGGGTTGAAAAGGAAATGTTTCCCATAATATACACAGAGACATATATACAGATATGAATATATTTGTTTAGAATATAAATCACTTAAACTAGTCAAAGTTGTTATCATTTATATGAGAAGTGATGTGGAAGGGGGAAACTAAAGTCACATCTTTTACTAAATCATATACTCCAAATATACATAAATTAAAACTATAATTTCATCTTTGGTGCTTGTGATATAATTAATCTCTCATATTTTACAGATTTATGTCACCATATCTTGCCACTGAAATGAAATTGTATTATGTATAGAGTATGAGCATATTATTTGTCACAGCTCTATAACATGGCACTGACTCAGCTGAAATCTGAAGTTACTACATAGATATCATTCTAAATGTGGATTTATTGAAATAATGTTTTCAGGATCACAAACAATGTGCATTTTCTACATAACTCCAAAATCTAGAGAAATAAAGTCTTAAAACTTAATTTAGAGACTTATCCATTAAAATAGATAGGATTGTAATTAAATCATATTCAGCTTATTATATCCTTGATAAAACAATATCTATTTTAACTCACTGACATTGAGATGAATTTTTGTCTTAAATAGTAAGTATAGCACTATTCCCAAATGGTCATTTAAAAGCAAACAAATATTCTAGTGTTTGCTAGTACTAATCAAATCAAGAATACAGGGGGAATATGTGTGCTTAGACTATATAAATTGAGACATACGATCATAAGCTGCTTTAGTAATTGCTTTTGCTGCATTCTTCTGAATATCAGGAATTGTAGAGTTTTCTGCAAATACTAAGAGCTTCTTAAGACCCCCTGTCTGTTGAATCTGCACCATAGTATCCATATCTTCAAGGCAATTGGCTATCACTGAAAGGGCTTCTATATGAAGGTCATTCAATTCCTAATAATAAAAGCAAACACAATTTTAAAAACTTACACTAAAATAAACTTATACTTTCCAAATTTTACACAAGAGGAGCTACAGAACATGATATAATTAATTTTGTTGGGACAGAGACCCAAGGAAACAGTTCTGCTTATTAACATAATATCACTATCCCTAACCGTTTGCCCATTTTTTCTCATCTCCCCTACTCCAAAGGGTTTTAGAGATAAAAATCATGACTGGAAACTTCCAGCAATGGTATTCAAGTGAAGGTGCTCATACAACGCTTCACCAAAAACAATATTCAAATCTGGAGGAAAATTTTTTTTGAGAAAGCAGACAGAAGCTGAAGGAATGTATATTCCTTAAAATTTCCAACTGGCAGAGAGAAGTGTGTGGCTTTCTTGCCTGAGGAATATCCCAAATCCCCATAGCAGTGGAAAACTGCAGCCTTACCTGAGCTAGAAATTTAAGATGGAAATCCTTAAAGTGAGAGAAACACAGAAAGATGTGTCACCATCATGGTATTTTACACAGCATTGTTTCTGGTCAAGGAGCTTACTTCACAGCAAAAGAAGTGTGGCAATGGGCCCATACTCCTGAAATTCAAGGGCCTCACCCTGGTCCTCATCATCCTAAAGCAGCTGGCTTGATAGAAAGGCCTATTTGAGATTCAGTTACGGAGCAGCCTGGTGACAATACCTTATATAGGTCCTCCAAGAAGCTGTATAAGTTCTGAATCAGTATCTAGTATTAGAATATGGTGCTGTTTCTCCCATAGTCAGGGTTCATGGCCCAGGAATCAGGAAATGGGAGGGATACCACTCATTATTACCTCTAGTGACCCACAGGCAAAATTTTTGCTGTCTCTGTGACCATATGCTCTGCTTATCGAGAGGTCTTAGCTCCAAAGAGAAAAATGCTTCTATCAGAAGACACGGAAAGAAAAGATTGCTGCCCAGCCAGTTTGGGCTCCTTATGCCTCTGAATCATCAGGCAAAAAAAGGAGTTACTGTGCTGGTTGGGGTGACTGGTCCTTACTATCAAGAGGAAATTGGACTGCTACTCCACAATAGAGGTAAGAAAGAGTGTATCTGAAAATACGGGAGATTCCTTGGGGTGTCTCCTATTATTATTATGTCTGGTGATTAAAGTAGATGGAAAGCTACAATAACCCAATCCAGGCAGACTAACTGGCCCAGACACTTCAGGAAGGAAAGAACTAAGATGAGCCGAGGTCCTTGCCAAAGACAAAGGGAATACGGAATAGGTATTGGAAGAAGATAGTTATAAATACTAACTATGACCACATGACAGTTATAGAAAAGAGGCTATAATTGTTATGAATATTTCTTCCTTATTTTGTTACATCTATATGTGTATATGCAACATCTTTAATTTCTCCCCTCTTTTATTCCCTTACATAAGATATCTGACTTTAGATCTAGTATTTAAGTATTGTTAATTTTACTTCATAGTATTTAAGTTATGGGATATCAAGGAGAAGAGTAAACATCATCCAAGGACTATGCATCCTATTCTGGGAAAAGTGTCAATGCGTTTTCAGTGGCACACAGGATATTGGTATCATGTTAGGCAGAAGTAGGACAATGTTATTGTCTTTATTTGGAAATTAAGTATGATTTAAAATGTGTCCGGGTGCCTCAGTATTTAGATATTTGGCCAAACATTATTTTCAATCTCAAAAAATTAATTACTTAGATAAAATTAATATTCAAATCAGTAGACTGATTAAAGCAAATTAACATCCATAATATGGTATAAGTTATTCATCTTGCTTTATCCTTGAAAAAATTATGACAGACAAAGGTTAAAAAACAAATTCTAGCCATTTCAGGAAATTATGAAGATCATAAACAGTACTTTAAAACCTTAAATCTTCTTTACCAGAAGATTTTAATTAAGGTATAATTGACAAATAGCATTATGTTAAGGTATATATCAGAATGATTTAATATATTACAAATATCACCATAAGTTTAGTTAACATTTGTCACTTTACATAGTTACAAAATATTTTCTTGTGATTATAATTTTTAAGATCTATTCTCTTAGCCACTTTCAAATGTGCCTCACAGTATTATCCTATATAATAAAAGAGAAACATGCAAATTTGACCATACCTTCACTCCTGATTGGCTATGCTACCAGCCAATCAGGAGTGGGGGCAGGGCCAAGTGGCACAAGCGCCGGCCCCAGGGCGAGCACCCAGCCCCAGGGCACTATGCGAGGAAGCTGCAGCAACAGCAGCGGTGGTGGCAGCGGCAGGGAGCGCTGGCCCCCTGGGCACTGTGAGTGGAAGTGGCGGCGAGTGCCCAGCCCCCGGGGCCGGGTGGTCGCAGACAGTCGGGCTGAGCTGAGCAGACCTATGGCTGGGTGTTCAAGGCCTAAAGCCTCACCAGAGGTTTTAGGCCTTGGGCAGGCTGGGGGTGAGCCATCAGTTGGACATCTCCTGAGCATTCCCAGTATGTGAGAGGGGGCAGGTTGGGTTGAGGGACCACCCACATTCAGTCCACGAATTTCATGCACCGGGCCCCTAGTTAACTATAATCACAATGTTGTACATTACACTCCCATGATTTATTTATTTTTATAACTGGAAGTTTGTATCTTTTAAACCTCTTAGTCCATTTTGCCCAACCCTCACCTATAGCAACTGCCATTCTGTTTTCTGTATGAGCTTGGTTTTCTTGGGTTTTTTTTATAGAGTCCTCATAAAAGTGAGATCATATGGGATTTGTCTTTGTCTGACTTATTTTATTCAGCATTATATCCTCTAGGTCTACTCATGTTGTTGCAAATCGCAAGATTTCATTCTTTTTATGGTTGAAAAATATCCCATAGTGCGCGCGCGCGCGCACACACACACACACTAAGCCCGTGCACAAAATTTGTGCACGGGGGGTGGGGTGCCCAGCCTGCACCCTCTCCAATCTGGGACCCCCTCGAGAAATGTCTGACTGCCCTACAGGGATCAGGCATAAACAGGCAATTGGACATCCTTCTCACAATCCAGGACTGCTGGCTCCCAACTGCTCACTTGCTTGCCTTCCTAATTGCCCCTAATTGCTTCTGCCTGCCAGCCTGATCACCCCCTAACCACTCCCATGCTGGCCTGTTTGCCCCCAACTGCCCTTTCCTGTAGGCCCAGTCACCCCCAACTTCCTTCCTCTGCTGACCTGGTCACCCTAACTCCCCTCCCCTGCTGGCCTGATCGCCCATAACTGCCCTCCTTTGCAGACCTGGTCCCTCCCAAATGCCCTCCCTGCTGACCATCTTGTGGTGGCCATCTTGTGTCCACATGGGAGCAGCCATCTTTGACCACATGAGGGCAGCCATCTTGTGTGTTGGAGTGGTGGTCAATTTGCATATTACTCTTTTATTAGATAGAATATGCCTAAGCGACCATTACAACTGGATGACAAGATGACTGGATGCTGGATGACTGGCCAGTAGCTATAATGCACACTGTCCACCAGGGGGCAGATGCTCAATGCAGGAGTTGCCTCCTGGTGGTCAGTTTGCTCCCACAGCCAACCTCCCATGGTCCCTCCCGTTGGGCAACCTGCCCCATCAACCCCAATCTGGACTGTGCAAGATGGCCCCGATCAGCCTCAATTGCTAGCCAGGCCAAGGAAACTCAGCAGTGCACAAATTTTTGCCCCGGGCCACTAGTATATATATTACATTTCCTTATTTATTCATCCACCAATGGACACTTAGGTTGTTTCCATATCTTAGCTTAAGTAAATAATGCTACAATGAACATAGGAGTGCATGTATCTTTTTGAGTTAGTGTTTTGATTTTCTTTATAAATACCCCAAGGTAGAATTGCTGAGCCATATGGTAGTTCTGTTTTTAATTTTTGAGAAACCTCCTAGGAATTTTAAAAAATATTTTATAGATATTTTTATTAAAAAAATATTTTAATACTTTATCATTAATCTTATTTAATCAAGCTAATAAAACTATGTAGTGATAAGCAAATTAGTCCACTATATGTAGTACCATGCTTAAATATAATAAAATTTTATTTTAAAATTTCTTCTAAAAAATTAAAAATATTCTACAATTTATATTTTATAATGACATTTAGGAGAGATACATTTCCTTATAGACAGTTGAATAAATGTTTTAAATACCTTAGCTTCCAGGATCTTAATAAGGTGATCCATCCCTTGATTGTCTCTTAACATTGCTCGTGACTCCTTATCATTTGTAATAACACCTAAGGTTTTGAGAGCCAATAACTGAATAATTGGATATTCTGACTTAAAAAGCTCTAATATAGGAGGAATTGCATTTAGTTCTGGAAGTGTAGCTCGACACCTAAAATCCTGCCATGAAATACAAATGATCAAATAAGTTAATTTTAAAGCAAAATATAGTCTCAATAATAGAGAATTTCCATTTTCTAACAAAGAATATTCTAAGTTATAGTTTTGAAATCTTTCATTCCAGATTCCTTTTTAAAATAATTCATAAACCAAAATAAGCACTCTCATTCAACACTAAAATATTCATTGTAACTATGCAGACATTGTCAATAATAGGAAATAGACATATCTATGACTTATGCAGTATCTATTGTTTCTTTATTTTATAGCAAGTTCTTATTACCATGAATAGTATTACAACGAAAGCTATGCGTAATGAAATTCTTTTCACATTCTCTGTCCTGTGTCAAATAGTATTTGATAAAATAAAATTATGGCATTAGTTATTTATTATCTTTATTCAAATGACTCATTTATTAAATGCAGTGCTATTTGTAGGCCCTGTGCATGCAAATTCACATCAGGTTTAGTTCAGACACATGACCTTTATTTAAGAAATTTACAAGACCAAGGGTTTATTAAAATCTAGGCAAATTGCTCTGCATTGTCTATAATTTCGTGTGTGTGAATTGGGTAGCAATGGGTTGGTTAGAGTGAACAATAGAGAAAACAAGACAAAATGCCATGAAAAGCTCCCAAGCTCTGACATTTTAGATCAAAATATGGTAAATGTAAAAAAAGTATTAAAAGTGGAAAAGGCCTCACAGCTTAGCTTACCTCTATCCATCCATCCTTCAACTGTTAATATTCAGCTTCCTTTAAACATAAAAATTGGAGGTTTCTGTGGTTTTTTTTTTTTTTTTTTTTGGTTGAATTGTATCCCCCCAAAATATAGGTTGGAGTACTAACCCTCAGTTCCTAAAAATTGTGACCTTATTTTAACAAGGTCATTGCAGATATAACTAAGTTATGGCCATAGTGGCTTAGGGTGGGTATTTAATGGTGTCCTTATAAAAATTGGTGTTTATAATGAAAGAAAGGAAATGACAGAGGGAGAGATTGCAGTGCCACAGCTGCAAACCAAGAGACACCAAGGATTGGTGCCATCACCAGAGGCTGGAAAGAGCCAAGGACGGGTTCTACCCAGCATCACAGAAGGAGCATGGCCCTCCTGCCACCTTCATTTCAGAATTCCAGCTTCCAGCACTGTTAGAGGACAAATCCCTACTGTTTGAAGCCGCCAGTTTGTGGTAGTTTGTTACAACAGTCCTGAGAAATTAATAACACGATTATTAACTAGTGCTTCTATTATGAATAGTGGAGGTCTTTTCATTTCTGTTTGATAAAAAAAATATATACACGGAACCCAGCCAGTGAGGCTCAGCTGATTGAGCATGGTCCCCTGCACAAGAGGTCCGCAGTTGCTTCCTGGTCAGGCCACATGCTGGATTTGGGGCTCCATCCCCAGTAGGAGGCGTGCAGGAGGCAGCCAATTGATGTTTCTCTCTCATCAATGTCTCTCTTTTTATCACTATGTCTCTCTCTTTTTATCTCTCTCCCTCCTCTCTCTCTAATATCAGTAAAAACATATTTCTTAAAAATATGGCAAAACGAGCTGGAAAGAAACTTGGGATATAAAACACACACACTCTCAGAGGATTATTTTGGCCAATTGGTTAAGGTAAAGTCTTAAGTAACCAGAAAAGGGAAACAAAGCTGAGCGGTTTTTTCAGGCTGCCCTTTTTGGGAGAAGCAATGGTAAAACTAGTCACTGCCCAGCCAAGTGCGAGGACTGCTAAGGCCACAAATGAATGCTTTCGCTGCCTTTGGCATAAGCCTCTTGGTGTCTCTTTTTCTGTATGACTCGTTGAGATAGTTTACCCAGAACCCTCCCTCATCTTTGCTTTGCCATCTCTTCCTTTCACACTCTACTGTTGGCTACTTATAGTGGTATTTTTGTATTTTCAATTGATCTAAGCTGATCAAATGTGTGTGGGAATTGTTCAGGAACCTGAGCAAAATAAGCAGAGAAAGATATCCATAGTTGTGCATAGTGTCAGGGAGCTGACCTGCAGTGGGTTTAAGGGTGAAAATGTTGCCCTGGCCAGCTTGGCTCAGTGGATAGTGTGAGCCTGTGGAGTGAAGAGTCACAGGTTTGATTCCAGTCAAGGGCATATGCCTGGGTTGCTGGCTCCATCCCCAATATGAGGCGTGCAGGAGGCAGCCAATCAATGATTCTCTCTCATCATTGATGTTTCTATCTTTCTCTCCCTCTCCCTTCTTCTCTGAATCAATAAAATAAATATATTACAGAGAGAGAGAGAGAGAGAGAGAGAGAGAGAGAGAGAGAGAGAGAGAGAGAGAGAGAGCTGAAACCGGTTTGGCTCAGTGGATAGAGGGTTGGCCTGCGGACTGTAAGGTCCCAGTCTCGATTCCGGTCAAGGGCATGTACCTTGGTTGTGGGCACATCCCTAGTGGGGGGGTGTGCAGGAGGCAGTTGATTAACATTTCTCTCTCAGCAATGTTTCTAACTCTCTGTCCCTTTCCCTTCCTTTCTGTAAAAAAAAATCAATATATATATGAAAGAGTGCAAATACTGCGTTGGGGGGTAGGGGCAGAGGTGGGGGACAGAGGTCAAGCCAGGTTTGGGAGGAGAAGGTAATCAGTGTCCATTCCAAGAGAGAGCAGAACAGTGAGGTCACATCTTGCAATTGTGAATGATGAGTTCTGCTCAGTGTCCTCAACTCACTAAGCTTTCACCAATAAATACACCAAAATCCTGAGACACTGAGGAGGGCATATCTTATCCCCACTGTGCTTAGGTCACCACGGTTAAATCAATAGTTCACTGCCCAGGTCAAACCTAGTTAAACATGAATATTAGATTTTCTGTTTCAGAAGAAATACATTTTATCTAGTATAATTCCACCTTAATTTGTTAACCATGACATTCTTTTAAAATTTAAAAATACATCTCTAAAATGCCCTTTCATGGGAGACAAATACTTATAAAATGCAAAAATTGAAAGGAATCTACTTCCTTTATATCTGAATGATCACTATTAAATAGTACTAAGAAGTATTGATTAAAACTGGTGAGTTTCAAGCTTTTTTTTTTTAATAAGAAAGCAAATCCTGCAATCAACTTTTGGTCAAAATACATTTTAGGAACGAAACTTACCTGAACCAGGTTGTAAATACACTCGATGGAATTCTTCTTCACATCGGGGTCTGGGCTGCTCAGCAGTCTGATGAGAGGCTCTACGCCACCATGTTCAAATATCTGGACTTTGCTGGTGTACTCCGCAGACATGTTTGCTAGGCAAAGACTGGCAAACTCGTGGATAACTACCTCTTCTGCATATGAAAAATAAATGACATGAGTATGCTAAATACCTCCTCAGCCATTACTTTAAAACATGTTCTGAAAACCAAAGCTCCACAAATCTTACCTTGGCTGGAGCCCATCTTGGTTTGAGAGCTTTTAATGACAATTCACAATTGATATTTCATAAGCAGTTTTAATAAGTAGTGTAATCAAGTGTGAAAAGTACACCAGTCCCATTTTTTAAAACACATATAGGATGCCAATTTACCTTCTGGAGCAAGCTGAGCAATAACAGAGTTCATGACATCTAACTCTCTCAACAGTTTTTTAAAATCATCTACAACAGAAGCAAAATATTGATGTTTATTATTAATAATAATGGCCATGTCTATTCATTATTCTCTTGTGAGATAAGTTCTATTATCTTTTTTTTTTTTTTACAGATAAGGAAAATGAGGCTAAAAAGCACACTGCAATTAAGTGGTGGGTCCAGGTTTCACACCAGGTCTGCCTGACCCCAGACATGCGCTGGCCTGTGCTCCTTGATCACTGAGCTATTATTCTACCTTCCAAAACACGAGGAAAAATAACCATAAAACTGCAAAATGTGATTAGAACATATGCCAAAATTTTGAGTCATTGTGCCCAACACTTGTTTAGTATATAATAGTAATTCTTTTTTTGTTTTGTTGGAACAGTGTTTTTAAATCTTGATTTTAGTAAACTTTATATAGAATACACATAAACATTATCTTCCACCTTTTTTGTATTAATATATCTTGTTTACATTTCATTTCATTATCAAGATGCCAAAAATGCTTAATGATAAGTACACTGATTTGTTTAAAGTTCACTTTTGTGTTATTTATATGAGTGTAATTAAAGCTAGACAGGTATGGCCATGCTTCTTTTTTGCCATCCTTAACACCCCTTTTCTGAGAAATATACCATGGCTGCTACTTTCATTTTGCAGTTTTTCCTCTTGGTCCGATATCTTTGTCTGTAAGCAAAAATTAGCATCACCAAAATTTTGGAAAAGTTCACTTTGTAGCAGCCAAAGCAGATGGTTGCTGGATGAATTCTTCCACATTAATTGCTGAATATTCTTGCCCTTTTTGGACACTTTTTCCTGTGAAATTCAGGGATGTGGCTATTCTTCAGTTTATCTGTTTCTGTTCAAAATTGCTAAATGAGGGCCAGCAAAATGACAGCCAACTACATGTATGTGAATATGCCTGAAATACAAAAAAGTAATTGAGCTTCTGTGAAGTGTTGTGTCCCAAAGTGGAGGAAATCATTTTATAGTTGAAACTCATTTAAAAAATACATTATCTCCACAGGCTAAGAAATAATAGATCATTCTAAGTGTGCCGGTGACCCGTGGAGATGTGCACCCTCTGGAAGAACCTATTGGCATTCTCTTCTCTTATGAGTCCAGCGTGTATTGCTAGGAATGAGTTTTGGGAAGGCCATAACAAAGTCTCCTCTTTCTCTGGGCTTCTAGGTCTCCAGGCACATTCCCCATTTGGTATACAAAATAACCTTCCACGAAGTAAGCTTCAATGTTTCTGCTGCCTCATTGACCATGAGATCCAAAAGATTCATGCTCTGTGTAATCTCTGCAGGAAAGATCTGCTCCCTCACCGGCGCGGGGGGCGGGGGGCGGGGGAGGGGGGGAGACCCCTTGCTACATCTGTATGTGACACCATGTCTTATTCTGTCAGGGGATTCTCTGTGCCATGAAATCCCTTTCTACCTACGAATGTAGCCCAAATCTGTTCAACAACAGATCTCTTAAGCCCATTCACTAAACCAGTTCCTTATGGTTCAATGGGCAATTCAGATTCACTGGCAGCTTTGTAAATTAGTGGCATCGTTGATCAACTTATTCTGCTTTTTGGCAGCAGATTCAAAGAATCTTTTCTTGAGGTTAAATCTGCCAAAAAAAAAATAGTAAGCTGCTACTTCCATCACTTTAAACACAGTATTGATCTCTGTCCCCTTCTTTTTCAACAGAGGAAACTCAGATATGGCAACTGAATAGAATTTCCAACTTATGGTTTGATCACATGAACATGTTCTAGCTAAACAGTGTGACACCTTCAATTTAGCTGTTTTAGAACTGCCAGCATCTTATTTCATGGAGTACATTCATGCAATCTGTTTTACTTGCATTCTTATTTACATTTTTCCTTTGTATTGAATTCATTGGGTGATGATAGTTAACAAAATTATACAGGTTTCATGTGCACAATTCTACAACACATCACCTGAACATCTCCTTCCATGCCATTTATCCCTGCTATACCCTCCTCCATCTCTCCCACCCTGCTTCCCTCCAGCAATCACATTGTTGTCCGTATCCATCAGTTTTTCTTTTCCCTCCCTCCCTCCTTCCCCTCCCTCCTCCCTCCCTCCCTCCCTCCCTCCCTCCCTTCCTTTCTTCCTTCCTTCCTTCCTGCCTCCCTCCCTCCCTCCCTCCCTCCCTCCCTCCCTTCCTTTTCTCAATACCTCCCGTCCCAACCCAGGCTCCCAATACATTCCATTTCCTGACAGCTGTCAGCCTGTTCTCTATGAGTCTGTCTCTATTTTGCTTGTTAGTTCATTTTTGTTTGTTAGATTTCACATGAGTGAAATCTTATGGTACTTATCTTTCTCTGGCTGGCTTTACTTAGCATAAGAATCTCATAGTCCATCCATGTTGTTCCAATGGGTAAGATTTCCTTTTTTTTTTTTTTTTTTTTTTTTTTTTTTTTACAGCCAAGTAGTAGTCCTTTGCATACATACACCACAGCATTTTTATCCACTCACTTACTGATGGACATTTGGGCTGCTTCCAAATCTTTGCTGTTGTAAATAATGCTGCATGCCTAGGGATGGCATACATACTTTCACATTAGTGCTTTGGATTTCTTCAGATAAATTCTCAGAAGCAGAATCACTGGGTCAAAAAGCAGTTCCATTTTTAATTTTTTGAGATAATTCCATACTGCTTTTCCACATTGACTGCACCAATCTGTGTTCCCACCAACAGTGCCTAACAGCTCCCTTTTCTCCACGTCCTCACCAACACTTGTTTATTAATTTATTGATGGTAGCCATTGATGACAGGTGTGAGGTGATTTTTTATTATAGTTTAAATTTGCATTTCTGTGATCATCAGTGACACTGAGTATCTTTGCATGTCTATTGGCTATCTGTGTGTCCTCTTTGGAGAAGTATCTATTTGGGTCCTTTGACTATTTTTTAATTGTATTGTTTGTTTTTTTGGTGTTGAGCTTTATAAGTTCTTTGTATCAGTGAATATGTTTTCCCATTCAGTGGCTAGTCTTTTCATTTTGTTGATGGTTTCCTTTGCTGTACAAAAAACATTTTAGTCTTGTTTATTTTATTGTTTCGTTTCCCTAGCCTTAGGAGATATATTAGAAAAAAATATTGCTATGAGAAATGTCAGAGATTTGATGGAGGAACTAAGATGGCGGCATAGGTAAACACCTATTGTTCTGCCCCGCGCAACGATTTAAGAACTACAACATAACAACAAAACAAAAATCACCCAGAATCGCCAGAAAGCTGGCTGAGTGAAAACTCCACAAATAAGAGTAAAGGTGGGACACTGAGACTCAGAGGGGCAGTGGGAGCGCAGCCTTGAAGACGGAAACAGGTTAGGAGCCATCCTGGTCACGCGCACGCGGGCTGGGGCTGGAGCAGCAACCCCGGCTGGATTTTGCCAACGGGGAGGGCAGAGACGTCCCACTACACAGATTCCCCAGCACCAGGCGAGGTCCGAGATCCGGGGTACATGGAGACGTCCCACTGCACATATTCCCCAGTGCCAGGAGAGGTCCGAGGTCTGGGGGACGCACCCTGGAAGCTGGGCGTGGCAGAGGTCTCCTAGTCTGCGAGAAACCTGGAGGCGGGGAAAAGAAGTTTGGGTCCAAGTGTCACACAAACCAGCGACTTGCCCCCTGGAAACTTGTCTCCAGGTCCCGGAAATCATCTATTTTACAACCCTGAGCTAGACTTTGGGTGTTCAGACTCATTTGGGGAGAGGCAGAGTTGTCTGGCAAGGGGAAGAGACTAGTGGCTTTCTCTTGGAGGTGTCTGCAGCCATCCCCATCCAACAGAGACCCGCGTGCGCGAGCGCCACATAGGACATAGCTGACACTGAGGCTGCCTGCGCAACTCAGAGACTCCGCCCATCCAACCTGAACACAGTCTCCCTTCACAGCCAATTGGCCTGGAGGTCAAACCCTCCTAGGACTAACAACAACAAGCTGGGTTTAAACTCAAAAATACTGTACAACCCATAAAGGATTGCAGTAAGAGTACCTATCTCAAATAACTGGGGAGGCTGTGCCACTGACCCTTAGAGGATATCTACCACATAAAGCAGCCACTATGCAGAGATATGGAAAGAAATCAGGTGTGAAAGAAATGGAGGAAAAAAGACGACTAGACATAGAGTTCAAAACCACGGTTATAAGGCTTTTCAAGAGGTTCCTAGAAAAGGCCGATGAACTTAATGAGAATTACGAGCAAATAAACAAGACCAACCAGGAAATGAATGAGACTTACAAGGAAATGAATGAGACCCTCAGGGAAATGAACAAGACCTCTGAGGATATGAACCATACCCTCACAGATATGAAAAAGGACCAACTAGAAATCAAGCATACACAGACTGAAATAAAAAATATTACACAAAGTCCTAAAAGCAGTCCAGAGGGCCACAAGAACCAAGTCAAAGATTTGAAATACAAAGAAGCAAAATTCACTCGGCTGGAAAAACAAGAAACAAAAAGAATTCAGAAAATTGAAGATAGTGTAAGGAGCCTCTGGGACAACCTCAAGCATGCCAACATCTGAATTATTGGGGTGCCAGAAAAAGAGAGAGAGCAAGTTAATGAAAACCTACTTGAAGAAATAGTGACTGAAAACTTCCCCCACCTGGTGAAAGAAACTGACTTAAAAGCCCAAGAAGTACATAGAACGCCAAAATATAGGAATCTAAAGAGGACCACACCAAGACATATCATAATTAAAATGCCAAGAGCAAAAGATAAAGAGAGAATATTAAAAGCAGCAAGAGAAAAACAGTTGGTTACCTACAGGGGAGCACCCATACGATTGTCAGCGGATTTCTCAACAGAAACGATGCAGGCCAGACGGGAGTGACAAGAAATATTCAAAGTGACGAATAGCAAGAATCTACAACCAAGATTACTCTATCCAGCAAAGCTATCATTCAGAATTGAAGATCAGATAAAGTGCTTCACAGATAAGAAAAAGCTAAAGGAGTTCATCACCACCAAACCAATATTATATGAAATGCTGAAAGATATTCTTTAAGAAGAGGAAGAAGAAAAAGGTAAAAATATAAATGATAAACAACAAATACACATCTATCAACAAATGAACATAAAAATCAAGTGAATTGATAGGCTGATGAACAGGATAAACTGGTGAATATAACAGAAACATGGACATAGAGAGGGAATGGACTGACAATTCTTGGGGAGAAAAGGGTTGTGGGAAGTACAGCAAGAGATTGGACAAAAATCTTGCAACAATGGGAGAGGACAGTGGGGAGGGGGAGGTGAGGGTGGAGGGTAGGATAGGTACAGGGTGGAGTGGAGATATAGGGGGATAAAAAAGGGGAAACAATGTAATTAATAAACTGAACAATAAAGATAAATAAATAAAAAAGAACAATTATGATTAAAAAAAAAAAAGAAATGTCAGAGATTTTACTGCCTATGTTTTCTTCTAGGATTTTTATGTCTTAGAGTCTAACATTTAAGTCTTTAATCCATGGTAAATTCATTCTTGTGTATGGTGTACAAAGGCGGTCTGGTTTAACTTTTTGCATGTGTCTGTCCAATTATCACAAACTATTTATTGAATAGATTATCATTACCCCATTGTATGTTTTTGCTTCCTTTGTCAAAGATTACTTGACTATAAAGTTGTGGTTTTATTACTGGACTCTCTAATTCTGTTCTATATATATATATATATATATATATATATATATATATGCCAGTACCATGCTCTTTTGAATACTATAGCCTTATAGTATAGTTTGATATCAAGTAGTGGAATTCCTGAACTTTATTCTGTGGTTATTTGGGGTCTTTTGTGGTTCATATAAATTTTTGAAATATATTTCCTAATTCTGTGACATATTCCATTGGTATCTTGATAGGAATTGTGTTGAATCTATATGTTTTAATCCATGAACATGGTATATGCTTCCACTTATTTGTATCTTCTTCAATTTCTTTCTTCATTGTCTTATAATTTTCTGAGTACAGATCTTGTACATCCTTGATTGAATGTATTCTGAGGTATTTTATTCCTTTTGAAGGAATTATGAATGGGATAGTTTTCTTAAATTCCCTTCCTGATAGGTCGTTATTGGTATACTAGTGGTCCAGTGCATGAAATTTGTGCACACAGGGAGCGTGGGTTTGTCTCTCAGCCAGGGCTGCATCCTCTCCAATCTGAGACCCCTGTGGGATAGGGCCTAAACTGGCAGTTGGACAATCCTCTCAGTAATCCAGGACTGCTGGCTCCTAACCACTCACCTGCCTGACTACTTGATCACCCCTAACCACTTTGCCTGCTGGCCTGATTGCCCCAACTAGTCCCTTTTGCCAGCCTGCTCGGCCGCACTGCCCCCTCCACCAGCCTGATCACCCTCAACTGCCTTCCCCTCCTAGCCTGATCACCCCTAACTGCTTCTGCCTCGGCTCTGCCACCATGGCTTTGTCCAGAGGACTTCTGGAAGGTCTCATGGTCTAATTAGCATATTACCCTTTTATTAATATAGATATGATATGATGTACTGCCATAACTATAACATATGTACCAGTATTACTCTATGAAAATACATACTTCATGTGGTAGGAAGGCATCTAATACATTATATTGTATATGTTGTAAGTAGTAGGAAATACTGTATTAATAACAATAATATACATCCTGTGACTTCCCTTCTTGTTCTGGGAATGCTTCCCCAGTTCTTTGAATGTTTCCTGGCCCCTAATGTATCTTTTTTGTCCTTCAGTGTAACTTTATTTACTGTTTATTGCACATGATTTGAGGTCTTTAATTTCTAAGCACCAAAGATTCAAAGGACTATTTTTTCCATGAAGTTTAACATTAACATCAGTGAATTCATGTATTCATGTGTTTTTATTGTAAACATCTAAATTATTCACATTGTCATAGTTCCTGAACTCATAAGCGTGGACCATGCACAGGCTGGCAGCAAGCCAGGAAGCCACTCTGAAAGCAAACAGATACTCTGCATAAGGAGAAAAGTCATTGCACAACATTTAATGCCAACCTCAGTCACTTCAGAATGTTATATATATTGACTTCTTAATTCATATAGTACAGGGAACTCAACTGCTTGGTTGGTGATGGGGTTGACCTGGTTTCAGGAGGATTACTCCTGAAATAATTAAGGAAATGGGGGCTCAGTCTTTTCTTGGTTGCTTGCTCCTCTCTAGCACCTTCATCTTTCTTCTCATCCTCAGCTTCTTGGGCATCTTCTCCTTCACCTTCACCTCCTTCTTCCTCCTTTGCATCCTCAAATTCTTCCTTGGCACTTTCTTCCTCTTCCTCTCCTTCCTCTTCTCCTCCTCTTCAGCTTCTCCTTCAGAGGGGGGGTTCGTGCATAGTTTCCTCTGCTTTTGCAGCCTCCATGTTCTCCTCCACTTCAATCTGCTCCTCCTGGATGTGGCTGGTGTATTAAGAAGGGAAGGAGCCAGCAGACATCAAGTAGAAGCTGGTCTGTAAACCACCATAGGCAGATTGACCAAAGACCTGGGAACTGGGGGAGTAGCCGCTGGCTATGTTTCCCACGCTGGTGAAACTGAGCCGGGTCTCCTCACCTTCCAAGAGTTTCCTGTAAGCTGCAATGTCAGTGTCCAAAGCCACAATGAGGAGGTCCTGGTATTCTTTGAAATATCATGCCATTTCACTCTTTGTAGTTCTCAACTCATTTTCTATTTGTTGATTGTGTCCTGCATAGCACTAACATCTGAGTTCTGCTTATCCTCCATCTCTCCCGGCTGCTTTCCCAGAGCTTAGTTCATGCCCTGCCATGCTTCCATCTCCAGGGTCTTGGTCTTAAGCAGGCAGCGGCTTTCAGACACCTCCTCCTTGGCTGTGTGCACCCCATAGATGTTCTTGACAGTGCTCTCAGTCAGCATGGTGAAGCGGCTCTTGTACCATTCTTCGGCATTCTGCATGTTCTTGGCAGCCAGCTTCTCATACTGGGCGCAGACATCCTTGAGCCGGCAGAGAGGTCGGATTTGGAAAACATGTCCATCTCCATAAAGATCTGAGCATACTGGATTTGCACCTGCAGCCAGCGATCTCCTCTTCATGCACCTTCTTCAGAAGGGAGATTTAGTCCATCAGGCTGTCCATGCACTTTTAAGCTCAGCACCAGTGAGAGCTGCCTCATCTGCACCTTTGCTCGACTCCATCAGCCAGCCCTCTGCCTCATCATGGTTCAGCACTTCTTCCTGGTAGCATGCCTGCAGGTTGCTCCCAGTCCCTTCCAAGCTCTGGTGCCCTCTCTTCCCCAGGGACTGGGTTTGGTGGGCGGGGCCACAGGCATCCTATTTTCATTGAAATGTTCAACCCTGGTCTGCTCCACCAGTGTGCACAGGCAGCCCAGGGGCATACAGTAATCCCAGAGACCCTGGTCACCCCTGCCTACCCATGTCCCCTATGGCGGCCTGGCCCCCATGGGTGGAGGCAGGCATAGCCACCCTGGCCTCCCTTGACTGCCCTGTTACTGATCTTGGTCTTGACCCAGTGGGCAGCGTCAGGCGCCTGTACCCAAAAGGTGGAGTCAGGTGCTGCCTGCCATGCCCAACTGACCCCAATGGCGGCCTGGACCCAGCAGGTAGCCTCAGGCGCTGCCTGCCAGGCCTGCCCCCATCCCCCATGGTGGACTGGACCCCCAGGGAGGTGTCAGACACTGCGGCCCCACCCTCCTCTGCCTGCCCTTTTACTGATTTCAGCCTTGACTCAGTGGGCAGCATCAGGAGCAGCCAGTCTGCCCTGCCCTACCCTGATGGCTGCCTGGACCCCAAGGTCCGCGTCAGGTGCTGCCACCACTCCCTCCCTTGCCTGCCCAGTTATTGATCATGGCCTCGGTGCTACCCGCCTGGCCTGCCCAGTCCTCCATGGTGGGGCAGTGATCTGGACCCCCACCACCCCAAGCCCAGCCATGGCCCAGCTTTGGGCAGCTGGGCTCTGGCCTCCCTGCTGGGTATGGGGCATTGATCTGAACCCCTGCTGCCTGAAGTGTTGCCATGGCTGGGCTTCCCATGGCAGGAGAGGGGGTGCTGGGCCACCATCTTGGTTTGGGTTTATTTGCTCCTGATTGGATTGTGGGTGTGGCTTGATCAGAGGTACAGTCAATTTGCATAGTACTCTGTTATTAAATAGGATAAAATTGCAAACTGATTTCTGGATATTTATTTTGTATTTTGCTACTTTACTAATTCATTTATCAGTCGTAGTAGGTTTTTTTTTTTAATAGAATCTTTAGGGTTCTCTATATACAGTATTTTGTCATCTGCAAATAATGACAGTTTTACTTCTTCCTTTCCAATTTGGATGCCTTTTGTTTCCTCTTTTTGTCTGAGTACTGTGGCTAGGACTTCCATTACTGTGTTTAATAAGAGTGCTCAAAGTGGACATCTCTGTTTTGTTCCGATCTTTTGGGAAACACTTCTAGTTTTTGCTCATTGGGTACAGTAAACCCTCAAATTTGCAGACCTCAATGTACTGGATTTGGGGTTTAATGGATTAAATTTCCAGTCCATATGTCATATGTGAAAAATAACACCCTGTTATGTTAATCTTAAAATGCTTTTAACCAAGATTTGCTTATAATTAACAGGTCATTTTTTGTTATTAATTCACTGTTATTTTTAACAAATTATTACAAATAGGCCATATGTTGGAAAAAACACTGTAGTAATTTTGCCAACAGAAATAAATATAACTTATCTACAACTATAGTCTACATATTTAAATCCAAGAGTCACCACTCATAATGCTTAAGGAATGATTAGCACATGATCACACCACATCACACATGGTAATTGAGTTCTGATGTTTTGTGGCATGACCTTCTGCAGCAATTTTAATGCTGGCTGGCCAGTGTTCCTATGTATGCTGAGATGTGTACCAGCTGAATGCATTTGTTTACTCCAGTGAATGGTGAATGCACACATTTACTAGACCTACTCAGTATAAATTTAAAAGTACTGTAATATATATAGAAAACTTTTCTGTAAAAGTAAGCTTTTCATACGTACTTAATTACAAAATGTGTCTACATAAGTAAAAACAGGTAAACTTTTAATACGCACATTCAGAAAACTTACTTTATTATATAATGGACTTTCACCTTTAAATGGACACCCTTTCACCTGAATTAGTCTATTATGTTGAGGTTCTATTATATGATGTTGGCTGTGGGTTTGTAATATATGTATTTGTTCTGTTGAATTATGCTTCCTCCATTCCCTGCTGAGAGTTTTTATCATAGATGGGTGCTGGATTTTATCAAATGCTTTTCTGCATCTATCGATATGATTATGTATCTTTTATCCTTCATTTCACTTCTATAGTATTACATTTATTGATTTGTGAATATTATACAATAAATCCCACTTGGTTGTGGTATATCTTTTAAATATATTGCTGGATTTGGTTTGCTAATACTTTGTTAAGGATTTTTTAAATTGACTTTGGAGAGAGAGAGGTAGAGGAATAGAGAGATAGAAACACTGATGAGAGAGAAACATTGATCATTGATTGGCTGCCTCCTGCATGCCCTTCTCTGGGCATGGATCCTGCGATCTGGGCATGTTGCGCGCTTGGGTACAGCAGCACAACGCCAGCCTGAACGCAGCTGAGCACAGAGACTAAGCTAGCAGAATTGGGACAGAGAGTGAATGGGACTAAGCTTTGGCATGGTCTGAACTGAGGCACAGAACTTCTGGACCCTGACCCTTCTCCCACTGCAAAATGGATGGAGATTAGATACCAGGAACCTGGGGACAGTCTTTTATTTCTACTCCAATAACAGACCACAGTACATCTCATTCTTATGCACGGGCCACCAAAATGCCTTTCTTATGACCCCATGGGCGAGCCCTACTGGTATCAGCAGCACTACCCGGCTCAGTGTGGCTTCTTCTATAAATTTTTGGTTATCAGGCTAGTCTTTAGATGGTTATTAGGGGTGACTGTTCTATAATTCAGTTGTAATTCCATTTTGGTCCTAGGAGGGGGATGAGTATATCTTCCACCTACTATGCTGCCATCTTGGATTTCCCTCCAATTTGTTGGTTGCATAATTTTGGCCATCTAATTTATCCTTGACCTTGTATATGCTTACATTATCCTTTTCCTAAGATGGCAAGCTCTTCTGATTGCCTTAAGTGATACAAAGTCTATACTTCAAAGGCTACTTCTCACATGGATCCCGATGAAATCTCTGTTTAACTGACTTCATTAAATGAGTCTCTGTTATAAGGTCTCATCAAACTAAATACAAAGTTTCAATTAAAAGAAGACAGTGTATGTCTGTCTCAAATGATTCAGGCTTGGCATAGGCACATAGCTCAAGCACTCTAGGTGGGTGGCGGGGAGAAGCAAAAATTTGTTTGCAACTGCCAAAGGGAAAGATGGCTCTCTTAGCAATCCTTCTAGCAGGTGGAATTCTATTGAAACTTCTGTTGGTTTATCCACTATGAATATAGTTATATTATCGAGTGCATGAAAAACATATTAAGAGATGAATTTCTGAAGAAGCAGCCATTTTTTTTAAAGACTTCCCAAGGATGATAAATTAACTGTGTATTTAGAGATTATTATGGAAGCATGACTTTTCATTGAGATCAAATGACTGCTTATTTTTGTTCTAGGTTTTCCATGGGCATGTGTGAAAAATGAAGCAAAGCTGTTAATTGCTCTCTTAACAAAAAAAGGAAATTCACACGCAGTTGAAGATGCAATGTGTTTTATCCATGTCCACAATAGAGCAAACAGAGAATCAGTTCAGTTCATCCCCAAAATGGTTTATATGTGTTGTTTTTTCACTCAGTTCATAGAATCAATGGAAATATCTTAGAAGTTCATTCAGCATACCTGAGACTCAAGCACTCAATGGAGACCTTGAAGCAGTAAAGTTCTTTCCATTGTTAAGCTTGGCAGGTTGCAGACTGCACTGGCGCTAGCACACTGGTCCTTGCCTAGCAACCAGCCTACAAAATATGGCTTGGCAGGTCTAAGAGGGTCAATTCATTTAGTACCCAAATATAACAATAATCCTTAATATTTTTGGGTCACAGATTTTTTTTAGAAACTCATGAAATTTCTTTTATTAATCTGCTCAGAAAAAGAGTTTGCAACCAGTTTGGAGGGCTTCACAGATTATAAACTTCTTATCTATTGGAACATGAGAATACAGAATAACATGAATAGAAATTAAGAGCTAAGTAAGCAGGAAAAAGTCACAGAGGGATAGACATTAAGCTAGAAAATATAAGTATAAATAAGAAATTATAAGTTATCCTTTCCAAATGATATCATTCTTTTCCAATGTCATTGAGAAGGATTAAGCATTCACACTAATGTTAAGGATCATAAAAGATTTGGTGAATAGAAAGTCTGCTAAACTATGATTCAGAGAGTAAAGTTCCAATTCTAGAACTAATCTTAGTTCTGTTAATAGCCATCTGCATGACTTTGGGCCAAGAACCTAATCCTTTAGGGATAATTCTTGTTTTTAAAATTTACAAAGCACCTTTGGTTTTCAAATTCTGTAGTGTGTAAACAGAATAAAGACATAAGAAAATTTTTAATTTTCCTTTTTTTGGCTATAAATACATTCAACACAGCACATTCAGTATGGCAATGCTTGATATAAATTTATGAAGTCCCTGCAATATAAATGATTACTGCTTTATTTAACTTCTCTGTGCATCAGCTGTCCCATATGTAAAGAAAAAAATAATAGCACCGACCTCATTAGTGATTTAATACATAAACAGCACATACAATACATTAAGTATTGACTGATGTTATCATAATCCAAGTTGGTGGAACACCTACTCCCTCATGACTGTCCTCATCCTGCTGCCGTCCCCAGAAATACTCCCAGAGCCCCAGCACAGCCACCGTTTGGAACTCCTGCAGTTGCTGCCAAACCCCATCCACTAAAATTCCCCCACACAGGTGCTACTTGTGTACTCTGCAGGTGAGGTGATAAGGGTATGGATGCCAGACAAAGCTTTCTTCCCCTTTCCCCCCGGCCCCAACCTCCACTCACAACTGTCTCTGAAAACACTAAGGCCACAGTCCTGCTGGACACCATAGAATAAGGTGATGCCTCTGCCTTCAACAGTGTTCAGGGAAAGTGAGGGAGAGGGGGTCAGGTCGTTGGGGGAAAGTATAATACAGGAAGAAAGTCTGATAGTTTTAGCCAAGGTCTATGATAGAGACATGTTCATTCCTAGCTTCCTGAGGTTCATGTTAGAATTCAGTCTCCACCAAGAATATAATTTTTAAATTATAAACTAGATGACTGGTGCATGAAATTTGTGCATGGAGGAAGGGGAGTCCCCCTCAGCCCAGCCTGCACCCTCTCAAATCTGGGATATCCCTCTCACAATTTGGGACTGCTAGCTCCTAACCACTCACCTGCCTGCTGACTTGGTTGCCCCTATTTGACCCCCCTGCTGGTCTTGTCACCCCCAACTGCTCCCTTGCCAGCCTGATTGCCCCATGCAGCCTAGTGTTCAGTCGTCCAACTGGTTGTTTCGATTGTGACAGCCCCTGGCTTTTTATATATTAGGACTAGAGACCCGTTGCAGGAAGATTCCTACAAGAATAGAACTTCCTGCAGCCAGAGGAAAGCTCCCTCCCTTCTCTGCGGCCTCGCTCCCTTCTCCACTATCTCACTCTCTCCTGTCTCCACTGCCTTGCTCGCTCCCATATCCACTGCCTTGCTCCCATCTCCACTGCCTCACTCCTGTCTCCTTTGCCTTGCTCCCTGCCTTCTCCCTGCCCTGCTTGGTTACTTCTCCATAGCTTTGCTCCCTTCTGCAGTGCTTGGCTTCTTTCAACACCCTCTTCTGTGCCTGGATATGCAAATTAACCACCATCTCGGTTAGGTTTATTTGCATTCCTGCTCTGATTGGCTTGTGGGTGTGGCTTGTGGGCGTGGCTTGATCAGAGGTATGGTCAATTTGCATATTAGTATTTTATTAGATAGGATTACAAAGCTTTTGTTGGGTAACTCAGAAACCTACAATTATAGCATGAAAATGACTTACCCATGAAAACTTAATGCTGTTCATTAGTGAGGGAATGCCTTTATTTGCATGATTTTTGGTCAAACTGTTATTCTAGTAAACATCCTATCTAATAAAAGAGTAATACGCAGATTGACCATCACTCCAACACACAAGAGGGCTGCCCCCATTTTGTCAAAGATCCTGCCCTCATGTAGACACAAGATGACTACCACATGATGGCCTACAGGGAAGGGCCATTGGGAGGTTCCAGGCCTGCAAGGGAGGGCAGTTGTGGGCCATCAAGCAGCAGGAGAGAGCAGTTGGGAGGGAGCAGGCCTGCAAGGAAGGGCAGTTGGGGACTATCAAGCCTGCAGGGGAAGGTAGTTAGGGGTGACCAGGCCAGCAGAGGAGGAAAGTTGGGAGCTATCAGGCTGGCAAGGGAGCAGTTACACATCAATTAGGCTGGCAGGGTAGTGGTTAGGGGGTGATCAGGCTGGCAGGCAGAAGTGGTTAGGGGCAATCAAAGAGGCAGGCAGGTAATCAGTTTGGAGTCCACAGTCATGAATTGTGGGAAGGATGTCTGACTGCCCTTTTAGGCCCGATCCTACTGGGCAGTTGGACATCCCTTGAGGGGTCCCAGATTGGAGAGGGTGCAGGCTGGGCTGAGGGACATCCCCCGCCTCCCATGCGCAAATTTCGTGCACTGGGCCTCTAGTAATAACATATTTTAACTAATATTATTGCTCCATCCTATTAAATATATGAAAATATTTGAACAAATCATAGATCTGATTTAAATGTATGTCTGAATTTATTTTTGGCAAAATATAGTTTGTGGCTTCAAAGAATAAATGTATAAAAACTCTTTACCCTGCGTTTCCTTCACTACAAAATACTTATAAAGAGTAACTTACATATAGTCAGACAAATTACATTATACTAACTTAAGAAAAAAACTATTGCAATTTTAAAAGACAACAATTGCTCTCCTAACTAGTAAGTCTGAAACATCACCAACTTAGATAGCATTTGCACATATTTTTATATTTTAAAAAATATTCCTTAAAATATGAAATCATACATTTAATATATCTTACTTAACTTTTCTGTTAACAGTAAAGTTAGTTTAAACAAAATTAAAATAAATCTCTTAACATTAAATTTACAAGGCATTTATGAGATTACTTATTTTTAAAAGTCTTTACTTACTATTAGAAGCCATAATTCCAAATATCATAGTGGCATTTCTTCTTACAATTTTGTCTTCATGGGTGATAAGTTTAGTTAAAGGTTCCACTGCTCCAAGTTCAAGAAGGGTTGCTTTATTTTCCTCACCTGACATGACAGGTAAAATAAAATAATGCATGGCTACCATCAATTTCACCAAAATTTCTTTGTGTTACTCCAATTTCTTATTTTCCATCTGCCTTTCCCATTCCTCTCCTTCCTGATGTCTTTCCCCCAGACTCAACTTTAGAGCACAGATATTCTGGATGTCTGCTGCTCTCCCTTCCTCCATGTTTATGAAGCTGGCTTCCTCTTGCCATTCAGTGCTCAGCTCACCCTGTGCCTCCTGAGAGGTCTCCTTCCCCAGTCTGTCTAATGTTGTCACCACCTCCAAGTCTTCCTTATCTCTTTCTCCTGCTTTATTGTCTTCAGACCACTGAATGACCTCTCTGCATGGTTTGCCTACTCTGCTATAACTTAACTTTCCATGAGGACAGATACCCTTTCTGTTCTATTCTCTCAGATCCTCACTCAGTGCCTACCATAGTGTCAGTCATGTGATGACATAATAAATTGAATAATTGCTTAGTTAGTTATAAAATTAATCAACATTCATAGGAGTAGGTTATTTATTTTCTATTGCATGATGGTCTCAAGATCTTTGAGCTATTGATTTTTTATTTAATTCTATTGTGGCATGGCACATTTTTTATAATTGGAATTCTTTTAAATTGATTAAGGCTTGTTGATGGCCCAGAATATGGTCTATTTGAAAAATGTTCTCTATACACTTGAGAAGAATGTATATCCTGCTATTTTTGGAGTGCTCTATAACTATCAATTAGGTTAAAGTAATTAATATTGCTGCTTCAATCTTTTAGTCTTTTAATGATGCACTATTTACTTGTTTTTTCATTAATTGGGAGGTGGGCATCAAAATCCCCAGCTACAATTGTGGCTATCTATTTTGTCTTGAATTTCTAGTTTCTTGTATTTTAAAGACATTAGGTAATGACTGTTTAGGATTTTTCATAGCCTCTTGATTAATTGATTCCTTTATCATTATAAAATGACTTTCTTTACCTCTGTACTATCTTTTCTGTCTACTTTTATGATATTAATAAAGCTATTCCATCTTTCATTTGTTTGGTATTACCACAGGATAGTTTTTCATCATTTTACTTTCAAATAATTTGTGTTATTATATTCTAAGTGCATTACTTGATGGTGGCATATAGTTTGGTCTTGCTTTTTATCCAAGATAACACTCTCTCCTTATTAATTGAAGTACTTAGACCATTTTATATCCAATTTGATTTTTGATAGGGTTAGGTTTAAATTTGCCATCTTGTCATTTGTTTTTATATGCCCCATTATTTTTTGTTTTCTTTTTCCTTCTTTGTATAAACTAAATATTTCTTATTATTCCATTTCATTTCCTTGATTAGCTTATTTGATATTTTTTGTTCTGTTATTTTACTGTTTGTATTAGGGTTTGTAGTATACATTCTATGAAAATCTACTTTCAAGTGATAATTCAAGAACCTTACAATAGTATACTTCCATTTTCCTATTTCTACCTTTGTGCTGTTGTTGTCATATATTGTATTCATATGTTTCAGACCACAACATATGATTGTTATTTTGGTTTAAAATAACCAACTTGCTTTTTAAGTTATTTCAATAATTTAAAAAATCTAAATGTTACTCTATCTTTATCCATATTTTTATGTGGCATAATTTTGCTTTTGTCTAAACTACCTACCTACTATATCATAGTTAGCAGTGTGGGTCTGCCCTCAATGAACTCTTTTAAGCTTTTATCTTTATCACTAATTTCAAGCAATTTGATTATAATGTAAGTTGGTGTGGTTTTCTTCATAGTCATTGTGATTGGTTTTTTATTTCTAATCACAGTTGACATATCTTATTATATTATTTTCAGATGTACATCCCAGTGATTGAGTTTTGGTGAGCTTCTTGGATCTGTGGGTTTGGAGTTTTCATTAAATTGGGGGTATTTATGACTATCATTTCCTCAATTTTTTTTTCTGTCTTTTACTTCTTTTAGAGATTCTAGTCACACATATATTGGTTTACTTTCAATTTGCTTATTGATTTATATCTTCTTATGGGTTATATTTTCCTGCCTGGAAATTTTTTATTGGATGCCAAACATTGTACATTTTACCTTTGAGTAATGAATATGTTTGTATTCTAGAAATTTGTTCTGGGACACAGTTATTTGGAAACAATTTGAACCTTTTAGATCTTTCAGAACATTGATTAATCTAGGTTAATTATTTCTAACTACCAAAACTCTGTGTTCTGCACAATGGTCCATGCATCCTGAGATTTGTGGTCTGGCTATAAGAACAAGCACTATTTCTGGCCTTGTGTGAGCGCCAGGCACTGTTGCCACTAATCCTGTTGGATTCTTTGACTTCAAGTAATTCTCTCACATGTGCATGCTGATCAGTACTCAGCTCAATACCCGACTGGGCTGCTTTACAGATCTCCTGAGTTCTCTCTCAGTTAATTCCATCCTGAAAACTTTTGCTGCCTTTTGTACCCTGGACTTTCAGGTATGTCTTCTCAATTCAGAGAGTCCAATAGGCTCTGCACAGGCTCCCCCTTCTTGTGTGATACCTTGGAAACTCTGAAATTAGTAAGCTGAGGCAGTCATAGCACTTCTTTCCTTCGTTTTCTGTCCCTCCATGATCACTGTCCTTCATTGCCTAATAGTCAATGTTTTGCCAACTGCTACTTCATATAGTTTGCCTATTTTATTGGTTGTTTTGGTTAGAGGGTAAATCTGGACCCCTTACTCTATCTTGGCCAGAAGGCAAAGTCCCATCATTTATCTTAAAAACTATTTTAGAAAATGCTGCTAGTATAAAACACCAGACTTACAATAACTTCTATATCAATTAAATATAAAATACATGCCTATCTATTTATTCACCTCATGTCATACAAAAGATGACATGTAATTAGGTACATCGGACTTATGATGATTCTATAAGGCTGAATGAGACTTATGCTACCACAAATGCATAATCCAATGTTTCCATGAAATTGATCCAGTATTCTATATAATCTGTTCATAAATTATATCTTCCAGAACCACTCTGGATTTGATCTGGATTCCCAATGATGACAAGAGTGACATAATGAGGTGAGTATTTTATCATTTATTAACTGTTTATTTTTTTGTTTTATCATACAAGTCCTCAACCAATGTTTAATCATTTCTTTAAAATCAAATTGTTCCTTAGTTTAAAAGATCTTGTTAAAAATACACTAAACTCTTCAAATAGTCACAATTAAAATGTTATACAGTATAATAAAAATCTAATTTTATCACCATTGAAGTGAATTAAAGTACAATAATCTTGTATGTTTGTAAATCCTCAATGGATAAATCTCTCAATAGAATTAGATTTGTAACATTTACAATGTTTTAATAAACTTTATTTTTTATAACAGTTTCACTTTCACAGAAAAATTGCAAAGATAATACAGGGAGTTCCCACATATCCCACACCAAGCTTTCTCTGTTATTAATATTTTACACTATTTTTGGTACATTTGATACAATTTGAGCCATTATTGATGTTATTATTAATTAAAAGTAACAGTTAACTCAGAATTCCTTATTTTAGCCTAATATTTTTTCCCTTTTCTAGGATCTTATCTATGATTCCCCCATGAGATTTCTAATCACATACCCTTAACACCTCTTGGCTGTGAGAGTTACCCAGAATTTCTGGCTAAAATATTTGTAAGATGTCCCTGAGTGGGAATTTTCTTCTTTTTAAATAAAAATTAGACTGGGGTTATATATTTTTTGGGGAAATAATACAGAAGTAAAGTGCCATTTTCATTATATTGTGTCAAGGACACCTGACTTACTGACAAGATTATCAAACTTATTACTGTTGATGTTGATTTTGATCACTTGGCTGAAGTAGTTTTGTCAGGTTTATAACTGTAAACTTATTATTTGTTTGCTATTTCCTTACTGTTCTCTTTGGAAAGAAGTCACTAGGCACAGCCCACACCTAAAGAAGTTATATTTTGCCTCCTGGAGAGCAGAGTATCTACATAAGTTATTCAGAATTCTTCCGCTTGGGAGGTTTATCTTTTCTCTTCCATTTATAAACTCACCCAATCATTTATGTATTGAAGTATACTCATGGATATTTATGTTCTACTTTGGGTTATAATCCAATACTACTTTATTTTGTTGCTCAAATTGTTTGGCTTTGGCCACTGGGAGCTCTTTCAGATCCTGTATCGTTTACAATTGTTTAAACAAAGTCTTCAAAATGACTCTTCTACCCAGTGTGTGTGTGTGGGGGGGGGGGGGGGGCGGGAAAAACTCCTTAAGATTAAGTTAGGCACTTGGGGAGATACATTACTTTCAGGTAATGCAATAAATGATATTCTGGTTGTCTGAAAGAATTCATCTGACAAGAAGTAAGTTAAAGACTGAGGAGAAAAGTGCCCCTTATGAGTAAATATTTTAAGCAACTAATGACATAGAAAGACAAACTAAAAAAAAAAAAAAAAAAAAAAAAAATCCAAACCTTTTAAAGCAAACTTATAAATGGCTTCACATGCTTTGGCCAAAATTTCTTCTTCAGGGGAATTAAGCATTAGCACCACAGTTGCTACTTTTTTGCTTTCAATTGTTAATGGATCAAACTGAAATGCAGGGAGAGAAATATCAGATTCACATTTGAGCTTTGAAAAACACATTAAAAATGAATAGTGTCTTGAGACTTAAATAGAACACAATCTTATAAAAAGGATGTGGTCACTGCTCCTAAATGCATTGTCAAGTTTTTACTTAGAAAGCATTATTAATACAAAGACAGCTGTCCACACTGATAGCGCTGGGAATACTATCAGCATTAGTTATAAGCAATAGTTTATTCAGAATTCCTTAATTTTAGCCTAATATTCTTTCTCTTTTCCAGGATCTTATCTAGGATTCCCCCATGAGATTTCTTATCACATACCCTTAGCTTCTCTTGGCTGTGAGAGTTACCCAGGATTTCTGGCTACATATTTGTAGGGTTTCCCTGAGTGGGAATTTTCTTCTTTTTAAATAAAAATTAGACTGGGGTTATAGGTTTATGGGGGAAAGAGCAAAGCATTTTGGAATCTGGCAGACTTAGTCTCTTAATTTAGCTGTGTGGAATCAAACAAGTTACTTAAGCCAGTAGAATTTCAGTTTCCCTTTCTGTTTAATGGGCAAAATAATTGAGGAGAGAATTAGATCATCTACATCCCACACTGAGCACATTGACACATAATAGATGCTCATTAAATAGCAGATGACAGCATAATTCTTAACACACAAGAATTCTTGAGTACCTGTATAATTAATTGCCTTGACAGTCTCAATAATCTGTATCTGCTTTCTGATTACTACACGCTTTCTCAGAAAGCAGCTATTACAATTGAAAACCAATAGAAAAAAATTATATAAAAAATGTAAAATTGGAAAAAGTCTGGAACAGAGAAAATAATAATATAAAGAAAAAGTATAGGACTGTAAGAAGACCTACTGGTATATCCTGCTGTGATCTTAAGAGTCCTGAGAATGCATGTGCAGCTGAATGAACCTATGGACTTTGTTTGTCAAGGAGAAAATACATTATTACACAATTTCTATTCCATTTCCAGACTGGTGGAGGAGGGAGTTCTGCTTATGTTAAAGGAAAAAAAATGGCCCTAGCTGCTTTGGTCCAATGGATAGAGTGTTGGCCTGTGGACTGAAAGGTCCCAGGTTTGATTCCAGTCAAGGGTACATGCCCAAGTGAGGGTTCGATCTCCAGTAGGGGCCATGTAGGAAGCAGCTGATCAATCATTCTTTTATCATTGATGTTTCTATATATATCCTTTTCTCTCTGAAATCAATAAAAATATTTTTTGAAAATTATGAGTTTCAAAGCTTTAACTGGTTCTTACTGTATAGCTTATTGTCTTTTAGGATAACAAAAAATGTTCAGTTATAGGTAGAGGATGGAGAGATAGATCAGTCTGAATAAGGAAACAATTGTATGAGGTTGGAAGAATGAAGAAGACAGAGAAGATAGCAGTGAGCAGAGACCTGAAAGGACATTGTTGGGATAAAAATTCTCCTTGGAGGGGAAAAGGCTATTGGATTTTAGAGCAGCATTATCTAACATCCAAAGTAAGGTGTCGTTTGTGTATGTCTGACTTTATACTAGAAGCTGTAAGAGTTATAAAAGTCATGTTGCTCATTCTCAAGCCTTTTAGACTCTTTTTGGAGAGAAAATCTTCAGTAAAAGTTGGCCATATCCTCCAGGCTTGTAACACTTGCAGGTGTCCAGTGTCGTGACCAGTGAGAACAAAACAGCCTCGAGCAGAGCTAACAGCAATGGCTTGGGCGCCAGCTACAACCCTGGTCAGGAGATCAGGAGTGCCTGCAAACCTGCAAGGTTTTTTAATTGAGGACTTCCAAATGTATTTGGGAACTGAAGCTTGAGAACTAATTTATTTAGGTATTAGAGGGTAACCCCAGAATGCTAGAAGGCATGGGGTCTCTGGGTTATAAATGTGGCTTGGTGACCACCTCTTTTTTAATTTGAAAAATTAGGGAGTTGGATTCTATCTCTTAGATCTCATCCAGATATAAAATCCTAGGATTCTAGGAAGTACAAAAACATATGGCAGAGATAATAAATGTTGTGATGAGAAAGGGGAAATTATTATAAACTGGGGTAACTGGAGAAAGATCCATGGAGGCGGTAGAATTTAGAAATTATTTGAAGAATGGATAAAACAGAGTAGGATGAGATAAGGAGGAAAGATATTTAAAAGGGGAAAACAGCCCTAGCTGGTTTGGCTCATTGCATAGAGTATGAGCCTGTGAACTCAAGGGTCCCAGGTTTGATTCTGGTCAAGGACACATGCCCGGGTTGCAGGCTCAGTTCCCTGTGGGGGTTGTGCAGGAGGCAGCCAATCAATGATTCCCTCTCATAATTGATGTTTCTATCTCTCCCTTTCTCTCTGAAATCAATAAAAATATATTTTAAAAATAAAAATAAAAGGGGAAAATAATACTAAGAAGGTTTAAAATAGGAATGAATGTTGTATTTGTAGTGATAAAATAGGAGCTTGACTAAATAGAAAATATATAATAGAAAGCAGAAATAATCCTATCTAATAAAAGAAATATGCAAATTGGCCATAACTCCACTACGCCCACAAGCCATGCCCACTAGCCAATCAGGAGCGAGTATGTAAATTAACCCAATCAAGATGGCTGCAGCCACAGAACTGCGGCAAGCAGGAGGCTTGGGTTTCCCTGGCAATGGAGGAAACCAAGCTTCCCTGCCACCCTGGCTGGCCCAAGGCTACAGATGAGTAGTAGGAGTTTCCCCCAAAAAAAAGGTTAACAAAAGAAAGCTGTTCAATTCAAAAAAAGAAGATACAAAAAATACAGCATAAAAACATAGCAAATACATACCAAAAATGTAATGTAAAATAATAGAAATAAAATAAAATATATCAATGATCTAAATGGCAAATAAACCTTATTAAGACAGTAAGTTTAGGTTAAAAAGCAAACTCTACTCTGTTTTTTTTGTGTACTGACAGATATTTCTTTCACTTGATATTTCAGAATACAATACCTCTCTGATCAAGTTACAAAACATTTTTATCACCCCCTGAATATTTCCTCAAAGTCCTTCCCCAAAATGCTCCCAGAAAGGTAACCATTATCCCTACTTTCAAAATCATAACTTAATTTTTCCTGTTCTTGAACTTCATATAAGTGGAACTATACAACATGCATTCTTTCACATCTGCCTTTTTTAGTTCAGCACAATGTCCCTCAGATTAATTCATATTTTCATATAATTGAGTCATATTTTTTATGCCTATATGGTATTCCATTGTATGTATATACCAGCGTGGCTTCTTTTATTTCAGTTTGAAGCTATCTATAACAAAAATGTAATATGCTAATTAGACTAGACAGCCAATGATCTTCCGACATCATTCTGGATGTCCTTCCAGAAGAAGCCAGAATGGTGGAGGCTGAAGCAGTGGCAGTTAGGGGTGATCAGGCAGGAAGGCAGAGGTGGTTAGGAGAGATCAGGCAGGCAGAAAAGTGAGTGGTTAGGGGTGATCAGGCAGGCAGGTAAGCGGTTAGGAGATGGTGGTTCCAGATTGTGAGAAGGATGTCCAACTGCTGATTTAAGCCCCATCCCTCTGGGGAATCAGTCCTAAACTGGCAGTCGACCTCAATGGGTCCCAGATTATGAGAGGGTGCAGGCTGGGCTGAGGGACCTCCTTCCCATGCACAGATTTCATGCACTAGGTCTCTAGTCATAAATAAAGCTACAATTAATATTCTTGTTCATGTATTTTTGTGAATATATGCCTTCATTTCCCCTGGGTATATTCTGAGCACAAGGTAGATGTATATTTACCGTTCACAAGTACTGTTGAACAGATTTCTAAAGTGGTTTTATCAGTTTACATTCCCAACATTTATTAATAAGAATTCTATATCCTTACCAACACTTGGTATTATCAGTCTTTCTAAATTTGCTTTTCCATACCTCTTCTGGTATTTTTAAATCCATCTGCTTTTTATTTAATTTAAAAATTTTTTAATGTTGACATTATTGCAGGAGTCTCCCTCTCCACCTCTGCCCTTCTCTCTCCTCCCTCTTTCTCCCTCCTTTGGCCTTTACCAAATTATTGTCCATGTCCATGAAGTATACATATATGTTCTTTAGCTATTTTCTTCACCTTCTTTATCCAGCCACCAACTACCCCTCTCCCCTTGGGCACCAGCCAGTCTACTTCATGTATTCATGCTTCTGGCTCCATTTTGTTCATGTTTATTTTGTTCATTAGATTCCACATATTAGTGAAGTCATACGATACTGTCTTTCTCTGACTGGCTTATTTCACTTAGCATAATATTCTCCAGGTCCATCCATGTTGTCTCAAACAGTAAAGCTTCCTTCTTTTTTTACTGCTGTATAGTATTCTATGGTGTAAATGGACCACAGCTTTTTCCCCCATTAATCTACTGATGGACACTTGGGCTATTTACAGATCTTAGCTATTGTAAATAACACTGCTATGAACATAGAGATGAATATATTCTTTCTGATATTTCTGGATCTTAGGATATATTCCTAGAAGTGGGATCGCTGGGTCAAAAGGCAGCTCCATTTTTAATATTTTGAGGAAAATCCATACTGTTTCCCACAGTGGCTGTACCAGTCTGCATTCCCACCAGCAGTGCACAGGGTTTAGTTCCCTTTTCTTCACATTCTCACCAGCACTTGTTGTCTGTTGATTTATTGATCATAGCCATTCTGGCAGGTGTGAGGTGATACCTCATTGTAGTTTCCATTTGCATTTCTCTGATAGTGACTTTGGGCATGTTTTCATGTCTCTTGGCCTTCTGTATATCCTCTTTGGAGAAGCATCTATTCAGGCTCTTAGCCCATTTTTTAATTGTATTGTTTTCCTGGTATTGAGATGTGTATGGTCTTTATATATTTTGGAACTTAACCCTTTATTGTATGTATCATTGGCAAATATGTCTTCCCATAAAGTGGGCTCTCTTCATTTGTTGATGGTTTCTTTTGCTGTGCAGAAGCTCTGGAGCTCGAGTTGCCATACTGGAGAGAAATGCCCTACTGCTACCCACTACTACTACATCCTATCCAGAAGTAGAAATGTTCACACTACTTTTGAAAGTTCTCTTCTATGTCCTCTACTTTAATAACATCTATCTATCTATCTATCTATCTATCTATCTATCTATCAATCATTCACCTTTGTTTTCTACTATTATGCTTGATATCCCACTAATTTCTCTTTATCTACTGACTTTGCCTTCTTAGTGCCCACAATGTTCAGACTTGAATGGTTTCTTGGTAGAGATACAGCTTCATTATTCAGCTACTCCCACTACAGCTATCCTTCAGTTTCTTGAGATAACCCCCCAAACCTATTCCTCTCTACTTTCACTTCATCAGGTTTCTCATTTCTTCACTTTTTATGCTGCTTAGATTTTATGATCTATTATTTTAATAACATTCCTGCCAAATCTTAAATCTCCTTGCCCTCTCTTTTCAATAAATCAAATTTCAAGCCATGAATGAACACTAGTTTTTGCTTTCTTTGCATTTGCACCCAGTCATCCCTTTCATTGTCAAAAATTTTATGAACTATTTACTTTTATTCATTTTCTCACTCTTACCTCTGGTAAACATTTCCTATCTGACTTTTACCCTCACTGACTCACCAGAATGGTTCTCACTAAGGCCATCAACTGTGGTATGATTTCACCTACCACTTTTTGATAGTTTCATTTCATTTCTAAAAAATTAAAGTAATAAAATAATACTTGAAATTATAAATGCTTATGGCTCATTTAATAGTCAGGTCTCCATTTTTCTCGATACATTTTCTATTGTTTCTTATTCATAGTTGTTTGGGTATTAAAAATCCTGGGGCTTTCTTTTCTTTCCTACAGTTATATTCCTCTGAATTTCTATAAAATAGCACTTAACACACTGCACTGTTCCTATGTTTTACATGTATGCTTTAGTATACTTTAGTGTATTTTACCATAATTTACTCAGTTGCTCAGTCCAAGAACCTTGAAACATCTCAGCTCCTGTCTTTCCCACACCCCACATACAATCCATCAACAAATTCTGTCAAATATACCATCTGCATGTGTCCTCATTCTGGTCACTTCGTACCTTCCCCACAGTTATAGCCTAATCCTAGCTGCCTTACTGCAAATAGCCTCCAAATTGGTATTTCCATTTTCACTCTTCTTTTACATTGTAGCTAGAATGACCTTACTTTTTGGTTTTAAATGTAACTTAGTTCTTGCTACTCCGCTACTTGTAATCTCCCAATGAACCCCCCATTTTGCACAGTAGAGGGAAAACATCTTTAATATAATCCAAAAGGCCCTCCCTACCACTACCACCCCACCACCTCTGTGGCCCATCTCCTAATTCTTTGCTTACCAATCTCCAAGCACACCAACTTCTTTGGCATTCCTCAAACATGTTAAGTCAAGCCTTAGTTATTGTTGATCAGCTGGGGTACCCTCACTCAGATATTTGCACAGCAGGTTCCTTCATTCTATTTAAGTCTTTTTCAAATGAGACCCCACTGGGAAGGCTTTCCCTAATGTAGATCCTACTTAAAGTGATGCAGATACCATCACTCTCCATCCTGTATCCTACCTTTTCTTTATGGAGCTTATCACTACCTGAATTATATTACTATTTTTTAATGGAATATTTTCTCTACTAGAATGGATGCTGCCTTGAGGCCTTAACTTTGTTTCGTTCTCAGGTATATATGCTCAGGGTGTAGAACAATATTTGTCCAATAAAAGAATTAGTTTCTTCAGGCAAAGGACTGTTATTTCTCTATATCCATTACCCAGAATAAATTTGGGGTATGGAAACTCAATACATGACTTTAAGGTGCCTCTGGAAACTTCTTTTATTATTATTATTATTATTCTGGCCTAAAGTACCTTAACTGTGTATTGTTTGTTGATGTGAGGAGAGAAGGTTCTAAATCAGAGATTCACGGAACCATCAATGGACAGCTCTAGGGATACATTTGCCCACTGAAACTGCTTGCAAAAATTTTGGTGTGCATTTTTGTGGGGATAGAATCCACCGTTACCATCCTACCCATATAAGACCCCCTCCCCTGTACACCGCCTTCAACCCCTTGAGAATCACAGCCTTGGATCAGCTTAAGACAATTTCCCTAGCATTCTGGCAGGTTACCTTCTCCATAAACCGCCATTCAGAACAAATTTCCCTTCCATTATTAAACTCTCACTTCAGAGTCCTCTGACATTTCAATATCTTTAAAGCTGATTTTATAAGGTTGTGCATAAATATACTATGTTGGAACATGGATATGTCATATCTTCGCAGAATGCCTACAATGCTTAAAAGACTAGAGTACATGAAAATACATTTAAACAACAACTATAGTAAGTATCTTTCATTCTTCTTCAAGTGTTTAGAAAACAGTTCAGTATTTTGCTACATCTTCTGGTCATCATTGAGGAAAAGATGATATGGCGTCTGAGACTGTGAGAGACACAGACTAAAGAGCTGTCAAAAGAGGAGAAATGTCAGTGTTTGGCAGACAGTGGAGAAGCTTGGCATGATATTTGTTTCTCCTACAGAGCTTACAGCATTATAGTAATTTTTTATTTAAAAAGGTGCTGAGAATAAAATGATAGCTCTAACAGAATGCCACACAACTAAATAAATAATACTGTGCTGTAATTACACATCCCATCTGCTTTCCTGTGAGAAACTCACAATCAGTCACCGACAAGCTGGCTGTGAAATTATAATTTCACGCTCTGCACAAAATAAATGATAAAACCAATTATTTACAAAAAGAATGAAAGAAGGGGGAGCCATTTTGGCTAAGCTTTGAATTTTAAGCTCAGTCTATTAGAGAAGCCATTGATTTATAGGCATACTTTTATATTCTGTGAAGAAAATAAGACTATCTAGGATAGGGTTGTCTAACAGAACTTGGACGATGGCATTGCTGGTCTGTGTCTCTAATTCTGTAGTCACAGCCTCATGTGACACTTGAGCACTTGAAGTGTAACTAATGTGACTGAGGAATTGAATTTTTAATTTTTTAATTGTTAATTTAATTAACATAATTTTATTACTATAAGTTTAAATGTAAATAATTACATGTGGCTAGTGATTACTGGATAGCACAAGTCTGAAAGAATACAAAATTACAAAGTTGAACTCAGTGAAAAGTAGATAAATTATGACAAGTGAATTATTTTTATGGTGCTGTAAGTGCAAATAAAAGGCCTCTTTTTTTTTCTGGAAGGTGTTAACCACATCAGTGGTCTCGGATCACATGGAATCAATTACACAGGAAAAGAGAAACAGATATAAAAGGAAGTGTGAACTTTCAGTAAGACTACATAGATTTTAAACCTGCTAAAAAGCGTAAAGGTTAAAATGAAAACAGCTAATTTGTTTGGCCTCTACTTTGCTTTACAACATGATTCAAGGTAACAAACACTTAGTGCAAGGGAAGCAAGCTGATAATTACACAGTTTCATATATGTGCATAGTATGAATTTATACTTTATTTCTTATTCATTCCGTGATGAAGAAAAATAAGTCCCTATGATGCTTCATTTCTAGGAAAAAGTCTGGGGCAGTTTTGGCAGTCTCTGACAGAGTGATAAAGACTGAGTTCTGAGGTTGATGAAGAAGTTTGCGGAAAAACAAGCCTCAGGAGACATCCCAGTCTTCCAAAGAAGTGCCCAGATGAGGGAGCAGGTTCTACTATTGTGTGTTGTTCCGATTTAATACTCACCATGCTTTGCTCCCCCATAAACAATTAACTATGGAGAGAAGGTGCTGACCCGTTAACATAAATGTTCAGTTGATACTTAATCATTGATACTCTAGAGCCAGGTCACGTTCTCTTTCGAGTTTAGATACTGTGATTTGTCCACTGAATCTCAATTACCTCTGAAATATTAAGAGAATAAAATTCCCATGCTCGTAAACTCTGAGACCTGGCCATGAGTCATGGTGGCCATGCACCAGGTCTCCTGAAACTTCAGAGGCCAGGTGGTCTTCCACAGCTGATCACCTGTCTCCTTTGACAATTCAAATTTCTACAGTCATATAGGATAATAAACAGTACCCTCAACTATGTTATTAACAGGAGCATTTATTAAGCTCTTACCTAGTGCTAGGCACTGTTCTAAACATCTTTCATTGATATAACCTTGTCTCTATAAGTAGATATTTAGTGGATGTCCTGTGAAGTAGATATTATTACTTCTTCACTAAGATATACAGAGGTTGGGAAATTTGCCCCAGATCGTGGATGGTGGATGATGGAGTGAGAGTTCAGATAGTTCAACTCCAGAACCTTACTCTTAGCTGCTGAATATCTTGCCTTATAATAAATATTTTCCACTAAGGTAATTTCTATTGGTAATTATTTTATGCAATCATTCCACAGTAAATTTGCCATTTATTATAGCATTGCTAACAGCCTTTCAGCCAAACATGGGAGAGCAGAGTATACTAGTAGTTGTATCATTTATTTAAGCCACATCTTCCAAGATAGGCATCTTTTTAGCTAGTGTTTCCTTTTATGAGAAGGAATGGAGATCAATAAACCATATATGCACATATTAATGTATGTTGTCAAGAAGAATATTAAGAAAAGCAAAAGGATTTTTTGTTTCAAATATATCACTAAGCACTCCTTTCCTCTCTGTCCCTATTGCCCATTTTAACTAGTAGTTGAAAGACTAATGAAAATAAAATGTACTGACATGCACTAGAATGTTCATGGCTACACATTTATAACATCTCAAATAAAAAAACTATCAAAATGCCTATCAATGAGAGAATTAATAGGTAAATTGAGGTATAGTCATACAGTGAGATGTCATATAGCAATAAGAAAAAATCACAATTATATACAACAGTATAGATAAATCTCAAAAATGCACTACTAAACAGAAGTCAGACAAAAAATACAGATTACACTATTCTATGATGTTAGAGTCTTTGGTGGGCATGGGGAATTTCTGGGAGACTGGTCATATTTTGTTTTATTTTTATTTGGGTGCAGGTTACATGAGCGTGTTCATTGTGTAAAAATTAATTGAACTATATCTTTCTGTGTACTTTTTGTATGTATATTATGCTTCAATAAAAAGCTTAAAATTGGGGAAAGAAATAATATCTTTGGAAACAATGGTTTTAGGCAATATATAAAAAAGCGAAATTACCATTAGTTGACACAGAAAAGTTTATTTTCTCAGGCAGTTATGTATCTCTCTTTTAAAAGTGGTTTTCATTTATAACTTGTACATCAAACCTTGCCTAGACTTTGAAGAAGAATACCTTGTAACAAATTCCAAGTTCAGATGCCTTACATTGTAGTATACTGTTTTAAAGTATTAGAATTTACAAGACAGAAAAGTAGTTAGACATTTTAATATTAATCTATCAACTTTTTAGCATAAAGTCAGAATAGGGAAAAGATGCAAGGACGGAAGGTGAATCAGTAGTCAGGGACCATTGGTAATTGCTGCACATGCCTCTGGCTGCCCCAAGGCTGCTGTGAACTTAGAAAGCAAGAGCTAGATTTCTGTTAAAGCTAGGGTTGGATTGGTTTCTCAATACTTGATATCCAAGGATTAGGATACAGAGACTAATACTAGAAATACATGATAAAATTACAGAGAGAGTCTTAGACTAATACATACATTAATAGTCCCTTAATTCTAATTTAATCCAGAGTGTTTGTCATCAAGTACTATGTTCACGAGTTCACTTTCTAGTAATAAAATGTCAAAAATGCTCTTTTGCAGCAAAAGGAGAGGTAATGAAAACCTAGAATGTAATGAAAACTCAGAGAATTTGTTATGTTTTAAGAGTATGTTCAAAAGAGAGCAGCCAGATTGATAAAACTACATAGGAGACCACAATGCAAAGCTTTCTTAAACCTGGGCAGATAGATGCTTCCATAACCTCTGATACCAACTGAAGTGTGTGTGTGTGCGTGCGTGTGTGTGTGTGTGTGTGTGTGTGTGTGTGTGTGAGAGAGAGAGAGAGAGAGAGAGAGAGAGAGACTAAAGGATTCTCATGATTTAAATCTTATTAGTGAGTATTAACTATGTGCCAGTTAATGAGAACTTTGTATGTTTTATTTCATTTTAATTCATACAAAAACTGAAATGAATCGGTTGTTACAATTCCCATTGAAGAGATAAAGAAAAACTGAAATAACTTGTCCAAATTTTACAACTTCAGAGACCAAGCTTGCATTTATAAATGGAGCTTGATGCGCTAATGCACTAAATTCAGTTTCTTTCAAACTATAAATCCTGTGAGTTGATTATACATGCTTATTTTTTTCCATTCATGTTTTATTTGAAGAAAATCATACCAAGTATCTTTCAAAATAAATTTCTAAACTAAAAATTGTCCAGAGTCATTTTCTATTTTAAACACCATTTTTTAGTAATTCAAAAAATGTGAAGAGAGAAAAAGATGCTTTTAAGAGACAGAAAAGGGGCTTTGTGTTATAAGGAATGTATTACTTAAGCATTTGGAATAGAAATTGATGATGAATCCAGACTTCTCTCTCCACAGAATTGGAGAATACAAGTCTTCTGACATCCAAAAGGTCATCCTCTGACAACCTTAAATACAAATATAATAGCTATAGTATAATTCCCAGTTAATGGTGAAAATTCACTTGGATAATTAACATTAATGAGAGACTGGCAAATGTAAAGTATTTAAAAGAACAAACCAAAACTATTTATTCATTAACTTGGCTTATAAAGATGCCATCCACATACTAAAAGCTAATAATTACTCTTTAATTGTACTAATTAGGTAATGACAATGCTGTAAATGTTTGTTTATATAATACTAGATTTCTCTGACTAATCTTATCATTAGTCAGACTTTTGGACTTCTGCCATGTATGCATGTATATACTGGTACATGCCAAACTGTTTGAACAATTTCTTTTTAAAACTGGTTGTTGATGTGCTACTAGTATTCAAATCAGAAACTTACCACATCCTTAGGAGGGGGTTCTGCTTCCTTCTTTATCTTTTTACCCATTCTGAGAAAAGATGCAATAAATGGTTAAAGTGTCATTTACATATTATATATGTACAAATTTCTCAGTTATCTTTATTTTTATGGGGTCTATTTCCTCTAAATTTTACCTAAAAAGAGACAATGAGGTACATGTAGAAATTACTGCATATGTACAAATATGTTACCTACATCCCCATTCAAACCATGATTTTAAAGGAACTGATTGATAAGATTGTTGGGAATTAGTCCTGGCTTCTAGTTTGGAAAGAAAGAGGATATATTATTAGTAACATAACTTTCACTTTTTAGTTTACCATGTAGGGCTTGGGAGACAAAGTCCAAGTTACTTTTGAGATCTGCAAGAATGTTTTACCGCAAAAGGGGGATTTTCGTCTGCTTTCTTGCATTGATCTATCCCAAGCACCTAGAAGAGTGTCTGGAACCTAAACATTGAGCATTTATACAAATAATTAACTCTGTTTTTCTGGGAGTAATGGTTTTGTGAATTGTATCCAAGATCTATCAACTCCAGATAAACATTTGTGTCATTTTCCCAAATAACAAAATTGTATCTGATGTAATCCAAAGCTCAATAAAAACTAATTGAGAATCTGAAGAAATGCATTCTGAGAAATAGGGATTACTCCTTGCAAAACACTTTTCTACCTGTCCTCGTGTATCCATGCCTGTGTGGAAAAAGTAAAAGGAATCATAGACATAGATGATATACCACAGAGGATTAACTCTACCTGGGTACAGAAAACTTTTCAAGATGTTGGTGACTGTTAGAACAAATTGTCTCCAATGGGAGTTCATGGGATTATATTTAGCATTAGGCAATCTCACTCAGAGGGTATATTCTAGTTTTAAGAAGATAACTACAGTCACAAAAGAAATCCTGAGAAATAGAAAATCCTTGGAGAGAATCTACAATGTCAGTGTTCGTTCAAATGGCTTGTCAAGGGAGAAAAGCAGTTGCTAACACAAGAGACACTGACCAGAACTTATCACATATGTTCCTACAAATTAATAGGGACTTTTGAAAGACATCTACTCAAAGTCCCTAACTTCAGCTCACGTAAATTTCAAGATCTTTGATGGCCTGGACAAGCTTACTCTGTGATGCACTTCCTCACACTATATCTAATATATTAAAGTGTAAAAATATACCCACATCCCCCATCCTAAATAATAAAACGGTAATAAACAAATAGACCGAATGGCAGAACAACCAAACAACTGGTCACTATGACATGTGCTGACCACCAACGGGTGCACGTGGAACACGGGAGGCATTGGCAGCAGGCAGCAGAGTGTGGAACATGGTGAGCGCTGGCCACAGCAGGATGGTGGAGCAGGTGAGTGGGAGCTCCAGACCAAGGTGGGGCACCAGTCGCTGTCATCAGGGCGAGCCTCTGGTGGTTATTGAAAAATTCTTTGCTCCCGGGCACCATGGTCCCAGCTGTTGCTCACACCCACTGACAGCACCCAGCACTGGTCCCAATCACTTGGTGCCATCAGTGGGTGTGAGCGGTGGCTGCCAGCCTTGATTACCCTTGAGGGCTTCTTTACCTCACCTTGCTCCTAAGGGGTGATCAGGGCAGCAACTGCTGCTCTCACCCACTACTGGTGCCAGCTCCAAACACTCAGCATTGTCAATGGGTGTGAGTATTAACACCTAACGGCAGTAGGAATGGGGCAGAGGTGTGGAGGGTGGGCTGAAACCTGCCCCTATGCCCACCACAGCCTCGTGGCCCACAGTTCCTTTCACAGTGCACAAATTAATGCACTGGGCCCCTAATTATATACCGTTTAATTTTCTTTATAAACTGTTTTAAAATTTTGCAGTTGAAATCACTCAACAATCAGTTTGTGCACTTGGAAATTCTTGCAAAATAAGAAAGTTTAAAATGTAATCAAAATTTAATATTAATGCAAAACATTTAATTCAAAATTAATTTTTCCCTTGTCTTCATATTTTAGAGCCATTTCCCCCCATATCTCAAACATCTTTCATAGATGCTTAAAAAGCACACAGGTCTTAGACTTTGTGCCTAAAATGTTTCATGAAATTATTCTGAATAAATCAAAATCTACCCAATCCTTAACCTCTGAAATATGGCAGTCTTAAATTTAACAAAAGAATTCCTTATGAATATTTGAGAAGTAATTAAATTATGCCAGCATAAAGTTGCTTTAAGTCATCTGATTTTCACTCAGGAACTTATTTTTCCTATTTCAGCTTTTGAGTAATTGCATGTTGAAGAGTACAGAGGCTGGGAGAACCTGAATATACAGGATTACAGTGAGGAAGCTGGTCTAGGCTCTATTGTAAAGTAGGAAGTGTTTAGTTTGTGTTTTTATTACTAAATTGTGTGTAATAGTTAATGGGGAGAACATATAAAGCTGACATAGGCCACAGACAAGGAGCCTCAGAGATGACTCTAAACTTTGTGTATTTTTCTAAACACTTTGTGAACTTATTTCACTTAAAATCAATATGATACAATTAAATTGCCTTATTTTATTCCTTGAAGATTTCTTTTTCCTTTAAAGCTACAGAGATGTCAAATTAAGGGGAAATAAATCCATTTGACTTTTTGAAGCAAACTAAACTTGTTTCCCTTGACTATTTTACCACCTGCCCATTGATTTCTTTTATTGTACTAAAGCACACATAAAATTTACCATTTTAACCATGCTTTTGAGTGTACCAATTAAAAGGCAATGCATTTCACTATAGAGAATTTGTAAAACCAGGAAAGCCACATGCAATAAAATAAATAAGCTCTGTGACTTAACACTATTTTAATATAGTTCTTTTTGTGTGTGTGTGTTTTCTACAATGATTTTACCATCTTATTTGGATTTCTATCCCCTATTCTCAACTTCCTTTCCTGGGACCATTTCATACTAAATTCTTAAATTAATGAATAGGTTTTGAAATCTCTGCCTCAATTTATTGCTCCAATCATATCCAATGAATCAGCGTGTCTCATTTTAAATAATACTCAAAAAGCCACTATGTATCTAACCAGTCTCCTACAATTGAGCATTTGTTTCCAACTTTATGGAACTATGGGCAAGGCAGCAATGAACTTTAGATATAAATAAATGCAACCTTAGACATAAATTTTTCATCTACATCCTCAACTGTTTCTTTAGAATAAATCCTTAGCTGCAGAAGAACTAGATGAAAAGATATGAACCTCATAATCAACACATTGGGTATGAAAACAAGTTGGCTTTACTTTTGCAGCTTCTTAATTTTTTGAGTTTATTGATCACTCATATTTCTCCTTCGTGAACTTTCAAGTCTAGGCGATCTCAAATATTTTCCAATGGGCATATTTATTTTGAGAAGACTTAAAAGGGGAGGGAGAGCGCTAGAGCAAGTCGAGACCCACTTCCCTAGTCAAGTAACGGAATTTGAAACCCTCAGATCTCTTCTTGGGGTCTCAGTTTTGTTGTCTGTTAAAGGGGAGGTGACCAGATGCTTATGAAACCCACTCCTAGCCCAGTCTAACACTGCAGGTGTAGGCGAGGGACCGACCACCCCTCACAAAGGGTTCCCTTAGTTGTCCCTGATGTCCCCACCCGCACGACACCTGCTCCGGTCCCCAAGTTTTGCTTGGACTTCTGCCCGGGGGCCTTTCCAAACCGCGTGGTAGCCGCGCAGCCGCCCCCTCCCTTTACCTGCGCGGAGATCCCCGAGAACAGCTTCCTCCTGAGACTCAGCGAACTGCACACCCAAGGCTACTCCTAGTCCAAGGTTGTCCCCGGTTGCTAGGCGACTCCTGGCAGCAACTCCGGGCAGCGCCTGCGCAGCGGGAACCCACGTCCGGTCCGGGGAGTGCGTTCGGCGGACCCGCTCGCCCTTCAGCCCCTGGGAATAGCGGTCGCTACCTGAGGGGCCACGTTCGCTCTCAGTTTCCAGCGCCCCTTGTTTGGGGACAGAATAGACGCTGGAATCCTCCTTCCTCTTCGTAGTTGTCGAGGGCCCGTCCAGGGGAAAACTACATCGGGACGCGGTGCAGCCGCAAATGCTGCCCAGAGGACGGGCTGCGGGCTCACCGGCGCCGAGATGCTCCCAGAGACGGGTCTCAGTCAGAATCCGTGCGGACAACCTACAGAGGCCCGTCATAGAGCATCCAGTCTTCCCCGCAGAACTTACCCGTCCCTTCGAAACCTTCATTTCTTTCCTCTTTCTGCCTTCCTCCCCAAGGTCTAGACAGCAACCGCAGGTTCTCTTCATCCTCTTCCGCTGCCAACTCAACTAGCAGCCCGGTCAATAAGCCATCTCTCTGTTGGCCCCTGTTGTGCCTCCTCGCTCCCTACTGTCAGCCCAGTCCAGGGCCTCCTCACTGATGACTGTGGTTTCTCTCTCCTTCCAGTTCTTTCTACACACCGCAGACAGATCAACGGAAATCATTGTCTGGTCGTGTCACTCCCCTACTCAAAGCTCACTGGCTTCCCAAGATGAAGTCTGCACTCATTAACCTGGTGTTCAAAGCTAACTGCCCTATCCCCAATCTTTCAGGATAGCCTATTTCCCACCAGGCTCCCACCATACAAGCATCCCCAAAATTTGTCCCTACTGTCTCCTCTCGATTTTTACTCACTCTATTGCTTCATCATCTATTCAACAAATATGTATTAAGCAATTACTATTTGCAGGTTATATGCAACTTTTGGAATATGCTTCCTTTCCTACTTAAGCGCTGTTCAAGGGATATCTTCATAAAATGCTATTTGATTGACTTTAGCAAAAAATCTGCTCCTCCCTGAAATCTCCCCATCTTCTACCAGCTCCTGTTGGTCCCCCAACCCTAAGAGTGCTTTTTACATTTGGTACTTTCACATCCCTTTATGTTTCCTCTCACCTTTTAAATTAGCTGATAAATAGCTTTCTACATATTTAGCAATCCTTTTTTAAAATTTTACCCTTATTATTACAGATGTCCCATACCCCCCCCCACCATTGACCCTTTTCCTGCCCACTCTCTTCCTCCTGCCAGGCCTTCACCCCACTATTGTGCGTGCCCATGGGTTATTTATATAAGCATATAAGTTTTTTGGTTATCTCTTCCCTCCCACCCTGCCCCCCATTCCCTCTAAGGATCTGTTTCTTGCTTCTTTGTATTACATTTTCTGTGGTCAAATAAAACTTAATTTCTGTCTCTGATTGGACCTTGAATATTACACCCCTTGAATTTTAGCTTCTCCTTTGCTTCCAGGCCTTTGCCCTTCAGTATATGTGAAGTCTCTCCTATGCCTTATACAAATAATAATAATAAATAAATAAATAAATAAATAATAAACCTCCTTTGGTCCTGTATCTCCTTCTAGCTATCATTCTATTTTTCTCCTTCTATTCTTGACCATGACTTTCCAAAAACGTAGCCTGCATTTGATACTTTCATATTTTTAACCTCTCATTCACTCTTCGAACTATAGTCATCTGGTTTGGTCCCACCACAGAATCTATCAAAATCTATTGGCTGTTTCTTAGTCTTCATCTTCCTTGACCTCACTGATGCATATAACCCTCTTGATGATACCTCATTTTTGAAACACCATCTTAGTTTCCTTGATACTATTTGCTCTTAACCTCTTATTTTCATGACTACTGTTTAAGGTTTTGTTATAGGGTCTAAAATGTTGGTATTTCCCAGGGATCAGTTTCTGAGTCTCTTCTCATACTATATGCTTTTCTAGGGTGACCTTTTACATATTTGTGACTTCACTGCCATATAGATAGCTCCAAATCAGACTCCAATACTGAGTTTTAGGCTTATATATCCATCCTCTTCCTGGACGCCTCCATCTGCATGTTCACAGGCACCTCAAATATCAACGTTAGTCCACCTACAGTCATCATTTTCTCTATATAAACATTGTTTTTTCTATTTTTCAAGGGATAATACCATCTACTTAAATACCCAACAAGAAGTCTAACACTTATCCTAGAATATTATTCTTCATAAACAGTCAGCTATTGGATTCCCCAAAAGTCCCTTGAATTTATTCTGACTTTTCCGTAGCCCAACTACAGACTATCACCATCCCTTACTGGATTCATCTAACAAGCCTTCTGACAGGACTCCCATCTTCTAGCTTCATCTGAACTTCAATCCATCTTCTCAGGATGATCAATTATCTTTATATTATAATAAGCCTCTCTCTTTTCTGGCTCCCAATTGCTCTACCACATACATGATAAAATGCAACAAAATTCTTTTTTAAAAATCTTTATTCTTGAAAGTATTACAGATGTCCCCCTTTTTTCCCATTGACCTCTTCTAGCCTGCACCCACACTCCTACTCCAGGCCTTCACCACGCTATTGTCTGTGTCCATGGGTTATGCATATATGCATGCAAGTTCTTTGGTTAATCTCTTCCCATCCACCCACCCATTCCTGGGGCCTTCCCTCTGAGATTCATCAGTCTGTTCCATGTTTCTATATCTCTGGATCTATTTTGTTATCAGTTTATTTTGTTCTTTATTTTCCACATATGAGTGAGATTATGTAATACTTGTCTTTCTCTGCGTGGCTTATTTCACTTAGCATAATACTCTCCAGGTCCCTCCATGCTGTCTCAAAGATCAGAGATTCTTTGTTTTTATAGCTGCATAGTATTCCATGATGTAACAAGATTCTTAAATTGGCATTCAAGGCCTTGTTCTGGCTGACTGCACACTATTACAATAGCTTCTCTAATCACTAAAAAAATAGCAAAGTGCTTGTAATATTCCAAGTATACTATGGCATTTTATGCCCTTTGTTCTTCTTATTGGCCTGAAAACCATCTATTGATCTTCCAAAATTTTCATTCACAATTTTCTCCAGAAAGTCTTCATTGACTTCTCTAGACATCACAAAACATTTCTCATTTTATGCCATCACTATATTTTACCCTTGCTCTATTTCTGCTGTTTTCACATGATACTGTAAATTATTTGCTTCTATGTGTCTCTCTAATTAAGCTGTTTCTAAATGTTCTTCAAATAACTAATATTTCTTGAATTCTTATGATGAGCCAATTATAAAGTGGTTAAAGTACATCATTAAATCCCCACAATAACCTTATGAGGGATGAATGAAATAATTGGCATAAGTTCTCTCTCCTGATGGCTGGCAAAGGCAAGACTTGAACCAAGGTCAGCTTGACCTTCATAGCTAAGTTCTGAACCAAAACAATGTTAAAACAAATTGTAAAGAGCTTTCATGAAATCATTAAAACTGCTGTTTTAATTTTTTCCACAGATTTAGTCTTTACTACAAATGTGTATTTATTTTTTGGTCCTATTCCTTCTACTATACACAGTTGGATGACTTTTGACAAATATTTATAGTTGTATAACAACTACCACAGTGAAGGTACAGAACATTTCCATCATCCCAAATTTCCTTCCTTCCTTTTGAAATCGAACCTCTCCCTCCACCCCATTATCCTGGGAACAATGGATCTGGTCCTTCCCTCCCCCCACCCCCACATAATTTTGCCTTTTCTAAAATGTCTTATACATGGAACCACACAATATGCTGCCTTTTGTGTCTGCTTCTTTAATTTAGCTTAATGCTTGTGAGACTTGTCTATGGTGTTGTTTGTCTCCTGATTGTGAGTAGGATTACACCACATGTATGCACAACATCCATTCACCAGTTGATGGACATTTGGGTTCTTTCCAATTTTGGACTGTTATAAATAAATCTGCTCTAAACATTTATATACAGGCTTTTGTGTAAACATATGTTTCTCCATTCTCAGGAAAATAACCAAGAGTGGAATTTCTGGGTCTTATGCCATGTGTATGAGAACTTGCCAAACTGTTTTCCAAAGGAATTATATTTGCACTCCCACCAGCAATGAGTGAGAGCTCCAATTGCTTCATATGCTCTACAACACTTGATATTGTCAGTCCTTTTAATTTTAGCCATCCTAGTGGGTGTGTGGTGGTATCTCCATCTGGTTTTAATTTGCATTTTCTTTGTGACTAGTGATAAACTCATTCTCTGTACTTGTTAACCATTTCTCTATCTTTTTGTGTGTGTGAAGTCTCTGTTCAAATATCTTTTCAACTTTTAATTGAGTTGTTTATTTTACTACTGTTGAATTGTAAGAGTTCTCTAAAAATTCTGGGTATAGGTAATTTATCATATAAATGTAATTTGGAAATATTTTCTGAAGTACATGCATCATTTTATTTTTTAAAATTGTCTTCAAAGACCTGAAGCTTTCAATTTTTTAAAAATATATATTTTATTGATTTTTCACAGAGAGGAAAAGAGAGGGATAGAAAGTTAGAAACATTGATGAGAGAGAAACATCGCTCAGCCGCCTACTACACACTCCCCACTGGGCATGTGCCCACAACCAAGGTACATGCCCTTGACTGGAATCGAACCTGGGACCCTTCAGTCCACAGGCTAATGCTTTATCCACTGAGCCAAAACAGTTAGGGCAGAAGATTTCGATTTTGATAAAGTCCAATCCATTTTTTTTTTAAGGTTAGGACTTTTATTTTGTTTTTGTCCTAAGAATCTTTTCCTAACCACTGCCAAAAGTATAAAATAAAGATATTTTCTTATGTTTTACTTTAAAAGTCTTATTATTTTGACTCTTACATTTGGGTCTATGATCTATTTCAAGTTAAATTTTGTAAATGGTACAAGATGGGGGTTGAGGGTAACAATTTTACATATAGATGTCCAAATGTTTCAGTACCATTTGAAGAAAGCACTTCTCTTTCTATTTTGAATTACTTTGGCATCTTTGTCAAAAATAAGTTTATCCTTTATATTCATGTCTATGTCTGGACTCCATTCTGTTCCCTTGATTAATATATATATCTTCATACTAATACCACAGTCTGGGAATTAAGCTTACAACCTGGACATGTGCCCTGACCAGAATCAAAGAGTGGCCTCCTGGCTCATAGGTGACATTCAACCACTGACCCACACCAGTTGCACCTTTGAAACAGATATTCATATAATCCTAATAAAATAGTAATATGCAAATTAACCACCACTCCACTGTACCCAATAGCCACATCCACCAGCCAATCAGGAGTGAGTATGTAAATTAACCCCAACCAAGATGGCTGCAACCACGGAACAAGCAGGAAGTTTGGGTTTCCCCAGTAATGGAGGAAACCAAGCTTTCTGCACACATCAGGCCAGCAGGCAAGGGCAGTTGGGAGGGACAAGGCCTGCAAGAGAGGACAGGTAGGGGCAATCAAGCCTGCAGGGTAAGGCAATTAGGGGTGACCAAGCTTGCAGAAGAGGGAAGTTGGGAGCAAACAGACTGTCAGGGAAGCAGTTAGACATCAATTAGGCTGGCAGGGTAGTGGTTAGGGAGTGATCAGGCTGGCAGGCAGAAGCGGTTAGGGGCAATCAGGGAGGCAGGCAGGTGAGCAGTTTGGAGCCAGCAGTCCTGGATTGTGAGAAGAATGTCTGACTGCCTGTTTAGGCCCGATCGGGCCTAAACGGGCAATTGGTCATCCCTTGAGGGGTCCCAGATTGGAGAGAGTGCAGGCTAGGCTGAGGGACATCCCCATGCACGAATTTTGTGCAGCGGGTCTCTAGTGTAAATATAATTCTGACCAAGGTGACTATGAAGAATATGAAAGGTTTTGATGAGGAATTACATATAACAATTTTGAGCTGTAAATCAGGTGTGTGTGTGTGTGTGTGTGTGTGTGTGTGTGTGTGTAAAATATTCACAGAAGCAAACTCAACATTTTCATTTAAAAATGAAAAACTATTTGGAAACAGCCCAAGTGCCCATCAGCAGATGAGTGGATAAAAAAGCAGTGGTACATTTACACAGTGGAATACTCTGCAATGATAAAAAATAAAGAGCTCTTATCATTTGCAACAGCATGGATGGACTTGGAGAGTACTGTGCTAAGCAAAATAAGCCAGTCAGAGAAAAAGTATCACATGATCTCACTCATATGTGGAATCTAATAAATAAAATAAACTGATCAACAAAATAAAACCAGAGACATAGAAGCATGAAACAGACTGATGAAATTCAGAGGGAATACAGGGGGTGGGAAGAAGAGAAATTAATGGGGAAACTTATTTGCATACTAGAGGCCTAGTGCACTAATTCGTGCCTGGGTGGGGTCCATCTCCCTATAATGGTGCTACCCACTCTCCTGGAGTAGTTAGTGAAACTTAATAAAAAGAAGCAGCTCTGACGATTATAAATTGTGCACTAAGAACGCTACAGGCTGCAGAGAACTGTGCTGTCCACAGCTCTTGGATCATGGGAAGTAGCCTCACATGCCTCCTGGTCCCTCTTGGCTCCAGGCCCCTCCTCTGCCTGGAGTTTGGGCCAAATCCTAGGAGCTTCCGATGGCTCTCACCTCACACCTCACTTTCCAGTCCAGCCCATCAGCGCCTGCAGCAAGCTAACCTATCAGTTGGGGTGTCTGCCCTCTGGTAGTCAGTGTGCATTATAGTGACTGGTCGAGAGGTCAAACTCCTGGTGGAACTCCAGTCAAGGGGACAATTTGCATATTAGGCTTTTATTATATAATAAGATATGCATAGCCCATAGACACAGACAGTAATGTGGCAAAGACCTTGGAAGGGCAGTTGAGGGGTAAAGGGGGTCCATGGAGGAAAAATAAAATAAAGAGAACAATAGTAATACTTTCAATAATAAAGATAAATTTTAAAATAAAAATAGAAATGTAAGACTTACTTGCAAATTTATTACAAACTTTTCTTTTTTCTTTATCATAAATATGTACTATAAAGAAAATATAATAATTTTTTTCACCTAGTCCCATTCTGACTCCCACAAATTTCCTCTAGTTCATCTCAGTGTGATTTATAAATATTATCATTTTCTAAATTTGCCTTGTGTGAAAATGTTTGGAAACCACTCATCTGAAGTCTTGTTGACCACTAGAAGTTCTGTTCTAGTTCTATAGGATTTTGCTTCCAACAGTTCCATCCAGTAACTTGACATTATCCATACACAGGGAGATCATCAAACACACATTAAACAATTTATGAGAGCTATTCACACTTCTTCTAAATCAGTGTACTTTCTTTCCTGGTATTAAGACACTTGAGCAGCAAATTAGCTATCTGAATACGGTTGGTGACTATGAACTAGGAGAGTGAGAAATCTGATGGATTTTTCTACCCCACCACAGATATCTGGATTATTGCTGACCTCCAGACTCAGCATTTCTCCTCTAGACTCTGCTCCAACCTACGTAGTTATTTCCGTGGCTGGGAGATCATTTGTCTTCTCACATTAAGCATGTTTTAAAATCAATGTTCTTAAGTACTGTCACAGCATACACCACCCCAGGTACTCTGGTTTTGGAAGCTAATTGAACCTCATAATACTGTCATGTCCCCCAGGTTAACAACTCGAGAGTCTATCATAACAGACTTCATTTGATTCAGCAGATATATTCCAGAAAATATGGCTTTGAAAATAATTTTTGAAATCTTATTATACTTTAAGAACATTTAGAGAAATTTGAAGATGAATCACTTTATACAAAAAAAAAAAGAGTCCTTTGGTAAAAAAAAAAAAAAGAATTAACTATTATCTATTTTATAAATCTAAATATGCTTAAAGTGAGGGGGTACATATACGTAATATTAGGTAATTTCTCATAATACGTTCTTTTTATTCAATTTGAATTAGTCATGTGGATGAGTGTCATAAAACAATTGAAAGTGGTTGAAGATAAATAATAAAGTTTATAACATTGATTACAGTCTTAGCAATGTAAGGAAACCCATAAACAGCATGGTAAACTTTCACCTTTAAATACTTGCTCTTTTTCTCAACAGTGGATTGCCACAGGCAGTTTCTTCCACCACATTGTGTTTTTTTTAAGTTATCTGCTTTTTTGGCTGTTGTTCAAGGGAGTTCTTTGCCTGTAAATCCTCTTTATCTGATGCTCTAGTTAAACAAAATCTTGGCACAATTTCAGTGCATTTGTGTTGTACTGAGGAGAAAAAAATTAAGGGCCCTAGGGACTGACACTGTTCTGCAAATGGTCATGAAACAGTGGGGAACCCTGTAGACTATTCAAAAGGGTAACGCAACTAAGCACCCACTGTGAAAAACAGGATCTCCTCACATGAAAGGCAGCCACACCACAGAAAAGACTATTTACTAGCCTGAAGGATAAAGTTTCAAAGTAAATGATGCTCATTGTGTTCTTGACTCTGGGCCTTTAAAATCAGCTTAACTTAGTGGACGGGGTCCATAAGTAGCTGTCATTTAGTTGTTAGTCTAGTTTTTACATCTTTAACTCTGAACTCAGCTTCTGCAATTACACTATTGAGATATTCACTAGTTTGCTAGAGGTCGTGAGGTTTAAGAGACATCAGTGTGTGTCCCACTTGAAGAAAAAGAGTTATAACAGATGTGTTGCGACAACATACACCTTCTCTCAAATGAGAGGGGGTCTCCTTCAGATTGGTGGAAGATGAGATGTCTGCGGATCTTAGACAATGAAGAACCAAGCTCTGCTCCCTGTCAGTGCCACGGGAAGCTGCTAGAACCAGAGAGGAAAGGCTGAATTGTTTATTTAGGAGAAAAATCTACAGGCTCCACCTTTCCGGTCTTGTTGATGTCAAAACAGAATTAGATGTGCAAGAGATCTATTAGAGAAAAGGCTGGGAGTGACACACCAGAGAGGAAACAGGAGTAGGTAGACCACCATGCAGGACTGAACCTGTGAACCAAGAGGGAGGTGGAAAGAATTGTGTAGGGAGAGCCTGAGACTGCAATGCAGCTCTGAGCAAGTTCCCAGCAGCCTAGTAGGGATCCCCAAAGCAAACACTGTCCTGGCTCACTATCTCCACTGTGTCCTCATCAAAGGCCACGAGGGGCCAAGGACAGCATGAAAGCAGCACTTACTCATTTCACTGCAGTTTGTCTTGAAAGGAAATCTGAGTGACACATCTCCGCAGCCACCGCGATGAGTCTGAAAATTTAATGATGGCAAAATGGAAGAAAGCAAGAAGAGGCAGGAGAATTTCAAAGAGAATAGTGAAGTTGGATTAACTTTATGAGATTTTTTTTAACTTATTTATTGAAGTATAAATTACACACAGTAAAATATAGCAAAGTATAATTTGATGAAGTTTAACATACATATATGCCTGGGTAACAACCACCCAGATCAAGACAGAGAACATTTTTAGCACTGCAGAAAGCTCCCCAACCAATACATCCCAAAGGTAACCCTTATTTTGATCGGTAACATCAGGAACAATTTTTACTGTTTTTGAACTTCTTATAAACAGCATCATCCAATACCTACTGTTTTATGTATATCTTTTTTTCACTCAGCATTATGTCTGTGAGATTCATTCACATTGTTGCTTATATCAGTAGTTCAATCTGTTTCACTAATATAATCATTCCATTTTATGTATTCTTTCTATTGTTGATAAATATTTTGGTAGTTTCTAATATAAGACCATTATGAATAAACTAGAGGCCTGATGCACAAAATTCACGCACATTAAAAGGGTACTAATTAGAGTAAATATTTTAATAGTGTTATTTGCCCTTTCTCTACAATAAAAGTGTGAGAGATAAAAGGTAATGAGTACAATGTATATGAAAATAATACATAATTTCATTAATAAATAAATAATAACAAAATGATATAACAACAATATGAATCCACAATAAACTGTTGAGTTCATTTTCCCGCATTTAAAATAGGTTTGAACGTGTCCCTCACAGAGAGATGAAATCCATAATACTGCATTTGGGTGACTCGTGTTCTTACATTTTGTCTAGTATTATTGTTGAGTACACTATTGTCTCTGAGTCTTAATGCAATATCTGTTCCCCAACCTTTTTCACCATGTGGAAAAAGAATAGGATATGTCATTGCATCTAATGTAGGAAACAGGATACTGATTCATTTCACTTTAGTGGCATTTGGATTGTTGAGATATGGTTTACAATGAGTGAGCAAGTCCCTTTCAAAAGGAGGTTCTCCATCTTCGTTTCTGAGTATGACAGCAACCTCGGTTACACGGGGAGAATTATATCTACCTGGGTCACTATTACGATCATATTTAATTGCCATAGTTACTTTCGTGGGAGCTATACCTTTTGCTGCTGCTTCAGATTGGGCTTCCTTTTCTACCTCATGTAGCATCTTGTACGATTTTGTTAATTCATTTATTTCATGCATGAGGTTGTTGATGTTGATCATGAGTCTTTCTGAGCAGGCCTGGTTTGCTGGGATTGCTAATCTTTTACGTGTAGCTTCGGCTGTATCCAAAATATAGAGTTGAGCAAACTTCTGAGAAACACCATCAGAAGGATGTAAAGTTCCAGTACGATGATAAACTTGTCCATGTATTTTAAAACAGTATGGCCCATACCCTGATGGCGATGCAACATTTGCACCCATGGAAGCAAAAGCAAAAGAACTATTTATAGATCGAATGTTATCCATGAAATTTTTACTGTCAGAATCTTCGTTTGTCATTAATCTTTTTAAATATGGCGGGTAATCTGGAAAATGTATATAATTTGGACAGACTTTCCCTTTGCTACAACATTGAGTAAATTTCCCATCAGATGGTTTTTCATCAGAGAAATTTAGTGATAGGCAAAATTCACATCTAACAGTCATTTCACCACAACTATGTTCGAGAATTGCATCCTCACATACTCCATTTTCGCTGAGAAGGCAGTTCCTACCACTATTGGTAGTACTTGTTAATGACTGTTCTTTAGACATACTCTGTCTTTGACACCATCTTCTTTCAACTTCAAAGGCACATTGTTCTCTAGACATTTCCTGTCAAAGATGCCCGTGTTTTTCAGCTTCAGAACGACATTTTTCCATTAGCTGCTCTTCAGATACATTCTGTTGCAGGTGTCGCCTTCTTTCAAGATCAGACGCATGTTGCTCTTCAGACATTTTCTGTCCACCTTTCTGCTACTCAGCTCCGTTGTATCAACAGTTTTTCTTTGGACATAGTCCCACCTTTTTATTGCCACTTTCTGAGATAGAGGAGAATGACAGTCTTGACAGTCAGGCCTTTCAGCAGTGTGACCAATGGCTGATTTGGACAGATTCTGTGGAGGTGGGACTTCCTCCTACCTGTTGTCAGTTTCCACAGCTGGAATGCTGAAGCTGGGACTCAGGGGGCCTTCCCTCTGGCGGTTGCCTTCCGTTTTTGCTGGCTTACAGCCGAAGCTACATGTAAAACATTAGCAATGCCAGGGGCCTCAGTTAGATGCAGCTGTGGATTTCCGGCACTGCCACTGCTTGGTCTCTGCGCCCGTGGCCATGCGCTTGATGCCTTCACCACTTTGTCTCCGTTCCTGGGGCCTGGCGCTCATGCCTCTCGACCCGGCCCCTTGCTCCTATTGGCTGATAGCATAGCCAATCAGGAGCCAAGGTACAGTCACATTTACATGTTACTCTTTTATTAAATAGGATATTAGTAATATATGCATTAAGAGCACACTGCTTGCCCTGGCCATTGTTTCTCTGTTGGTTGGTTGGTTGTATCTAAAGGTTGCCAGTGGGATTCCCAGTCAGGGCACATGCCTGGATTGCAGGCTCAATCCCCAATAGGTGGCGTATAGGAGGCAGCTGATCAATGTCTCACTCTTTCATTGGTGTTTCTCTCTCTCTTCCTCTTCCTCCTATCTCTCTAATCTTTAAAAAAAAAAAAAAAGAATACACTGCTTTAACAATATCCTAAAACTTTTGACATATCATTAATTAAAAGTATTTTCCAATATTTTCTGTGTTGTTTTTTTCTTTAAACTATGGTTTACTCAAAGTTATCTTGCTTAATTTCCAAACATTTCAAACATTTTTAGATATTTTTTGTTGATTTCTAGTTTATTTTCACCTTGATCAAAAAAAGCACTATAATTTTTGTCTTTTGAAATTTGATAAGACTTGCTTTGTTATGGACTAGGTTATGCTGTTTTGATAAATGTCCATGTATATTTAGAATGAATGTGTATTCTGTAGTTGTTTGTTAATTGCACTATTCACATCTTTTAGCCTTATGGATGTTTTGCCTACTTTCCCTCTAATGACTGAAAAAGGTTTGTGAATTTCTAACTATAATGCTGATTTATTTTTTCTATTGTATTTTCAAATTTTGTTTTATATATTTTCAAACTATGATATCAGCAGCATACAAAGTTAGGATTTTTATGTTTTTCTATAAAATCAACCCTTTTCTCATTATGAAATATCCCTCCTCAAATTTACTTTTTTTATTAATATCTAATTTAGCCTTTTTTGATGATTGCATGGTATATCTTACTGCAACTATCTATCTATCTATCTATCTATCTATTTATTTATTTATTTATTTATTTATTTATTTACTAGAGGCCAGGTGCACAAAATTCATGCATGGGAGTATGTGTCCCTCAACCCAGCCTGCACCCTCTCCGATCTAGGACCAGTAGGATCGGGCCTCAACAGGCAGTTGGACATCCCTCTCACAATCCAGAACTGCTGGCTCCCAACTGCTTGCCTGCCTGCCTTCCTGATAGCCTCTAACCACTTCTGCATGCCAACTTGATCACTCCCTAATCACTCCCCTGCCAGTCTGATTGATGCCTAACTGCTCCCATGTCAGCCCAATTGCCCCTAACTGCTTTCCTTTGCAGGCCTGGTCACTCCAAATTGCCCTCCCCTGCCAGCCTGGTCACCCCTAAATGCCCTACCCTGGAGGCCAGGGTTCCCTCAACTGCCCTCCCCTGAAGGCCTGGTTCCCCCAGTTGCTCTCCCCTGCAGGCCTGGGTCCCCCCAACTTCCCTTCCCTGAAGGCCCAGTTGCCCCCAACTTCCCTTCCCTGAAGGCCCAGTTGCCCCCAACTTCCCTTGTGGTGGCCATCTTGTGTCCACATGTGGGCAGCCATCTTTGACCACATGGGGGAAGCCACCTTGTGTGTTGGAGTGACAGTCAATTTGCATATTACTCTTTTATTAGATAGTATAGAGGCCTGGTGCACAGGTGGTGGCCAGCTGGTTTGCCCTGAAGGATGTACTGGATCAGGGTGGGGGTTCCCTTGGCCATGGGATAGCCTGAGTGAGGGGCCTGTGGTGATTTTCAGGCTTGCCATGCCCCCCAGCAATCCCCTGGGAGGCCAGGACTGGATGGGAGCAGGTATTTTGTATTTATTTATCTTCTATAATTGAAACTTTGTGGCCTTGAGTAGAAGCCAGGGCCAGCTGGTAGCCTGGGTTGACCCAGACAACCCAAGCTCCCAGCCCTTTCTTTAGGGGAGGCCAGGGCAGGTGGGAAGCTTGGCCCACTTGCTTGTAACCCAAGCCTCCTGCTTGCTCCAGCTCTGTGGCCACTGCCATATTTGTTGGGATTTACTTATCTTTTATAATTAAAACTTTGTAGCCTTAAGCAGGGACCAGGGTGGAAAGCTTGGCTTTTTTCATCACCAGGGGCAACCCAAGCCTCCTGCTTGCTCCAGCTACCTGGCCACCACCATCTTAGTTGGGTTAATTTGCATACTCACTCTGATTGGCTGGTGGGCCTAGCAGAGTGATAGTCACTGTGCATGTTTCTCTTTTATTATATAGGATTCATTTATTTACTTAATAACTAACTAGAGGCCCAATGCACAAAATTTGTGCAAGAGGTTTGGCCCTCGCAGCTCAGGCTTCATCTGGAAGGTCATCCAGATGGTTGTTCTGCTGTTCAGTCTAATTAATATATTAGCTTTTTACTAAATAGAATTTATTTATTACTTTCAGCCTTTTAGTGGCCTTCTCCCCTGTGTCTCTGTGTTTCTGTCTTCACATAGCATTCTCTTCTTTGTGTATTTGTGTCTAAATTTTCTACTTTTTATAAAGATATCTGCCATTGGATTAGATCCCATTCTCATTCAGTATGACATCCTCTTAATTTAAGTACCTCTTCAAAGACTCTATTTCCAAATAAAACCACCTTCACATTTAGGATTGCTACATATATTTTTGGGGACACAATTTAATCCACAGCAAACTGTACTGTCCTTATTTGCCTTTGTGTAAATTTCCCTTAGCAGACTATTAACTTCTTGAGAGCAGGAACTTTATCTTTACACTCTTAGAGTTTAGCATAACATCTGAATTATATTCAGGTAATTAATAAATGTATATAGAAGGTTACTGAACTGAATTAAGAAAAAATGTTTGCTTTGCCAAAAATGAACTTGGGTAAAATTCAGGAGGAAATACAGAATACTATGTAAATAGTTCAGTTTTTGGCTGTGAATACAACTCTGAATATAGTGTTTCACATAGGATACAAATTTGGGGAGTTGGCAGCAGAAAAATCCAACTCAGACTGTCTTAAAATAAAAAGGAAATTTATTGGTTCGTGTATCTAAAAGTCCAGCAGAATAGGTCATTTTTCATGTGACTCATAGGCTTAATGATACAACCAACAGAAAATGGAGGAGATATTGAACTAGCCATAAACAACTACGAGTTGAACAAAAACGTCTGAAACAAGAGTTTTTAGATGTTATAAATATCCAGGACTGTAATCCTTTAGAAAAATGAAACAAATAATGTGAAACTAATAATCAATCACCTCTGGCGTCTGCCTACAGGCACTTTCCAGATTGCAGCACAGAAACAGGGAGCCAAGCAGACCACAGTGGGTTAGCTGAGTTAAGAGACAGAAATATGAGCTTGAGGACGCTGAGGTGAAGGAAATGTGCAAGGCAGAATACCGAGGAAAAGAAAACTGGGCAGAGCTAGAGCTCCAGGAATCTGTTAAATGTTTGGCTGGATGCTGAGTTGCACGTGTGCAGTGCAGAAGAACTTCCGGAGGCCCTCCGAAGGAGCTGTAGAATGAAAAGTCAGCAGATCTCACAGGAAACTGAAAGGTGTTTGATTTTCTAACCAGCTATAATGGAAATGTAATACTAAAAATAAGGAGCATTATGTGGAGAGGACAGAGGTAACAGTGCTAAAGCAGCCTAGGGTAAAGGCTACTACTGTACACCCTTCTTAACAAAGCTTCTAAGTAAGCATCAAGCTGATCCACAAATAACTTCACTACCAGTCATAACAATATTCAAGACTCTTTAAAGGAAGTTGTAAAAAAAATTAAACATCATAATTTCATATCAACATAATTTTCGTAACATCCAATATCCAATAAAAATTACTAGATATACTATGACTCATACCCAATCGTCTATTGAAGGACACTTTGATTGTTTCCATATCTCTCCCTGAGTCACAGCAGAATCTTAACAACATTTTGTTTCCTTTCCCTCTATTCCTACCTGCCTTACTCCTTCTGTTTCTTCTATTGAGTTCTTCTAAAATATTATTTCCAATTTTTATTGCTTTGAATTAAAAATATCAACACAATTAAATTTAATAATCCATTTCACTGATTTATTTATTTTGTATATTGTATAATATATTTTTCTTCTTCCTGGATGTGATGCTTTGCAATGTCCCAACTTGACTGGAGTGAACTACATTTCCCAGAATTCCCTTTCTTGTATGTTTCTGGTTAGAATGCTCATACATGTTATTACTGATCTGCTGATGCATTGCATAGGCATGAAGCAGTTGCAACTAAGCCTGCAATTGTTCTATCTTCCTGTAGATCAACCTTCCACTTCTCTGACCCCTGAACCAGATGTGCATGTTTAGCTGTCTTAAAATAAAAAGGAAAGACAGAGCCCAACTTCTTCAAGATACCCTTGTCACCAATGTCAGAAATAACAAGAATAGGTGCAGATTTTAGTCTCCCCTCATTGGGTCCCAACTGGTGTTTGTGAATTCCATCCTGCTCATGATCTTCCCATGTTGATTGCCTGCCCAGTGGACTTCAAGCTTCATTTTCAAATGCAGATACAATAGCATTATAGGGACTGCTTAACTAGCTCCCACAATTGTGTAAGTGGCTAAGACAATTCACTATAACAAATTTCTCTGTACATGGGAATATATATATATATTTACCTACATATCCTATTGGCTCTGCTTCTCTGTCTCCCTATCTGATACACTAGAATACATCTATTAATTCATAAAAGATTTTTTATTTCAGTTCTTACATTTCCAACTATGGTTTTTAAATTTTGACCCTGTCTGCTGTCCAGTTAACAAGTGCCTCATAGTTTTGGTCTTCAACTGCTTCCTTGTTTTCTAGAGCAGGTATAGATTTACCAGTTTATTTTATTCATCTTCTTTTTTTTTCCCCCTAGGGCTTGAAAGTAGTAAGGCTTCTGTGTGAGCTCAGTCTTCTATTATAACCTCAATTCCTTTAGTTATTTTTTTAAAAGACTAAGAAAAGTATTATCATTATAGTTAAGCCTTATTAGTTGATGAGTATAAATTTGTAAAAACTTTAAATATAGAAATTATAAAGGAACAAAGGTTCAGGGCATAACTCTCTGCATCTAAAAATTCCTGATAAGTTGGTATTACATTAGAAGTAAAAAAATTTTTCACACATTCTAAAAAAGAGACATGAAAGAATTTCTACCTATTTAGGGAATAGGGGTAGGTAAATATTCTGCTTAAATGACAAATGGTAGTGGCGGGTTTTGTTTTTTTCTGCTTTACCTTAATTTTTATGTCACACTAACTTAAGTTTGATTTTAGAAAAAAAAACTACTATCTATCAAATTTTGAATTTTTGTGAGTTACTCAGTTTTCCTGTGTCTCTCTTATGTATATAAGATATATATAATATGAAACTTTATTTTTATCCTGCTAAATGGAGTAAATTTTTTGAACTTTTAAATTAATAAAACATCTTGAACTATATTAACAAAGGATAGCCACATCACAGAGTTCTTAAATGAAACTAAATTAGTATATCAATTTTCATGTAATAAAATTTTTCTGCCCTGCTAGAAAAATGAATTCTAGTACAACTTAGTTCTCCAGTGAAAATGTTGAATGATCTTTTTGCTATGTTGTCATTCAAGTTAAATTATTTATTTATGCTCTTTTTTACTTGTGACTAACAATGGGATAAGGGGTAAGATATATGAAGCATTTTGTAAACTATAAATCACCAGAGAAAGGTAAGGTAAAATTGTTGGAACCTTTGGTTGAACTAAGCGCTACTACAGTGGTCATTATTTAGGTCCTCTCTCACTTCTCTGTCTGGTAATATTAAATCTTCCCATCTGCCATGAAGTTTAAGGAACTGAAAACAAAATAAAGTGTGTTGATAGCACTTAAAGACTCAAATCTCCCTAAACCCCAATTGTTTTGTTGTTGTAGTTGTTGTTGTTTTCCCTTGGTTTTGGGCCTATACATAAACTTAGGAAAATGTATGCAATCTGTCTGTCCAGGACACCAACCCACCAGTTCTAAGATGCTATGTAGTGATGATTCACTTTACTCAGAGTAAAGCCTGGCCTTTGTCCTTGCTCCTAGGAGTTAACCTTTATACCCTTAGATTGCCCCAAGTAATAGGAATGTGTTGCTAGTCATGGTTTATGTTAAGGACATGAGTTATGATGGACACCTGATAGGTTCTGCTAAGAGATGGCTCAGTGTGGGGGTCTTGCCTGCTCTAAATGTCTTAAAGTGAGTCCTGGCCACACCAAAAAGGCCAAACATATAATTAGAGAGTTGGGACTTTGAGCCACACGATACCAGTCTGATCTTTAAGGATGGGAGAAAGCTGAAGATTGAATGTGGACCATGATTCAATCAACATGCCCACTTACTAAAACCTCAAAAAATATCTGCTTAACAATGCTCCAATAAGCTTCTTAGGGTGGCAACATTCCATGTGTAAAATGCCATGTGCAGACACCAGGAGAACAAAGTGTCACTGAGTACATGGAAGCTTTAGCTTGGAGCCCTCTCTGCCCCAGATTCTGCCCTCTGCTTCTCTTCCTTTGGCTGGTTCTGTTTTGTGTCCTTTACTATAATAAAATTGTAATCATATACATAATGAAAATTTCCTGAGTTATGTGAGTCATTCTCCCAAATTATCAAACCAGAGAGAGTCCCTGAGACTCCTGAATTTTTAGCCAGCTAGTCTGAACTAAGGATGGCTCTGGGAACCCCCATATTTGCAGATGATGTCAGAAGTCTTGGGAAAACTTGGTAGTCTGCAGAACTGTGCCCTTCACCTTCAGCTGAAGTGAATGGATTTGATATGCAGGAGCTGGAATCAACAGGATTTGGTGATTGACTGGAAGTTAGAGTAATGATGTAGGAGGTGTCATAGATTTCTTTTAGGTGACAGACTTGGCCAATCAGGGACATGGTGGTGCCATCCATCCACTGAAACAGAGAACACTGGAAGAAGACAGCTTTGACATGGAAATATCCCAAGCTCAGTTGGACTTGCTGAGTTTGACACATCTACAGGTTACAACCAAGTGTTCTGAGATGTCTTCTAAGAAGCTCCATTTTATAGGTCTGAAGATCTAGGAATTGTTGAAATACAAATGGAATCTGAATTCATGAGTGATAAGCTTTCCTGGAGAGAATGGACACAAAGAAAAGCTCTGGTACAACTTTAGCTGTGCTCTCTGCTCAAACGCATTTGTTGTTCAGGTCTTTATCAGAAAGTAAAGGCTGACAAGGTAGGTGGAGGAGCCAGAGCCATGTTTTTTAAAATATGTGATCACCATCTTTGTCTCTTTTTCCTCCTTCCCCCTCAAGCCGGAAATTAGGGAGGGCTGTAATGAGTTTGGGTGGGTTATAGGCCTTGTCTGGTATTATCTGGAGATAAAATTCCTGCTGCTGTCGAAAAATGCCTTCACAGAGCTGGACCTTCAATCCTTTTGCTAAATACAAGCAGTAGTTCTGTAGCTATGTAGCTAGCACTGACTTTTCTGTGAGGTGATGGATATTAATCAACTAGATGGGGAGATTGGGTGGGGGAATCCTTTCTCAGGTAGACATATCAAATCACCAGGAAGTTTATTTTAAATACAATTCAATGTTTTATGTCAATTATTGATAGGTACCCCTCCTCAACTGGTGGGCGGAGTTATGATGTAATTGACAGAGACATTGAGCCACCAATCAAGCGCATACCAGAGTGCCCTGTGTCCCACCCCTTCCCATTCCGCCCTGGGCCCAACCCCTGCCTTAAATTGTGTCTCGGTGCACCACATGGGGCCTTTTTCTCCCGGACTGTTCTCCCAGGCAGTCTGGGAGGAGGTCCAGCTGGGTCTTCCCCCTTCCGCTTCTCCTGGCCCCAGTCTCATGGCACGGCTTCTCCGGCTCCATTCCCCCGAGCCTGTGAACCCGCCCGGAGACCCCCAATAAAGCCTGATTAATTCGTTCACTTTTTCGAACTCCTGCCTGCAGTTTCTCTCACAGCGGCGTAGAACCTTACATCTTGGTGCCAAAACCTGGGAGAGGGGTTTTGTGACCTGTCCTGGTCAGACCGGGGCGACATGTCCCCCCTCTCTCCTCCTCGCTGCCTTCCAGCGCCTTGAACTTAGAGGCTCGACAGACTTCCCTTCGATCTGTAAGTTTTTCTGTTCCGGACTCCTGGAGTCCTACCCCCTTCCCTGGACCCCGTGTCGCCTGCCAGGGCTTCTCGCCTAGACACGGCCGTGCCGAGATTCCCCTCTGCCAGACTCCTGGAGTCCTTGCAGGAGACGATTGTAGGGGATGCCTTCCAATCACCTACCTGCCCGCTGTTCCGTCCGGAGGCAGATATCAAGGGGAGACGCCTCCTCCATATCTGTTACTCCTTGACACTCAGGGGTCCAGGGTCCCCGTCCTAGAGGGAAGTCATGGGTGCCTTTGAGTCCAAGATCGATCCCCAGACACCTCTCGGATGTCTCCTCCAAAATTTTACCAAATTGGGATATTCTCAAACCCTTCACAAGTAGACGCTCATCTTCTTGTCCCAGGTCGCCTGGCTTACAACTTCTGGCAGCGCACCAGGAAGGACATTGAGGTCCCATTCATTCAGGCTTTTTGGGACCTCCGTTCCCACCCTGACCTCTGCTCCCGCTGTTCTACCCACCGCCCCTCCCACACTGAACCCCCTCTAACTGCCCCTCTGTCTGTCGCTCTCTTTACTTTTCGGACCCAGCCGTTATCTCCTCTCTGCCTCTCCTCCTCTCCGCCCCTCCTCCTCTCCCTCCTTCTTCACCACACTGCGGCTGCCCCTCTTTTGCCCTCTTCCACCGCTGCCGCCAGGCCTCTGTGGGAACCAACTCTACACCTGTGGGAACCAACTCCATGAGACCAGAGGCTGCCTGGAAGCTAGAGAACCTCCTGCCACCCCAAACAGCTAAAGGGAATTTCTGAATTTCTGTTTTGCCTTGCTCTTTTGACCCTGACCACATGGCTCTTCATTCCCCTGGGGGCCGCCATCTTGGAATGGCAAGTCCCGCCTCCTCAGGACCGCACCTGGTGTGGCTGCCCACACCGTGCTCCTCCCTTGGACTGCCACCTGCTCTACACCACTTCCCCTCTCTTTATGCCTCAAACCCAGGTCTGAGATCCAAACATGGCATTTAACTCTTAATTCCCCTTGGGAAGCAGGCAGAATAGGCCCACCTTAGAAGGTGACCCTGCAAACCCAAGCCTTGAAGCAGATCTGAGGCCCATGAACTGTGCGTGGTGGGGGTGCAACAAGAGGACAAGCATCTCCTGGAGAATGCTTCACATGCGGAAACAAGGCCACTGACTAGACAAAGCCGTGCCTCCGGCCCCAGCCTCCAACCAAGCCCTGCGGTCAAAATGGCCACTGGGAAAGTGACTGCCCCTGGGAAAGTGACGGGCCCTCTGTCTCAGCAGGGAGGGGCCATCCTTCCAGGTCCTGACCAGCCGATGGCTATGCTGGAACTGGCTGAAGACTGCAGATGCCCAGACTGGACAACCCCCATCACCCACACCGAGCCCAGATTAATGCTCCAGGTAACGGATAAGTAGGTCTTCTTTCTGGTCGACACGGGGGCTACCTTCTCTGTCCTGCCTTCCTTTGCTGGGCCACTTTTCCTTCGTGATCTCGGTCCTGAGTACTGATGGCAAATCACCCTTCAGCTCTGAAAACTGCTCTGGCTTCAGCGCCTCCTCACCCCGCCCTCTCCCCTGCTCCACCCTTCCTAGGGAACAACTTTCTTGCTGGCACAGGCTTATCAATTATTTAATGGAAGGGACAAGAATGGTAAAAGGACCCACTATACCAGCCCACTAAAGAAACACCAGTAGGCCTCCTCTTCTCACCCTCCCTTGTTCGCCAGGCTTTTTCTTACTCCAGGATACCCTTCTGGCATCTCTCTCCCTCTTTCCCAGACATCTCTAAACCTTTCCAACTCTTTTACTAATGATAAACAGAAAATAGCTATGGGGTCCTCACCCAGCCCCTAGGGCCAGCCTTCACCCCCATAGCCCATCTGTCCAGACAGCTTGATCCCACGGTTGGAGGATGACAACCCTGCCTCCGGACTCTGACTGCAGCCGCTGTTCTCACCAAGGAGGCCCAGAAGCTCCCTCCAGCAACCCTTACAGGTCTTTTCCACCCATAGACTACAGGACCTTCTGTGCTCCTCCCCTCCCCATTACATGTAGGAAGTCCATCTCCTGTTCCTCAAGAATCCTGACATCTCCCGAACCCAGTCCACAGCCCTGAACCCAGCCACTCTCCTCCACCCAACCTGTGGCAATGCACTCCTGCCCCGACCTGCCCCCAGGTTGTCAGAGGCCCTCTCTCTAGAAATTCACAGCTTCTGGCCGGACCCCCTGCCCATGGGCTTGACCGGAATCCAGGCTACACCAAGGGGCCCCACCTCCTGCAAGCCCTTTTCAAGAGCCTCACCTTCTTAAGCCCTTTTTAGACAACTGCTCCGGGAACACCCTGACAGGTTTCTACCCAGGCCAAGACCAGCTGACCACGACTCCCAGGACCAGCCCTCCAGCGGAGGGACCTCAGTCCTCTTCAAGAACCTTACTTATCCTCAAGTTGTATTTCAGCTCCAGGCCCAGAAAAGCAGCAAAACCAGACAAGTGACGCTGTAACAACCTCAGGACCAGCTTTTACCTCCAAGTGACTCAACTGGATCGTTCTTGAGACTTCACCAAACAGTCCCTTGGGGAAACCATGGTGCTACATCCTTGTTAAGCATGGAAAACACCCCCTGTTTTGCTCACTTACTCCATGGCTCCTCTCATAAGGCACACTGGTATCTTCCTTTAATCTTGCTCTTTGGCCCATGTCTCATGCATTGTTTCACTAGTTTCTTGCAGACGTTCGCCAACCAGAAGATAGATCTGTCACTGAATTCAGAACCCAACACCAGAATCCTTGAGACTCCGGGTAGACGCCCCTAACGAGGCCCCCTCTCAGCTGGAAGTAGCTACGGAAGATGGACCTTCGCCCCCTAGACCTTGCCTGGACTCTCAATTATTTTTTTAAATATTATCAGAAGCCTGGAATGATAGGTACTCCTCCCCAACTGGTGGGCGAAGTTATGATGTAATTGACAGAGACATTGAGCCACCAATCAAGCGCATACCAGAGTGCCCTGTGTCCCACCCCTTCCCATTCTGCCCTGGGCCCAACCCCTGCCTTAAATTGTGTCTTGGTGCGCCACGTGGCACCTTTTCTCTCCGGCTGTTCTCCCAGGCAGTCTGGGAGGCAGTCTGGCTGGGTCCCCTTCTCCCCTTCCCCTGGTCTCTCTGCCTTCACTCCACACATGAGCTCTTTCTCCCTTGGAAAGGGTCTCCTCAATAAAGTCTGTGTCCTGGTACCCTGCTCTCTCTCTCTCTCTTTCTCTCTGCTTCTTCTGTTCCATCTTTCAATTATATGTCACTAAAATTGAATTTTTTTAAAAAGTAAATTCAGAACTCTCATTGTTTTATTTTGTCATTTTTTTATTAGGGGACATGGGGGTCTGTTTTGCACATAAAAATTAATATTATATTAACTTCTTTTATTTTTGAATATTTTAATGTCATTATTTAACTGGGCAGAGAGTTTCCCAGAAGTACTCAGTCAAGCAAAAACATTCTCAAAAGCCTTATGGAAAATTAGAGAAGTTTAATTTCCTGGCCCATCTGTTGTTGCCAGCTTATTTTCTAACCGAGCCCTATAATGCCCTGGTGATACGGCTTTTTACTACGTTCAGGTACATCAGCGGTTAAGTCATGTTCTTTTAAATAGAACAAATGATACACCCTGAAATCCTCAGTCTCACCTCCTCAACACCAATATTATAAAATGATTTCACTCTTTTCAGAATAGGTTATGTCAAAATAGTCACTAAGCTATGGAAAGACTGGGTTGTAGCCAGTATCATTTTCTATCTTTAACCACATAAATAGCTGTGCGGCTGACCAGTTCTCATTATGACCTTCTTTGTCAGGGGCTTGGAAATAGCCCGGAGACTTTTTCCCCTGAAAGAAAGGCACCCCGCTGGGAAGGATGAGCCAGAAGGAGAGAGAGAGACATCCGGCTCACAGCAGGAACGAGGGGCTCTGTTTCCTGGGAGAGCTGCTCTGGTTTGTGCTGCTGATGAGACTGATAGCTCAATGGATGTGTGGGTTTGTGGGGTTTTTTCCCTTTTCAGATTTAACCCATTGAAATTAATAATTATTCAAAGTGTGTGTGTATTTTTGGGGACACCTGTATATATTCAGTATGTGTTGTATACCCAGTTCTTATGCCAAGAGAAAACTTTGCTCAATCCAAAATGTTTGCTGTCTTCATAACATCTCGTGAAAGTTGGTATAACTGACTAATGACCATGTGAAGAAAGAAAGCAGGTTAAGAAGCTATTTGAATTTAAATCACCCTGTATTTAAAACTAAATGAGCACCCACCGGGACAAATATAAATACACTAAGTGTTTTTAAGTAGTCAGGGATGTCCTTCTTTTCCAAGCCTCCTTCCCGGGCCTGGGCGCAGGAGGATTTCTTCACATGTGTGAGGCGCCAAAACCCAGGCTCCTGGCCACAGATGAAAATGCTATGAACACCAAAAAGCTGGCTTCCGGAGCATCAGCACTGTCCTCTCCCTAGTTATAAAGTTGATCCTCTTCAGGGAGGAAGGGCCAGGAAAGCAAGGTCTTGCTATTTATTTTAAAAGCTGTGCTGTCCCATGTGGCACCCACTAGTCACACGTGGCTACGGAGCACTTGAAAAGTGGCTGGTTCAAACTGAGTTGTGCTGTAAGTATAATATGCACACCACATTGGGAAAACATACTATAAAAATATATCAAATAGGTGATATTGATTGCATGTTGAAATCAAGTATTTTAAAAATCTAGGGCTAAATAAAATGTATTATTAAAATTAATCTCACCTATTTCTTCTTGCCTTTCATATTGTGACTAGGAAATTAAAAATTACATCTGTGGCTCTCACTATATCCTTTTGGACAGCACATTTCTGTGTTCAATTGGATATTTTTTCAGGAATGATAGTCAAGCTGTGAAAAACATTCTTCCATCAGTGGAATCTGGCACGATAGCAGGCTCATCAGATAGCAGGATTGGCATTTTTAAATTCACTCTGGATCTGTTAACTGGTTTGCAGCTGAGAAGCTAGACAAGCTGACTGTCTACTGCCTGGATTTTTTTAAATACTCAGAGGCAAGCATTTTCTTAAGAATTATGATATTCTGTGGGCCATGTAGTTAGTACATTATAAAATATATGCTCTTTTGATTATTATAGTAATCTCAAATTGCTAATTATATAATAGCATGCTAGACAAGTGAAATTATAGGTCATGCATTATTTGATGTGTATTCCCGTTACCAGCAAACTCTGCAACTAGTTACATATCATTTCTAGAAAGATCAAAATTTGTTCCCAAAGTGTTAGACTCAGGCAAGGCTAGTGTGATAGCCAGACTCAGAGCGGGGAGGAGGATGGAAGAGAAGGACGTGGTTCCTCATGCTCAGACCAGACACCACCACCGAAACCCCCTCTAGCTGTTTGTGACATTTACTCAGCCCTCCCCTGCCTGAGAACATCCTGCTGCCAGAACACCGAACAGCCAGATACCGGGTCAACAGGACCCACCAGCCTGGGAAGAAAATTTAAAATTTCCCACTTCCCTGTACTGTAACTGACCTTATGCTACCTTTCTTTGTGTGAAACCGGCCAATCACAAATTGCCAAATCTCCCTGCGCTGGAGATAAAAAGTGCTCTCTACCGAGGTTCGGGGCTAGCGTTGCTCACTGCTGTGACAGTGGAGACGTGGGCCCGGCTCGAGTTCGTTATTAAAAGGCTTCTTAAAATTTTGATCTGGCTCCTTGGTGGTTGTCACTCTCGGTTGGTCCGTAACAGCTAGAAGGGCCTAAACAGGCTTAGGAAATTGCACTTTTCTTCCATAACAGTCACTGGAGAAAAATCTTTAATGAAAGTTTGAGAAAATTGGGTACAGTAAGCAAGAGTGTTTCTGTTTGCTAAGGTTCTAATCCCCACTCTTAAACTGGTTTTACCATTGCAAAGAGCTCAGTTAGGATATTTGCTCTTTTCCATGTAACACTAACCAGTTTTACATTTAATAGATGTTAGAAAAATCAAAGACTCAATATCCATAGGACATTTTTTTTAAAGCAGCAGCACTATCAAACAAATTATATTTGATATTGTACTCAACTCAAAGATTGCTCCCCCTGTGTTATTATAAACAAGGTATTCATAACAAAAAAAGTGGGAGTAATGAGAGAAGGAGGAAGGAGAAAAAAAAGACTGTCAAGTGGGATAGTGTGGAGGAAAGAGAATGGGAATGGTGCATCTTTTCTGGAAGCCACGAACATCATCAATTTGAGTCTATCTCATACTTGATCTAAATGATATTAAGTGTAAGCCCATTCAAATTCCTCTGAAATTTCTTTGATTGGAAATAGCAAGTAGACTAATGAAATAGTTATAGCTGAGTAATGCTAAGTTATTAGTCTTTAGAGCCTCTTAGATTGAGAATTAAAATTTATTGTCCTTATAGCAATCCAGAAGCCATCTCTTCCAGGTATTTGTTGGCTGGTTCCCCAGCATCTCTTCCTTTGTACCACCGTTCTGTAAGACCCCATGTTCACCAACAGCAGGGTTTAGATATGACTAACCCCGCCCCAGGTCCAGGATGAGCCTGATTGGCTTTAGTCAATCAAGGTATCTTATTTTTCCTATTTTCCAGGCCAGAGCATTGGTCCAGCAGTAGGCTGTGATCCAATCAGAACAGTGAGGCACAGGAAGAGATGTTGGGGCTCTCCATGGAAGAATAATTACGAAGTTTCCTGTGAGGCATGTGTGCTATCCCCTGACAGACACGATGAAACTGGCGGCCCCAATTGTTGTTAGCAAATGCCTTATGACACCTTTCTGAAAAATACATTTTTACTGATTTCAGAGATGAGGGGAAAGGGGGAGACTGAAACATCAACGATGAGAAAGAATAATCAATGGTCTGCCTCCTGCACCGCCCCCCCCCACACACACACACACCCTGGGATCAAGCCTGCAATCCTGACCCAGAATCAAACCATGACCTGCTGATTCTCAGGCGGACGCTCGACCACTGAGCCACACTGGCTGGGGAGGACAGCTTTTCATTTCCCCTTTCATAACTTTAGAAATGTTGCTACATCTGTGAAGCTTGGATCCTTTCTTAAGAAGTGATTATTCTTTTTTTCTCTTGTGTATAATATGTCTTTCCACCCCTTCTCTCCATACTGCTTTTAAGATTATATATTTTTCACTGTTTCTCAACGATTTGGCTATGAACTTTTTTCATTTGATTTGGAAAATTTGTGGCTAATATTTCTTCACATATCTTGTTCTTTTGAGGACTTTTGTTTTACCTGTCTCCTCTCCTGCGCTCCAATTCCATGTATCTGGACCACTGATGTCACTGTCACAGGGTGCCAAGGCTCTGGTCATTTTTTTAACCTTTCCTGCTTCTTTCACTTCAGTTTGGACAGTGTCTTTTGCAATGTTTTAAGTTCACTGATCTTTTTCCCCACTAACCTGCTAATCCCACTCAGTGAAATTTTTATTTCAGATACTGTATTTTCACCTCTAGAAAGTTCTACTTTGTTCTATTTAGATATCTTTTTTTCCCCTTTCTTCATTATATTCTTGTTTTCCATTGGATACTTGAACATATTTATTATAGTTTTAAAGTTTTTTTCTGTATATTTCATCATTGCTGCTACTTCTGGATCCTTTTTGTATTTTTTTATGTCAACTTTTTAAAATATTTTAATCTTTATTATTCAGTTTATTAATTACAATGTTCCCCCTTTTTTCCCCTCTATGGTTCCCCTCCACCCAGTACCCGTCCCACCCTCTGCCCTTACCTCCCCATCACTGTCCTCTTCCATAGGTATATGATTTTTGTCCAGTCTCTTGCTGCACCTCCCACACCCCTTTTCTCCCCAAGAATTGTCAGTCCATTCCCTCTCTATGCCCATGATTCTGTTATATTCACCAGTTTATCCTGTTCATCAGATTTTTAATTCACTTGATTTTTCGATTCATTTGTTGATAGATGTGTATTTGTTGTTCATAATTTTTATTTTTACCTTTTTCTTCTTCCTCCTCTTAAAGAATACCTTTCAGGGCGTCTCCAGCGTGCTGCGGCCGGACGGTTGTGTCTGCGCTGGGCTCGTCCCCCGCTCCTCGGGGGCTCTCCGGCTTTCTGCTTCTCCCTCCGAGCTGCCGCCCGGTGAAGAGGAAGCCATGGCGCTCCGGGTCACCAGGAACACGAAAATTAATGCTGAAAATAAGGCGAAGATCAGTATAACAGACGCAAAGCGGCCACCACTGCAGCCTCCAAGGCCGGGCTGAGACCAAGAACCGCCCTAGGAGACGTTGCCAACAATGTCAGTGAAAGGCCACAGGCCAAAATGCCTCTAAAAAAGGAGCAAAAACATTAGCTGCTGGAAAAGTTATTGCTAAAAAAACTACCAAAACCTATGGAAAAGGGACTGGAGCCCGCTTCTGTACCGGAGCCTGGGCTGGAACCAGCAGGGGAGCCAGAACCTGAGCCTGTTAAAGAAGAAAAACTTTTGCCTGAGCCTATTTTGGTAAACTTACTTTGCTATTTTAGTCTGTTGATTGCCTCTTTATGAACCTCATTTTATATTCTGATGCCTGGAATAGCATTTGAGCAAACAGCAATATTTATAGAGTACTCTGCTAAACATTAAATGCGTTAATTCACATAATTTTGTTTTCTGTTAGCTAGTATTCTACTTTATAAATACAGATGTTCTAGAGTCATGTCTAAAATAAAAAATAAAAAAATAAAATAAAGAATACCTTTCAGCATTTCATGTAATACTGGTTTGGCGGTGATGAACTCCTTTAACTTTTTATCTGCGAAGCACTTTAGCTGACCTTCAATTCTTTTCATGTCAACTTTTTTTATTGAATGTTAGACATTGTGAATATTATGTTGTTGAACATCTGAAATTTTTTCTTCCTGTAAGGAGTGTTGAACTGTTTTTGATGATAGGCAAAGTTACTTACAAGTCAATTTGACCTTTTGAAGCTAGTTTATGAGCTCTTTCCAGATATGTCTGGAGTAACACGGAGTAATTTTATCTCACTGCTAAACTGTGACCATTTGGGATCGCTGTCGACTGCTCTGCATATTTAAATTTAACAAGTTCTCTGTGTTCTACCACTCAGAGCTTAACTATCTCCCAGCCCTGCATGATCCTTGGATTTTTGCTCAGCTTATAAAATGTGCATATTTCCACATTTCTGAAACTATCTCTGCTGATCTCCTGCTTGATTTTATCCTACCTGCAGCATGGTCCGAAAGAGCCTGCAAGCTCCAAAATATGCCACCTCTGCTTTGCCGGGGAAGCTGCACCACAGCTACCAGTTTCTGGACCATCTTGCCTTCCATCTGTCTCCTCAACTAAGCCAATTCCAATTAAGTCTTGTGTTGATAGAACCTAATTTGTACCAGGGACCCTAGCTGGAAAAGAGTCTAGTTTTTAATTTTCCATTCTCTAAGCTCAAGGAGGCACACCAAAAAAAGATTGGCAAGGATTCTCAAGTTAATACCTATGTATCATACAAAATATATCAAACCACCAGAAAAACAGAGTGAAATTCATTTTAACATACATGAGTAAACCATCCAGCTTAACAGATGTTAAAGTTTAGACAACTTACTTTAGAATATATTTTTTAATCCTCACCCAAGGATATTGCTCAATTGACTTTTTGAGAGAGTGAAAGGAGGAGGAGAGACAGAGAGAGAAATATCCAAGTGAGGGAGATACATCCATTGGTTGCCTCTGGCATGCACCCTGAAGAAGGCCTAGCATCGAGCCTGCAACTGAGGTACATGCCCTTGACCAGAATTCAACTTGGGACCCTTCAGTCTAAAAGCTGACTCTCTATCCACCGAGCCAAACCGGCCAGGGCCAGAATATTTTTTAAGATATAAAATTTAACAAGTACACTTAAAAACCTATTTTGGTGGTGGGCACACAGTGCAATATATAGGTGAGATATCATAGAATTGTATATTTTAAACCTATATAGTCTTAATAACCAATGTCACCCTAATAAATTTAATTTAAAATAATAATAATATCATTATCTCTGTGTTTGGGGATTTGTGATTAAATTATTTTTACCAAATTCTAAAATGGATCAGTATGTTTTATATTAAATTAGAGTCCCCAAAACAATTATGTCCAATTAGGTACTCTACTGTCTTCTGTCTTAATAATGATTACAGCCTTTTTGTGTTTTTGTGTGTAGTGTATGTTTTCTATTCTGTTCTATCTAAACCCTTCCCTACAAAAATGTAGAGGTCTACTTAAAAGAATTCATCTTAAAATTTATGGGTACATAATTTAATGTGGGTGTCCAATAAATGTTTAACTGACTTGCTCAAGCAAAATAAAAATCTATTTAAACTCCCTCACAGATTTTATTCCCTTCCAAGAGATAATCCCTATTTTGAATTTTCATTTATTTTATTTGACATGCCACAAAAATATAAAGGGTGGGCAAAAGTAGGTCAACAGTTGTGAATACATGAAACACAGAGTTTATTCTTGGATTATTATTTATTACTACTAGTCCTGCGCACAAATTCATGCATGATTAGCTTGCTGCCACTTGCCTCAGTTGGCCACCCCACCCACTGCAGCTGGTAGCTCTCCGCCACTTATAGCTTGCTGCCCCACCTTCCTGTAGCTCTCCACAGCTTGTCGATCAGTTGTGACATTACAGCATCCCAGCTAATTGGCATATTCCTCTATTATTATAATAGATTGTATTATTTATTTATATTACAACTGTAAATTTATTTTTGCTCACATTTAAAACATACAAGTGTGACTAATATCTCCAATGCTGAATTTTCCATTTCCCATTTCTTATAAAAATTTAATGACCTAAATGTGGGAAATTTGTTCACAGAGGGGGCGGAATGTCCCTCAGTCAGGCCTGCACCCTCTCTAATCTGGGATTCCTTAGGGGATGTCCAACTGCCAGTTTAGGCCCATGGCAGACAGACATCTGTCTCACAATCTCGGACCACTGGTTCCTCACTGCTCACCTGCCTACCTGCCTGCCTGATCACCCCTAACCACTCTGCCTCCTGGCCTGCTCACCCCCAACTGCCCCCCTGCCAGCCTACTCACCCACAACTGCCCCTCTGCTGGCCTGATCACCCCAACTGCCTCCCCCTTGCTGGCCTGCTCACCCCTAAACACCTCTGCCTTGGCCCCCCAACATGGCTTTGTCCAGAAGGAGGTCTGGAAAGTCTCCCAGAAGGTCTCCCTGTTCAATTAGCATATTACCCTTTTATTAGTATAGACATTTGTGGCCCTTGCTAGTGTGGCTCAGTTGATGGGAGCATCATCCCATATACTAAAAGGTGGCAGGTTCGATTTCCAATCAGGCACATATCCTGGTTTCAGGAGGTAACAGATTTATGTTTTTCTCTCATCTCTCTCTCTCTCTGTCTGTCTGTCTGTCTCCCTGTATCTCTCTCTCTCTCTCTCTCTCTCTCTCTCTCTCTCTCTCTCTCTAATAAAAGAGTAATATGCAAATTGACCATCACTCCAACACACAAGATGACCACCCCCATGTGATCAAAGATGGCTGCCCCCATAAGGCCACAAGATGACTGGCAGGGGAGAGCAGTTGTGGGCAATCAGTCCAGCAGGGGAGGACAAGTGGGGGGAACTATACCTGTAGAGGAGGGCAATCAGGGGTGACCAGGCTGGCAGGGGAGGGCAGTTAGGGCCAATCAGGTTGGCAGGGGAGCAGTTAGGTGTTAATCAGGTTGACAGAGAAGTGGTTAGGGAGTGATCAGGCTGGCAGGCAAAAGCAGTTAGGGGTAATCAGGCAGGCAGGTAGGTGAGTGGTTGGGAGCCAGCAGTCTTGGATTACAAGAGGGATGTCCCAGATTAGAGATACTAGAGACCTGGTGTACAACTGTGCACTCACAATGGGGTAGAGGGGTGGTCCCTCAGCCCAGCCTGCACCCCTTCACAGTCCAGAAACCCTTGGGGCATGTCTGACTGATGGTTTAGGCCTGCTCCCTGATCCTTGCTCCCCATGAGCCTGGCTTCTGACTGAGCAGTGCTTCCACTGTGGGAATGCACTGACCACCGGGGAAACTCCTTCATTGAGTAGGATTGGGCTGAAATGGGCTCTCTGACCTCCCGCAAGGGGTTCTGGATTGTGAGAAGGTGCAGGCCAGGGTGAGAAACCCCACCAGTGCACAATTGAGGCCGGGAAGAGATGCAAGAGGTTGGCCAGCAAGAGAGGGACTGCAGGAGGGCTCCAGGGCATGCACGGCCCATCTTGCTCAGTCCTGTTCAGCTGACCCCAGCAGCAGTCTAACCTACTGGTCAAAATACATGCCCCCTGGTGGTCAATGAACATAATAGCGAATGTTTGAGTGGACTTAGTCTATCATTAGCATATTACACTTTGATTGGTTGAAAGGACAACCAGATGACCAGACACTTAGCATATTAGGATTTTTTTTAGTTCCTCTCTCTAAAAAAAAATCAATTAAAAATATTTGCGCATGTGTTTATCACCTGTGTTAATCACTTTCTTTTGGTCTCATGGCATGAATCACTATCTCTCCTCTGAGAAGAGGAAATTTGGGAAAAAGGCCTTTTAATTTTTCCACCTACATAGTTTCTCTCAGGTATATTGTCCACAGCCTAGGAGATTTGCTGCCTGTTATTGACTGAGGTGAACAGGGCTGTCCCTCCTCCACAGTCCCAGATAGCATCTCTATGGACCTTCTCTGAAGTGAATACATACAAGATTCCATGAAAGTTGAAGCATGTTAGAATGCCTATAGCAGTGGTCAGCAAACTCATTAGTCAACAGATCGGCAAACAAGGGCTCGTGAGCCGCAGTCTGCCGACCACTGGCCTATAGAGTTGGGATATACTGGGACACGTGTCTGGAAGGGTGCCTTTCACTCAGAGTCAATAGGTTTCCTACCAGAATACCTAATATCAAACAATTCTCACCAGCAATGAGAATCCTTTTCTTTCTGAACCTAACTCCCCCACACACAAAAAAGCATGTTTTTTTCATGAACATCATTTTGATGTTATTTCTTACAAATGAATGCCCTGACTTTATTATGCAGAGAGCATTCACAACTTCCCCGATCAGAGTTACCTACAATGGGGAACCTCAAATCACAATTACGTTTCCAATTCTGAGAGAAAGCAGAAGATATGCCAGTGATATGGGAAGAAAAACCTCGGTGCACAAACATTTCAAAAACAAATCAACAACCGAGACAAGAGTATTACACAGATTACACTCCAGATTTTTCCAATATGTGAACCACAGGATCCCCTTTTTCTTTTTACTCCTTTCCCAATACAATTCTATAAAACAAACCATGTCAAGTGACAAGCCCCAAGAGTAGATAACAGCACGTTTCTGTCTGTAGGAAACTGTTATAACATAGCTGTGCTGTACAAAAACGGAGATATGATTCTAATTACCCCATTTTTCTTTTACTTTCTTTTATTTGGTGATATACTTATCTCTACAGATCTGGTTTCTCTGTGGAAGAAACTAAGATCGTGTTCTAGAGAGATTTTTCTCTGTTTCCTTCTAGCTTTATCTTTGTAAGGGGCAGTGGTTTGTCTACAGAAATGTGCTGCCCCACTATTAGATTTGAGGAGCCAAGACCTGCCATCTAATATGCATCACATGTTCTCAGAGCTGCCTTATTCCTGGCGGGAGTGAGGAGGAAGATAGCTGACCTAGCTTGCAAAACCTTAAGTGATTTTTCTTTTCTTAAATTAGAAGATGGCAAAATGATTTTTCTTTTTGTAATTTAAAGGAAGGTGATTTATCTGGGGATTGTCAACAAATAAATGATCCCAGACCATCTGCAATCAGCCTGCCTGAGAGTCAGGATAATGCACTGGAAAGGCACAGACTGTAGAGGAAGAAAGCACTGAGGATTGAATCTTAGCTCTTAAACTGAGAAGATGTATAATTTGGGACATAGCATTTTTCCTCGCTGATCCTGTTTTCTTATCTTTAAAAATGGATAATATTGTCTAACTCATAGATCTGTAAGGATCATAAAAGTTTTGGGTGCTCCTGGCATATGGTATTCATTCATTCTATATTATCGTTAGTTAGGTCCCGTTCGTAAAATATAGGTGATTTGCCCGCCAGTGTGGCTCATGTGCTTCAGCATGGGCTCACGCACCAGGAGACTGATTCCTGGTCAAGGCACCTGCCGGGTTTTGGGGTGTGTAGGGGGCAGCTAATTGATGTTTCTATCCCATCCATGTTTCTGTCTCCCTCTCCCTTCCTCTCTCTGAAATAAATAAAAAACATATTTTTTTTAAAAAATTACAGAAATGATTTTGAAGAGTAGTCTTACCATAATGCTTGAAATTATTAATTGCTATCCTTTAAGGAAATGAAGTTGCTGAAAAAATTTGAAATAAAAATATTTGACATAAACTTTCTAGTTAATTTCATCATGAATATATATATATTAGAAGCCCAGTACATGAAATTTGTGCGGGGTGGGGGGTGTCCCTCAGCTCAACCTGCACCTTCTCCAATCTAGGACCCCATGAGGGATATCCCACTGCCCATTTAGGTCCGATCCAGGATCGAGTCTAAATGGGCAGGCGGAAATCTCTCTCACAATCCAGGACTTCAGGCTCCCAACCGCTCACTTGCCTGCCTGCTTGCCTTATTGCCCCTAACTGCTTCTGCCTGCCAGCCTGATCACCCCCTTACCACTCCCCTGCCATCTTGATAGAAGCCTAACTACTCTGCTGCTGGCCTGATTGCCCCTAACTGCCCTCTCCTGTAAGCCTGGTTGCCCCCAATTGTCCCCCCCTGCTGGTACAGTAACCCTTAATTGCCCTTCCTTGTCAGCCTGTTCCCCCCAACTTCCCTCCCCTGTAGGCCTGATTGCTCACAACTGTCCTCCCTTGCCATCTTGTTTGGGTCATCTTGTGTCCACATGGAGGCAGGATTTTTGACCACATGGGGGTGACCATCTTGTGTCTTAGAGTGATGGTCAATTTGCATATTATTCTTTTATTAGATAGGATGCTGAGTGGCCAGGTTAATATGAACACATAATAATCTGGTCACTCAGTGTATATCTTTTATAATAAAAGGCTAATATGCAAATTGTCCCCTCTACCAGGAATTCAACCAGCAGGTAGGGCAGTCAACAGCCCATGTCCCCTCCCTATGGCCAGGCTGGCCGGACCCCACCCATGCAGGTATTCATGCACTGGGCCACACACACACTCAGCAGCAAGATTATTATGCATTCAGAGATCATAATAATCTGGCCACTCAGTATTCTATTTAATAAAAGAGTAATATGCAAATTGACCATACCTCAAATCAAGCCACGCCCACAGCCATGCCCACCAGCCAATTAGGTGCAAATTATGTAAATAAACCCCAACCAAGATGGCTGCCACCACTGAGAGCAGGAGGGAGACTTGGGTTTCCCCAGCAATGGAAGAAGCCAAGCTTTCCACCTGCCATTGATGGCCTAGGCCTCCACTCAATACTACAAAGTTTCAATTATAAAAGATCCATAATCAAAACAGAAATGATGGCAGCCACAGAGTTGGAAAGAAAAGAGGCTAAGGTTGCCAGGGTTATGGAGGAAGCCAAATTTCTGCAGCCCTAGCATAGGCCTCCACTCTAGGCTACAAAGTTTCAAATAGAAATGGCTGTCACCACAGAGCGAGCAGAAGGCTTGGCTCCACTCCAGGCTACAAAGTTTCAATTGTAGAACATAAATGAATCCCAGATGCCAAGGCCTCCACTAGAGTCGCTGGGGGGCATGGCTGGCCTGCAAACCACCATAGGCCCCTCGCCCAGGCTGCCCCACACCCAAGGGAACCCACATCCTGATCCAGGACACCCTTCAGGGCAAACTAACTGGTCTCCACCCATGTACCAGGCTTCTATCTTATCTAATAAAAGAGCAATACACAGATTGATCATCACTGCAACACACAAGAGGGCTACTCACATGTGGTCAAAGATTCTGCCCCCATGTGGACACAAGACGGCCAGCAGGGGAGGACAGTGGGAGGTTCTAGGCCGGAAAGGGAGGGCAGTTATGGGTGATCAGGCCAGCAGGGGAGGGCAGATGAGAGGAACCAGGCCTGCAAGGGAGGGCAGTTGGGGGTGATCAAGTCTGCAAAGTGGGGACAGTTAGGGGTGACCAGGCTGGCAGAGGAGGGAAGTTGGGGGCAAACAGGCTGTCAGGAGAGCAGTTAGACATCAATCAAGCTGGCAGGGTAGTGGTAAGGGGATGATCAGGCTGGCAAGCAGAAGCGGTTAGGGGCAATCAGGGAGGCAGGCAGGCAAGCAGTTTAGAGCTAGCAGTCCTGGATTGTGAGAAGGTATGTCCAATTGCTCGTTTAGGCCCAATCCTACTGGGATTGGGCCTAAATGAGCAGTTGGACGTCCCTTGAGGGGTCCCAGATTGGAGAGGGTGCAGGCTGGGCTGAGGGACACCCCCTGCCCCCCTCAATGCAAGAATTTCATGCACCGGGCCCTCTAGTGTGTGTGTGTGTGTGTGTGTGTGTGTACATATATATATATGTATATTATACACACACACACACATATATATATGTAGGTATATATATATATATATATACACACACACACACACACACACACACACACACACATTAGAGGCCCGGTACATGGAATTTGTGCACTGGAAGTGGGTGGTCCCTCAACCTAACCTGCCCCCTCTCACATACTGGGAGCCCTCAGGGGATGTCCAACTGATGGCTCACCCCCAGCCTGCCCAAGGCCTAAAGCTTCTGGTGAGGCTTTAGGCCTTGGGCACCCAGCCATCACCCTGCTCAGCTCAGCCCCGGCTGCCTGCGAACACCCGGCCCCGGGTGCTCCCTGCAGCCACCACCACCGCTGCTGCTGCTGCTGCTGCTGCTTCCCCTCACAATGCCCAGGGGCTGGGCGCTTGCCACCAGTGCCTTTTCATCTCCACCCCCAGGGCTCCACGCTCACGCCACTTGGCCCCGCCCCTGCTCCTGACTGGCTGGTAGCATAGCCAATCAGGAGCAAAGGTACAGTCAAATTTATATGTTTCTTTTTATTATATAGGATATATATATACACACACACACAGAGACACACATACTAGAGGCCTGGAGAACAAAATTCGTGCATGGGGAGGCAGGAGTGTCTCTCAGCCCAGCCTGCACCCTCTCTAATCTGGGACCCCTCAAGGATGTCTAACTGCTCATTTAGGGGAACTGAGATACCAGGATTGGATCTAAACACAGTTAGACATCCCTCTCACAATCCAAGACTGTGGCTCCCAACTGCTTGCCTGCCTGCCTTCCTGATTGGCCCTAACCTCTTCTGCCTGCCAGCCTGATCACCCCCTAACCACTCTCCTGCCAGCCTGATTGATGTCTTAACTTGCTTCCCTGCCAGCCTGTTTCCCCCCAACTTCACTCCCCTGCAGGCATGGTCACCCCTTACTGCCCTCCCCTGCAGGCTTGATCACCTCCAACTCTCTTCCTTACAGGCCTGATTGCCCACAACTGTCCTCCCTTGCAAACCTGGTCCCTTCCAACTGCCCTCCTCTGCTGGCCATCTTGTGGTGGCCATCTTGTGTCCACATGGGGATAGGATCTTTGATCACCTGGGGGCAGTCATATTGTGTGTTAGAGTGATGGTCAATCTGCATATTACTCTTTTAGATAGGATAGAGGCCTGGTGCATGGGTGAGGACCAGCTGGTTTGCCCTGAAGAGTGACCTGATCAGGGTGGGGATTCCCTTGGGGCCTGGTGCAGCCTAGGCAAGGGGCCTGTGGTGGTTTGCCCCTGGCAACCCAAGCAGAGGCCCTAGTATTTGGGATTTACTTATCTTCTATAATTGAAACTTTGTAGCCTTAAGTGGATGCCTGGGCTGGCCAGGGTGTGCAGAAAGCTTGGCTTCCTCCATCTTCAGGGAAACCCTAGCCTCCCTCCTGCTCTCTTTGTGGCTGCAGCCATCTTGATTGGGGGGCTAATTTGCATACTCATTCCTGATTGGCTACTGGGTATAGCAGAGTATGGCTAATTTACATATTACTCTTTTTATTGGATAGTATACCTATGCCAATTTGACATTTACAAAATATTTAAAACTGAATAAACACATGAAGTATTTTTAAATGTTTCATTATAATTTTTTGCTGTTTATAACATAAAGAAACATAAAAAAGAACAAATCTTATTTATAAGCATTTTCCCAGGAACTCTCAACATTTTATGCAGCAATAGATAACTTCAGAAGTTTTGTGAAATGTTTTTCCCATTGATTTCAATTATAATATTAAATTTAAAATGTAGTTATCATCTGTTAAATTTTGTTTGACACATTATATTTCAAATTCATGATCACCTTTCATTTCAGACTGTCTGAGCCCACATAACCTAAATAAACCATAGCACATCCACACAATGATGTTAAATGAAAAAGCCAGTGTAAAACAGTGTAGAATGTATATAACTTTTTATGTAAGAAGGGGGTAAAATAAGAATATAAATCTGTATTTGCTGTGTGTACATAAAGAATTACTGCAAAGGTACATGAGAAACTCCACCTGCTTCTATGATAGAGGAGAAAAGGTTGAATAGGCACCAAAATAGGAGTGAATTTTTTTCTTTTTTCCACCTTGTCTTCTTAAAAATTTATCTTTATTTTTTAAAGTATTACAGATATAATCTTCCTTTTCCCTCCCCATTGATCCCCTTCACCCTATATCTACCCCTCCTTTCACCACACTATTGTCTGTGTCCTTGGGCTATGCTTACATGCATATAAATTCCCGGTTAATCTCTCTCCATCCACCCACCCACCTCCAGGGCCTTCCTTCTGTTCCATGCTTCTATGTCTCTGGATATATTTTGTTCATTAGTTTATTTTGTTCTTTAGAGTCCACATATGAGTGAGATCATGTGATACTTATCTTTCTCTGACTGGCTTATTTCACTCAGCATAATATTCTCCAGGTCCCTCCAATGCTGTGTCAAAGGGTATGACATCCTTCTTTTTTTACTGCTAGATAGTATTTCATTGTGTAAATGTACCACAGCTTTTAATATATATTTTTTCTTTATTGATTTCAGAGAAGAAAGGAGAGGACGAAAGAGATTAAAAAAAAAAAAATCAATGATGAGAATCTCCTGCATGCCCCCTACTGGTGACCAAGCCTGCAGCCCAGGCTGTGTGTGCCCTGACCACGAATCCAACTGTGACCTGCTGGTTCATAGGTCAACACTCAACCACTGAGCCATGCTTGCAGGGCTGCCCACAGATGTTCTATCCAGACTGATAGACACAGACTGTTTCCAAATCTTAGCTATTGTAAATTGTGCTGCTATGAACATAAGAGTGCATATATTTTTTTCTGATACATTTCTCAGGCTTCTTAAGACATATTCCCAGCAGTGGGATCGCTGGGTCAAATGGCAGTTCCATTTTTAATTTTTTGAGGAAACTCTATACTGTTTTCCATAATGGCTGCACCAGTCTGCATTCCCACCAGCAGTGTACTAGGGCTCCCTTTTCTCCACATCTTAGCCAGCACTTGTACTCTGTTGATTTGTTGATGATAGCCATTCTAACAGGTGTGAAGTGATACCTCATTGTCATTTTGATTTGCACCTGTGATGATTAGTAACTTTGAGCATTTTTTCATATGTCTCTTGGCCATCTGTATGTCTCCTTTGAAGAAATGTCTATTTAGATCCTTAGCCCATTTTTTAATTGGATTGTTTGTTTTCCTTTTGTTAAGTTGAATAAGCTCCTTATATATTTTGGAAATTAACCCCTTATCAGATATATCATTGGCCACTTATGCCATAAGTGGGCTCCCTTTTTATTTTGTTGATGGTTTCTTTTGCTGTATAGCAGCTTTTTATTTTAGTGCCATTTGTTTATTTTCTCCTTAGTTTCCCTTGCCCTCCATCAGCAAACATATTGCTATGAGAGATTTTTAATGTATATATTTTTATAATTTTTTGATTTTTTTAAAACATGTGATGGAGTACCTATAAAAACATAGCTTTTAAAGGCCATAAAAGTGACATAAAATGACTGTGTAGTGAAATAACAGATTATAAAATAGCACATAAAGCATGATACCATTTTTTAATAATTGCAAATATATGTGTCCATATATAGAGAGATAATCTAGTAAAATTTACTCCAAAATTATATGCATGGAAAGATTTCAGGACACTTGGCTTTCTGACTTATACTTTTCAAAATAATTTGAACATCATTGTATTAAAAACAATTAAATTGTTAATAGAGACTAACAAAAATCAAGGAAGCATAGGCCAAAAAAAGCATAGGAGGAAGAAAACAGGAGGGAAGAAATAGGAAAGAAAGTGTGGCTATTAAAATTGATCTTTTCAACATCTTTAAATCTTTGCTCACAATTTACTTTCTCTGATCTCACCAGTCTATTAGTGAAATTTGCTCTCTGCCTCACCCACCTGATCCCCTGTATTTAGGTGTTTTTTTTCATTGAATGTATCATGTTCTAACACACAACATTTATTAAACCTATTTGTTTAAGTACATAGAAAGAAGCCTGAATGTAGTAGGTGTTAATAAATATTTGTGGAACGAAGAAATGAGGAGATTGCTCTCTCTACTGGAAGTCTGTGTTCCACATACCTAATGATAGAGCTTGTTTCATTGAGTGACATCCTGTTGCAGAAGCTTGAGGCATTTTCTCACTTTGAATTTGCAGTTCTATATACAAAACATAGTTTGTGAAGCCTTTTTAGAATGGTGCAATAATAGAAAGGTTAGTAAATGCCTTCTGTTTATTTTCATATGTCACTAAGGAACAGGTTGTTGAGCTTTCAAACAAAACAAAACAAAATAGTTGAGTTGCCTTTTCTCTTCTTTCCATTCTGTTTTCCTTTGTCCTTATCTGTCCTGTTTTCTCTTTCATCTCAACATCTGTGTTTGTTGTAACTTAGACGGATTTATTCTTGTTTTCAGTGCGACTTCAGTATCATGAGGTCACAGGGAGGAAGTATTTATATGAGATCCGGATGAGTTTGGAACTGGGAATTAACCCCTTTAGAGAGAGGAGGCCTTTGTCTAAAGGAATGCAGCAAATGGTATAATAGTATCAATAAAAATGTAAAACAAGGGCTATTAAGATATAGCAGCAAAAGTAAAAACAAAACAAACAAACAAACAAAAAACAGCCATCCTTGAAAGGGTAGCTTAGGCATTACTCCGAGTTACCATTTTCCAAGACGTGTTCTGCAAAATACAAATGTTATGGTTATTAAGAGATTTCTTTAAAACAAAGAAAAGATTCTGTATGTAAGTCATTTTGGGAAACCTGGTTAGATAGTATTTTGTTTTATTTTTCTTAAATAAAATGGACATGTTTCTACTGATTTTTAGAGAGAAGGAAGGGGACAGACAGAGCACCCCAACTGGAGATCAAACCTACAACTGAGGCATGTGGGAAAAAAGATAGAGGGGACCAGATAGAACTAGGCAGTTTCCAAGTTTTTTGCCATGCATTTTGGGATTCAAGTCAGGGCTCACATCAACAGCAAGGGACTAAAGTGTGGGCCCAACCTCTTGTGAGATGGCAGTGGAGCAGAGGAGAGGTCCCAGGCTCAGAAAGGAGATAGATCTGGGTTGGAATACTACCACCACCACTTTTCAGTTGGGTGATTTAAGGCAAGTCATTTAATTCTCTGCAATCTTGCAATTCTTCTATTAAATGGGGATAATAATACTCCTGTAAGGTAGTTAGTGGTGAGAAATTAAATGAGCTACTATCCTATTGAATAAAACAGTAATATGCAAATTGACCATACCTCTGCTATACCTACAAAGCTATGCCGCCCAGCCAATCAGGAGTGAGTATGCAAATTAACACAACCAAGATGGCTGCAGCCATGGAGTGAGCAGGAGGCTTGGGTTTCCCTGGCAATGGAGGAAGCCAAGCTTTCCACACACCCTGGCAGACCCAGGCCTCCACTCAAGGCTACAAAGTTTCAATTATAGAAGATAAATACATCCCAACAAAAATGGCTGCAGCCACAAAGCAAGCAGGAGGCTTGGCTCCACTCAAGGCTACATTTTCAATTTGAGACGATAAATAAATCCCAGACACCAGGGCCTCCACTTGGGTTGCCGAGAGGCATTTCCAGCCTGCAAACCACCACAGGCTCCTCGCCCAGGACCCCTAATGCCCCAAGGGAACTCCCACCCTGATCCGAGACACCCTTTAGGGAAAACCAGCTGGCCCCCACCCATGCACCAGGCCTCTATCCTATCTAATAAAAAAGTAATTTGCAGATTGACTATCACTCCAACACACAAGAGGGCTGCCCCCATGTGGTCAAAGATCCTGCCCCCATGTGGACACAAGATGGCCACCACAAGATGGCCAGCAGGGGAAGACAGTGGGAAGTTCCAGGCCTGCAAGGGAGGGCAGTTGTGGGCGATCAGGCCAGCAGGGGAGAGCTGTTGAAAGGGACCAGGCCTGCAAGGGAGGGCAGTTGGGGGTGATCATGTCTGCAGGGGAGGGCAGTTAGGGGTGACCAAGCTGGCAGAGAAGAGGAGTTGGGGGCGACCAGGCCTGCAGGGCAGGGCAGTTGGGGGTGGGGGGCTCAGGCCTGCAGGGGAGGGCAGTTAAGGGCAAACAAGCTGGAAGGGGAGCAGTTAGGCATCAATCAGGTTGGCAGGGGAGTGGTTAGGGGCTGATCAGGCTGGCCAGCAGAAATGGATAGAGGCAATTAGGAAGGCAGTCAGACAAGTAGTTGGGAGCCAGCAGTCCTGGATTGTGAGAGGGATGTCTGACTGCCCATTTAAATTTAATCCCACTGGAATTGGGCCTAAATGGGCAGTTGGACATCCCTCAAAGGGTCCTAGATGGAGAAGGTGGAGGCTGGGCTGAGGGACACACACACACACACACACACACACACACACACACACACACACGAATTTCATGCACTGGGGCTCGAGTCAATAATAATAAAGCATAATATGCTAATTAGACTGGACATCCTTCCTTCTGGACAAAGCCACAGTGGATAGAGACCACAGCGGACGGGAACTGGGGCCAAGGCCCTTGCACAAATTTTGTGCATAGGGCCTCTGATATACTATAAAACATGTAGCATAATGTCTAACAGAGTGACATTTCAATAAGATAGTAATTGTATTTAATATTGGGGGAAGGTTTATGTGTGTGTGTGTGTGTGTGTGTGTGTGTGTGTGTGTGTGTGTGTGTTGTTGGTTTGGATGTTTTCTTAGGCTGGTCCAACTCTTCACGGGGTAGAGGTATTTTGCTACTCAGTCTTCACCCTCCCTCCCCCCATTTTCAACTTTCTCTCTAGACCTGCGGGGGTCTGTAATTGCCCAAATAATTCCAGATTCCATCAGATAATGGGGTTGGGCTATATTTTCCCTCCAGGTCAGGTTGGAGAAGGTTGAGACAATCCTGCCGGGAAATGCTGCAGGAGGCCATGGCTCACAATAGCTTTATTTCTTCTTCCTTTAGTCTACATTCCATGTAATCTGTGAAACAACACAGAAGTTGACCTTCAGTTAATATAAAAAACTGCATTAGAATAGATAGTTGGGCAAATGAATATTTTTATATGTTGCCATTTTTTTCCTCATAAAAATGTGGAAGATTTGCTTTATATTAGCTAAGAGTTTTTATAAATTCTATAGAGAAAATGCTAAGCTGTAATTGTCCTATGATTCTGCTACATCCTATTGGGCATGATGCATTGGACTGCCTGACACATAAAGGTTATTTATTAACAGGAATTAATACTATACACAATAATCATTATCACAAACAGTAGCTTTCCTAACCTGATCAAGATGATTGTGCATGTGTAGTGACATTAGAACAAAGTATCAGGTTTACATGTTTAATTCAATCTAATTTTTCCTAAACTGTCTTGTTTATTTTTAACATATGCTTTATCCAGAAATGCTTGCTTGCATATGCTTTTTCTGATCATAATCATACTTTTTAAAGCTAATAAAATTCAGGAGTATGGTTCTCACTGATTTGCTATAACGAAACTGTTGGATCTACCTGCTGACACTCCCAAGTGTATTTTGTCCAGATGTGAGGGGGCAAGTGAATACATGGCTTCTTCTTACTTTCATTTATAAAGACTAATACAGGTGCTTTTTAATGAGAACCCACAAGGGTTTCCCCTTTTCTACAAAAACATCTTATTTCTAGATTTCAAATGGATTTTTTAATTCTTTTTACTATTTAAATCAAGTAGCTAAAGTTTCTAATTAGAAAGAAGAGTTTAATTAAAATTCAATTACTTCTCATACACACACTGAATCTAACTGGGAACTAAATTCTCCTAAACTGTCTGTGTTCTTTCATTGCTACTTCTGTCAATTTTCTTTAACCACTGACTGTTAGACATCACGTAAGATACTGTGAGTGAATAGAGATCAATTAGTCATCATCCCTTTCCTCCACAGCAGTTTCAGAGCGGAAACAAGCTTTCGGTGCAAATGTTTGTAACAACACTTACAAGGGAATCATAAGGATGAGAGAGGAAAGGAAGAGAGGTAGAGTGCCTTTCATCAGTCCAGGACAGGGCTAGTGCTTCCCAAGAGAGCGTTTGTATTTGCTGAGGGGTGTCCTTGCCAGCATTCTCTCTTTACATTCACTCTTTCTCTCCAGCGTTGCTTAGCAATGGTTGGTTTATAACTTCAAACCAGACATCTCACAGGCTCACATACTCTTGGTGGGCAAAGCAGGCCCTGAAATATGTGATACTAGTATATACAAGAACTAACCAAGGTGCTGATTTTTATTCTAAAAAAAATAAAGTTCTTGTTGTCTATGCATATTAACCGAGAAATAGCTCTTTTGACATGAACATCTACAAGTCTCACCTGCGGTTGAAACACTAGGGATTTAATTCTCTGAACACTGATAAAGGCCAGAAGGAAGGTGATGAAGTCACAGCCGACACAAAAAGTGCCTCCAGGGCAGGGAAGAATAGGGCAGCAGATACCAATGCAAGTCAAAATGCTTGCAAACAGATACCCTAAACAAAGCGTTGACAAGAGGGAGACTTGGAAGTACATTAGTCACTTCCTCACTGGCAGAGTGGAAAGGCCAGTATCAGCCTGCAGGTGGAGAGCACAGTTTAAAATAACCTTCCAAATTAAGAAAGTGGTCAGAAAGCTTTTTCAAATTTACTGAGACACATGCAGGTAGTATCTTCAGAAGAGGGCAATGAACTATACATGCAGAAGATGAGACGTGACTGGCTCCAGGCAAAGGTGTCTAAATGAGAGTCAGCAATGAAAACAGAGAAAGAAGCCAGAGTCCGTCATAACAGCAGCTTTGTAAAAGCCGCAGTGTTAGGACTGACAAGCATGTGCCCGGAGGAATGGTGAGCTCACCCTCCCTTCATCCTGGGTATTAGCTAAGCTCTTCCTGTTAGACTGTGTCCACTCCCGAGTCTCATAGTTAGAAGGACACCAAGAACTTGGGGGACATTCTATTCCTAAATTCAACCAGGATTAAAATTAGACCTTAAATGTTTATAGAATTGCCTTAAATGGGGTCCAGACCCTAGTTTAGATAATTCTTCTCTAAATTGAAAGTCCCCTTTATTCTACGGGGTCAGAGACCTACTTTGGAGGGGAGAGGGTCCTACTTTTCTTGGTTTGAATTAGATTAATATTGGTAGTGGTAACAGTTTCTGTCTTTTATGATTTTTAAGGCACTTTTCTTCTTCTTGGCCTACAATTTGCAGTATTCTCTTTCCTATCTGTGTTTGCAATAATACAGTTCTGTACTTCCCATCCCTGATCTGGTGCCCTGCCACTCGCCTGCCTCCCAGGCCCTTCCCCGCTGCCATCAGTCTCCCAACCCATGTGCTCTCCCCGACCTTCATTCATTCACCTTGTCACGACTGAAACCCGCCTCCCCCGCGAGGACACTTCTTCCCATCGCCGCACATTTCTCTGTCTCCTCCACATACTTTCAGTATCAGGAGGTCGAGCTGCTGTCCACCTCACCCCTTCCATCTACTTCCACATACTACTGCTGTTTTCTCTGGCAAAATAATAATAATAATAATCATCATCATCATCATCATCCATTTTTTTTTTTTTAAGCATCATAGTTTTTGGCTCTACCTCCCCATTGTGTCATTGTCCTCTACCCAATTCCTGGTTACCTTCTTTCCTGTTATTTATCAAAGTCTTCCCATCTGGCCTATAAGTCCCGCCATCATCCCTAATAGCTTCAATTCATATGCAACAATCGATTTCACAAAATGGCCCCTTTTTCTTCAAGTTCTCATGTCCATTAGTTTCCTCTACTCTGAGTCATCTATTCCAGTGCAAATGCATTGGGTCTTGCCATCACCCACAACCCTCCACCTACAGAATCCCTGAGGCAGACCCCCTTTGCACACTACTCCTTCCCTATTTCCTCAGCTCCTCGCCCAGACCATGCTTCAGCCTGCCTCATCAAGCTTCCAGTTCATTGTTGTAGCTTCAGTCTCGCAGTGCATTGACCTTCTGTTGTTCTGACTTCCTTTCCTGTGTAGCAGAGCCTACGGTTCAGCAGTTTTATAACACTTCCACCAATACTCTATACTCCCTTGCTGTTTCAGGATTTTTGTTTCCTTTGTCTGGCAAAACCACACCCCTGATGAACCCAACAATTTACATCCCACTCCCAGCAGCTAAGTCCTTCTGAAGAAAGTGACACAATAGAGAAGATTGGTTTTTACTGTAAATGCACAAAAACGAATCTTAGGTTAATGCTCTCACATTTCTCTGATTAACTCTCCTTCTTTCCACAAAAATGCTCTCAAAGCTTCCCTCCTCTGCTGACAACTGCCCTCATACCACATATACATGCAAACACGTTTGCACCTCCCCATCTCAATAGAACTTGCCTGCTACAATACAAAGAAAATTGAAGCTGTAACTTGAGGACTCTTTCAATGCATGAATACCAAACATTTATATTATCCCTCCACTTGAGCTTTGGAACCATTTCTGCCCACCTCCTCGGAACCTTACACTCTCTAGGAACTCTTCACTCTGGAGGAGAATATCTCTCAACTGAATCCTTTTCCGCACACTGAAGGGCTGCCCACCATCCAGCCTCTCACACCGCTCAACCATCTTTCTAGCTTTCTCATCACAAAGCACTCGAGGTTTCTATCCTCATTGTCTCTCCTCCTTCCCACTCCCATTTTCCAAATATTCTCCAACTTCTCATTATGGCTTCCACTCAGTTTTCCATTACAGTTGATCTTGGCAGAGACACCATGAGCTGCATGATGTCTGTAGACTCAATGGGCACTTCACAGTCCTTATCTCACTCCACCCAGGACAGTATCTATCACTCTTGATTACACACTTATTGTTTAAAACATGCTTTATCTTGGGCTTGGGGGACTCAGGACAGTCCTTGTCTTTCCCTTACCGCTCTGGCTGCCATCTCTCTTTCCCACACTTCACCTACACTTGACATTAAATATTCAACATACAGAAAGACACTGGGGCGGAGAGGGGGGCAGGTGGGGACATGTGCTGGGGGGTAGGGGAGGCTGGGGGGAGGATAATGGGGGAAAAAGGAAAACATATGTACTACTATTAAATATAAGTTATACTGCAAAAAAAATAATAAAAAATTAATTTAAAAAATAAAATACGAGCTCTCGCTGAGTTCTTGTTGTACGGAAAAAAAAAAATTCAATATACAGTGCAAATCTCTTTTGGTTTTCATTCTATGTTCTCTTCCTATACATTCTTACCAATGATCAACTTACACAGATGCCTTACAATCCATATCTCTAGATCATACATCCCTCAGGGTTTCAGACACATTTATCCACCTTTGGACATGTCAAAGGTATGTCTGCAGTTCCAGAATTGAATTCTTAATCTCCTTATCCACCAGTTCATAGTCTTCACTGCTTCCTTTTCTCAGGAAAAAACAATCCCATCTTTTCTGTTATATAAACCAGATATCTAGGAATGAACTTTCACCTGATTCCTGCAGGTGAAGAGCACAATCTAAAATAACCTACTAAATACTACCTCCTGAAGATCTCACAAATCCATTTTCAACCATAACCCAAACCACCACCAGCTTCTGTCCACATGATTTCAGTATCCCCTTCCTGAAGCAACCAAGGGCACTGCACTACTTTCCTAGTAGCCACTCTTTACATCTTTCTTCCATCCAGAACCCAGAATGATCTATTGGAAACATAATTTAGAAAATGCCACTCTTCTGCTTAAAACCCTTTAAAAGCTTCTATTGCTCTAAAAGTAAAACCCTTTATCCTGATACTTCAGACAGATGCCCATAGTGGCCTTTCAGATCATGTTTCTTCACGCCACAGGACTTTTGTTCATGCCATCCCCTCCTTTTGAAATTGTCAATTCCTTAACACTTCCAACTTTTCTTATGGCTCTAAGTCAAATCTCCTTACCATAAAATACCCTCCAGTAAAGTGTCAATTTTACAACTAGAGATATGATTGTTTGACTAATGTCTATCTCCACTAGCTGGGGACAGCTCTGGCCTCCCCATTCAATGGGCACTTTGGGGATCATGACTAGCCTGACTCACCATTGCTATTCCTAGTGCATGACAGACACAGTGCCAAGAGCAAGGTAGACAATCAAGAAATATTTATTAAAGGAACAAATGAATGCACAACTAAGTGACCAATATTACTCCTTATAAGAACCTACATAAATATACATTTACCATCTGATTCATAACTTAATTCTTGGGAGAGGATAATTTTATTTAAAATCAGCTCTTAGAATATAGATGTAGCAGATAAGAACTCCTTTGTTACCCAAATATGCCTCTTGAAGAAATCTAAATATAGAGAAGGAGAAACCAAGATGGCGGCATAGAGAAACACCTGTACTGCTGACTCTCACAACCGTTTCAAAACTACAAATAAAAGACAAAACGGACATCATTCAGAACCACAGGAAGACTGGATGAGTGGAAATTCTACAACTAGAAGGAAAGAGAAAAGCACACCGAGACTCACAGAAGCTGCAGGAGGCAGAGGTACACAGGTGCTCACGGAGAGGGCTGGCTACTGAGGACTTGGCTGGCTTTCTCAATCAGGAGGAAGACACAGCTCCCGACTGCTCTGAACTCCAGTTCCAGACAAGACTCTGGGGACCCAGACTCATACAGGGAAAAACTGGACTATCTGGCTATAGGCAGAACTCAAGGGCAGCTTTCTCTCAGAGGTGCTTGCAGCAATTACCACAGGACACTGAGACCCAGGGGCCTCTTAGGGCAAGGCTGACAGAAAGCCATTGTAGTTTGCTCCACCCTGACACTCTGCCTCATCCAAGCTGGCACAGAGGCTTTTGCATATGAATGGCCTGGTCCTTCGAAATCTAAACTTACCTAACAAAGTGCAGCTGAGTCAGTGAGACCCAGAACATCCAAAATAAGGCCAAGGCCCCACAGCAGCTTGTAGTGCTTCACAGCTGGGCCTCATCTGGGCACCTCCAAAACCCAAACAAAGAAGAGGAATCTGCAGATCTTTCTGTAGCTCCTGCTGGGTGGCCTCAGGCAGAGGCTAAATTAGCACCTCCTTGGAGATCCAAGAGCCAGTGTAACCAGGGGTCACAGTGGGACCATCCAAATTACAACTCCTCACTTCCATAAGGGACACACTCAGGGGCAGACTCAGTGAGCACCAAAGCCCCAGTGAAGCAAGTCTTATCTCATAAGCATGTCTCCAGCATAAAAGTTCTCTTTCATAGATGCAGCTGATCCTCAGAGCTAATTAGCCTGGAGGTCAATTCCTCCCAGTGATACCAACAACAATAAAGGCTTAACTACAACAAGACTGTGCACACAGCCCACAAAAGGGTGCACCAAGAGTGTCCACCTCAGGTAACTGGGGAGGCTGAGCCTCTGGGCCATATAAGTCACCTAGCACACAAAGCCACTCTATCAACTCATTAAACCAGCCAAAATGCAGAGACAATGAAACAGGTCACAAATGGAAGACAGCAAACAGCTGGATATAGAGTTCAAAACCATGGTTATAAGGTTTTTCAAGAATTTTCTAGAAAAGGCCAATAAATTTAGTGAGACCCTTGAGGATATGAAAAAGAACCAAGTAGAAATTAGGCATACACTGACTGAAATAAAAAATAATATACAGAGATTCAACAGCAGACTAGAGGATCCCAAGAATAAAGTCAAAGATTTGAGATACGAAGAAGCAAAAAACACCCAATGGGAAAAGAAAAAAGAATCCAAAAATATGAAGACAGTGTAAGAAGCCTCTGGGACAACCTCAAGCTTACCAACATCTGAATTATGGGGGTGCCAGAAGAAGAGAGAGAGAAAGATACTGAAAACCTATTTGAAGAAATAATGATAGAAAACTTCCCCCACTGGGTAAAGAAATAGACTTAAAAGTCAAGAAAGTGCAGAGAACCCCAAACTAAAGGAATCCAAAGAGGACCACACCAAGATACATCATAATTAAAATGCCAAGAGCAAAAGACAAAGAGAGAATATTACAAGCAGCAAGAGAAAAGCAGTTGGTTACCTACAAGGGAGCACCCATACGACTGTCAATGAATTTCTCAACAGAAACTATGAAGGCCAGAAGGGAGTGGCAAGAAATATTCAAAGTGATGAATAGCAAGAACCTACAACCAAGATTACTCTACCCAGCAAAACTATCATTCCAAATTGAAGGTCAGATAAAGAGCTTCACAGAAAAGAAAAAGCTAAAGGCATTCATCACTGCCAAACCAGTATTATATGAAATGCTGAAAGGTATTCTTTAAGAAGAGGAAGAAGAAGAAAAAGGTAAAGATAAAAATTATGAACAAAAAATACATATCTATCAACAAGTGAATCTAAAACTCAAGTGAATAAAAAATCTGATGAACAGAATAAGCTGGTGAATATAATAGAATCAGGGGCATAGAAAGGGAGTGGACTGACAATTCTCAGGAGGAAAAGGGTATAGGGGGTATGGGAAGAGACTGGATAAAAATCGTATGTACATCTAAGGATGAGGACAGTGGGGGAGGTAAGGGTATGGGGTGGAGTGAGAACTGGGTAGAGGGGAACTATGGGGGGAAAAAAGAGGAACAATTGTAATAATCTGAACAATAAAGGATTATTTTTAAAAATCTGAATATTCTGCTTATCTAACAGTTTTTCTTCAAATTTCCTTAATATTTATGATATTATTCCACAATACCATGGAATTTGAAATAAAGGAAATATTTTGATTTCCATTTTGAAACTTTTAGTTTCCCTCTCTCTCTCTCTCTCTCTCTCTCTCTCTCTACTCACTGATTTCCATTTAAGCTTCTATTTTTCCCTCCTTCCAGATTTTGCCTCCAAACAGAGGCCTTCAGAGGAAAGAGGCTGCACTGGGGTTGGAGTCCAGCCACGTTGGTGGTGAGCGGTGACAGTAGCTGCATTGTACATGTGGCGCCTGTTACGGTCGGAGCCCACAGGCTCCTCAGCTCCCGTTCTGGCACACATTGTCCTCACTGTTCCTCCGATTAGTTGCTTCTCTCATTTGAAACTTGGCTTTGCAGTCTGATTATTTCTGTCTTAACCTCACATGTAGCACAGAATCCACCCACAGCTCCTGACAAGGTTGTCTGATGTTTCAAGATGAGATGTATCTTGGTCCCTGTGTGTGAGCTAGACACCTCCACTCTGTCCTCCAGGAAAGGAGATGTGCTCCTTGTGGAGGTGACTCGGACCAGACTAAGCACGTCTGTCTTACCTGCTCGTTTCTCCTCCTTCTCCCCATCCCATTCCCACCTGGGACTGTGCACCCAGAAGCATCAGCATCTCTCCTCCCTTCGTTTCTGTGACCACCCTCCTCTCTGAGCTCTCCCTCTGCCCAGCTATGTGCACGTTCCTTCACACACTCTTCTTCTTCCCCCACCACTTAAAACTAGGAGTCCTCAGGCCACTCTCCTAGCAACTCTTTGCACTGTACCCACTCTCCTTTGGAAATCTTTACTCTGATATATGTGGTAGCAACTGAAACTTCTATCCTGATGTTCACATGCATATATTTAATACCTGCTCACAGATTTAACCACTCACCACTGTTTTCATTGAACATTCAGGCAAATAGAAAGGGTGACGATTCCATAGGAAGCCACTAGGAATGCAGCTTTCAGGGGCAGATAACCTTGTGGTGGCCTTCAAGTCCCATCACATAGGACCTATTGGACTTGATTGTCACGCTCTGGCTATGCTTTTTCTGTAGTGGGGCAGGTTAGAATAATCATCCTCCAGTGTGGTGACATCTTTCTGAAGGAACAAGTGACATTCTTGTCACACCACCAATGTCACCCAGGATGTTAGTATGTATGATACGTTCACCAGCGTAGTCTCTCTTCCAAGGTTTAGGAAGATACAGAAGTTTTACAGCTCCAGAAAAACTTCCTCATTGATAAAATAAAATTGTTATCTAAAAACCTAATAGTAGAAATGTTTAGGCACTAGCATACAAGTACATTTGATATTTAGTGTTGTTGTATGAATTTACCCTTAAAATCGGGCACTATTTACAATTAAATGATTGACTGCAATGTAATTATTAATTATAAAATGTCTACTTGCTTTACAAAGACATATGATCCCTGAAAGTCCTTTGGTTTTATGTTTAATTTAATTAGTGACTTTAACCCATGTCTGCTAGATTGCTCATTTTACATTTTTGCTAAAGGAAAGTGGCTAGCTTGTCTGAAGGAATTTCTTAAAAATTAGCTAGTGAATTACTCCAATCCTCATGCTATGAGATTCACATAGAAACAGAAAAGGGCAGTCTAAGGACAGACAAAGAAGTTTGCATGGGCATTAGACTTCTTGTCACAAGCTCTATTTGTGGTCATGTAGTCAGTAAGAAAACAAACAAACAAACAACTGCTTGACTAATAAAGCAGAACGGCCTCAGGGGGAAATTATATATATATATATATATATATATATATATATATATATATATATGAACATTTTAATCATGTCTTACCTATTTAGAGAGTAAAGGATATACAGTATCAAAAACTTTTAAATATTTAATATAAAGTGAATGTTCACAGATTTTAACAGTGACCACATGTAACAATTAAAAAAAAAACAGAACCAAATTAAGATGTGTTATGAAAGGTTATTTACATGTTTATCAGACAAAGTAGTGTGAATTGAGAATTTAAGTCTTAAAGGGCTACAATGATTCAAAAAGGCCTTAGTGCTGACCTAATGTCTCTTTGTTCTGAATGCAGGGTCTCATTTTGCTTTGAATCATCTCAAACTTAGTCTGCAGTGATACATCCTAGACTCACAGGATCATACCAGTGTTCCAAAAACATGGAGAATGACACCACCACATTACACCCTATCTTCATGCAAATTCCCTCCCATTCACAGTCATGTGGCTAAAACTCCAACATTAAAATAAATTAGAAGTTATTACTGATATGCCTACTAATCTATTGTCTTAGCCTCTACTTGAGTCCCATTTCTGAGGGTCTATGCCTTAGATTTCTCTAATAATGCATGTTTTGTGAAGACATTTTCAGAGGCCATTCATTCTGGCTGGCCATTCATTCAGGAGTGCTATGAATCATATTTTTGATCCCATCTAGTGTACACCTCTCTTCCCAGCACTTTCCACTTGAATGAATGGTGGGATGGATGTGATAATAGATTCAGCTACTTGTTGAAAGGATGCTGTTGTACAAGAGGTCATGACAGGCTCAGAACCTGGTTTTCACTTACAGATTCTGGAGACAATCTCATTGCCTTAGACTCACGACCTTGCAGGTCCAGTGCTGATAATCATGCTGTGGCCTAATTCTGATGCATTCCTACGGATCCAGGTGCTTTTCCCAAGTTCACTCAAGTCGGTAGAAGAGTTGTATATAGAAAATGTGATGGGTGGATGGATCATTGTGACCATGATTCTGGTTTCTTGTCTGTTGCTGCCATCACTCGCATAGATGGGAAAAAACTTAAATATGGTACAGTTTTTAACTAAAAATAGGCTAGGAGTTCAAGTCACCTTTCTGTGAGAAAAAAAAGGGGGGGGGGGAATATCAGGCGAGGATGCAGCCTCCAATGATCAGATTTTTTAAATAGTAATTTTTCAGTATAGCTGCCAGTGAGGAAATATAGGCTCTGGGGCTCACAGCGAATCAGCTGTGATTGTCCTCAGCTCTGGGCCTGTGTCCATTTGTTCGTTCATGTCAAAACAATTGAGAAAATTAACATTTAGCTTTTAGGAGTTCAAACAGTTCAATCTGTAAAGATGTGGGATGATCACAAAATGAATACTGATGGCAAAAAGAATGCTTAAAGCCAACATAAACATTGCAGACATAGAACAAGATATTGTTAATGATGCTTATTTAAAATGCCAGATTATAACAATCTAAACTGGGAAGTGAAGAAATGGAATATTGCTCAATTTTTCATTTGACCCAGAAGCAAATCAGCAATTCTTTCATCAAAAATATAATGGAGCCCAGTTGGTGTGGCTCAGTGGTTGAGTGTTGACCTATGAACAAGGAAATTACAGTTCAATTCCCGATTAGGGCACATGCCTAGGTTTTGGGCTGGATCCCCAGTAGGGGGTGTGACTGGCCAATCTGGGAATGTAAATGATTGTTCTCCTGCCAACCCTTTCCTGCTTCCTCCACATCTCAATTTGAAATGTTCTCAGAGTTCCAAGTAGGTTGGGCTGTGGCCTCCATTGCTACTGCACTGCAGTTTAGCTTCTCTCTCAACCCAGTCCTAGGTCCTGAGCTCCCACCCTGAGAAACTGTTCCTCAGAGCACTTTCCAGCAAACTTCCTACAGGCCAATCACTTGTTTCCTGGAGAACCTGACCTATGACAACATGTGACTTCCAAAACACGATAGAGTTGAAAGAGCAAAGTAAATAGCTCAAGCTAAAAAAAAAAAAAAAAAAAAAAAAAAAAACTTTTTTGAAAACAAAAAGTTTTTAACTGAAAGCATGAAATAACCTAAGAGATATACAGGGTGGGACTAAAGTAGATTTACACTTGAGAGTATGCAAATCAGAATTTATTCTGATGGGATGGCAATATTTCCCATTGTTTTGTTGAGTATTTGCTGAGAGAGAAGAAAGGATGTGTAGGGAAGATGGGAGAAGGGGGAGGGGGAGAGAGAGAGAGGAGAGGGAAGGGGAGAGGAGGAGAGAGAAGGGGAGGGGAGATGAGAGGGGAGGGGAGGAGAGGAGAGGAACAGAGAAAGAAAAAAGATTTACCACTGGAAAGTAATAGAAATTAATTGATTCACTTTATGCTCTGAAATTCACAAGTGGTAGAAATGTTTATTAAACACAGTAATTTGTGTTTGTAATACAATTGTATTGAATATCATTTTATATTAAATATAAAGAATATTTTTATTATCATGTGTGCAGTTGCCTAATCAAATATTGGTAAATCATTGAAGTAATGTGTTCTTTTCAAACAAAACAACATTGAATGTTGCTTTTCTAAGAAAACATGAAATCTGTCTGACAGAAAGAAACAGATTTATTTACAGGTAGCAATGGCCTCCTCTACTAAATGGTAGTAGTAACGACTGTGTTACTGATAATTATCAATGTAAGACCAAGAAAGTAGAGTCTTCCCTTTACTGATAAGACAGGACTCTCCCTCCACATCACACATTTCCCTTCTCCCTTCCCACCCCTCCCCCACCCCATTAGAGGATTCCCTGAACAAACTGTGTGACTGTGGACTAAGATGAACCATCTCCAGACATCGAGGCGCTGATTGCATCCATTGAGAAAGGCACTGATTTCTAATTAGTAAGCCAATGCTCACTAAGAAAACAAAAGAATTAATGGACTGACCCAGCTCTAATTAGGAATTCTTATCTTTCATAAAGTCTGAAGAAAAGGAAAAAGGAGAAGCATTTCTACTAATTGGCTTCAGATTCTTTCATGCACCAATCCAAATCTGTTAGGAAGAGAAGAGCACTTCTTGTTCAGGTATTCTTCTCTTTTCTTTTCGAACCAGCAGTACCCTCTGTGTCAAGGCAGAGCTTGATATGTTGGATCTAAAAGGAACTGTGTTTCCTAAAGTGAGGTTTGGTGCCACTTCCAGCAGAACCACCAAAGATTTTGTTAAAACGCAGTTCCTCGGCCTTCTCCCAGGAATTCTGATTCAACAAATCCAAAGTTCTGCCTGGACTCCACAAATGTTATGGTGGTTCCTGCGCACATGCAAAGTTGAAAAGCATATAGCAATGCCGTATGATGGCTTTCACATAATCTCGGCAAATTAGAAGTGTGCGGGCTTGGTGAGTTCCTACGGTCCGCGGTCCCCTGTTCCTGCGGGATGTTGTTCTCTTTAACAAATGTGAAAATTTATGACAGAGATCTTCACCTAGACAGGAGCTGTCCTGGACCTGTGGGAGGAGAGTTGGCAGGAAGAACTCTGTTTACCATGGGGCTGCATGGTTGTAACAGACCTTCCCCTTAACTTCCTCTTCCCCTCTATGAAGTTCTTCCTCCATGTTGCTCAGAACAGAACTTGCACTTGCTCACCTTCTTCATGTCCTTTCTTTTTCTCAAATAAATGCTTTTGGTGACACATACCTAGTTGATTTTTGTTTATGATGGACACAAAATATCTTGCTTTATGACCTTCAGTCCTCAGGAAACTGGTGAGAAGGATAGAGCTGTCAAGAAGTTATCGACCCTCTCTCCTTCCAGCAAGACTGAATTGAAATTTGGTGCCATTACAGTGATTGTGCTTTTCATTCTGTTAGTTTAGAACCATTAATGATAATGGCAATTATTCCCCGAACACATGACGTAATGTATATTTAAGATATTATTTGATGTTAATATATAAATCTGTTATCAGAATTATGCATAATTGACTATACATGCGTATGTCTGTATATATGCATGGGCACATCTGCCTTCATACCAGATATAAGACCTGGACCATAGTTTTAAAAATACCTTTTTATGATGATAAGTACAATAGAGCTATATAATATTCAAACATTACAGAAATATCTAAGGTAGAAAGTAAAAATCTACCATGATCCCCAAAGCAAACAATCTCTCTCTACATATATATGTATAATCTCAATGTGTGCATATGTATGTATGTGTGTGTCTAACTTTTTTCTATACATAAAGAACATTCTTAACATGAATGGAATTGTATAAAATATAGTGTTATATAATTTAGCAATCCACGTTGGACTTGTTTCCATGATAGTACCTTCTTCTTTCTAATAACTGGATAGTATTTCATTAAATGGATTTGTGATGGCTTATTTAATTATTTTTGTAAGTAATTTTTCTACATTTTTATTTATTGCAAACAATGCTGCAAGAAACAGGCTTGCTCCAACTTTGCCTTCACATTTCTGCATTTGTCTCTTCCTAAAGATATTTTCCCTAACCCCTAAATTAGGTTTTCTTTGCTAATCTACACTATTAAGGCACCACAAATCTCTCCACTGTGGTCTCCAACTCAAATATTACATGTCCTTATGTAATTACTAGAGGCCTCATGCACGAAATTCATGCAAGAGGCATCCAGGACCTAGGCTTCCCTCGCAGTCCCAGGTTTGTCCAGAAGGATGTCTGGTCTAATTATCAGATTATACTCTTATTATTATAGATTATTATGGATTTTGTACAACTCTGAAGCTTCTACTACACTGTGAGCTCTGTGAGTTCAGGGGTATATCTGTTTGCTCCCATTGCATCCCCAGTGCTCAGCATAGTGTCTGGAAAGTGGCAGGCTCTTAAGTATTTTTCAAATAAGCTAACAAATCCCTTTACCCATTTCAAAGTGGTTTGTGCAGGATAAGTTTCTACAGAAAACTTATTGGAAAGCCTGAACTAAAAAGTATGAATACTGTTCTGTTTAATAGTTTTAGTTTATATTCATAAAAATAGTGTTAATTATAGAAAAACTTTACTTACTCTTCCTAGTTAAGGAATATAATATATAAATATAATAGTGTATATTAATGTATGTTTTTAAAGTTCATATTCACTTAGTGATGTTATATACTAGAAACTTTTACATCTGGAGTGCATAATAAAAGGGTGCTAGGATCCTCACATTAAAGGAAAGAAATCCTTGAAGGAGGTGAGAAATGGCCCCAGAGGCAGGCCATTCAAAGCCCTTCACTATTTCTACTCTACCTTCCCCTTCAGCCCTGTCTCCCAGTTTTTGTCCCATGCAATCTATATTTTAGCTTTGCCATATGTTATCTCCCCCTACCCACCCTCACCTTGCTCCTTCATTCTACTTTTGCTTATTTCTGGAATGCAGTTCTCACCAGTCCTCCTGTATCTTCATTGAAGATCAAATGTTATTTTTATCATAAAGCTTTCAGGATGCCCAAATTAGAATTAATTCCTTTCTCTTGTGTGCCATGAAGCCCTTTCTTCTTAGTACTATTGCAGTGATTTCTTTGTAGAGACTTACATTATAATTATTAGTTTGCCTCACTCAATTGGATTGAACATTCCTTTGGAGTGATTAGACATTGTTACAGATGATGATGAAGATAGATAGATAATAGATAGATAGATAGATAGATAGATAGATAGATAGATAGATAGAAGATAGACACTCTGAATGAGTAAACCATTTATTTATTATTATATTTGTTGTATAATACATATTATTCATTTGTTAGAGAGCCATGGGAAGATAGATTAAATAGAACATCCTAACAGCTGCTACTCTCAGAATCTTCTATCCCTAAGCTAACTTTCTGCCAGACCCAGAGTCTGTTCTAGCCTTTTCTTTACAAAATGGCTGAGAATCATAACAGGAGTTGAGAAAACAAGTGTTGTTAGTAATATACAGGGTGTCCCCAAAATGTATACATACACTAGAGACCCGGTGCACAAAATTCATCCCTCAGCCGAGCCTGCACCCTCTCCAATCTAGGAACCCTCGAGGAATGTCAGACTGCCCATTTAGGCTCAATCCAGGTAGGATCGGTAGTAAACGGGCAGTAGGACATCCCTCTCACAATCCAGGACTGCTAGCTCCCAACTGCTTGCCTGCTTGCTTTCGTGATTGCCCCTAACTGCTTCTGCCTGCCAGCCTGATCACCCCCTAACCACTCCCCTACAGGCCTGACTGATGCCTAACTGCTCCCCTGCCAGGTGTTTTTCCCTAACTGCCTTCACATGCAGGCCTGGTTAAACTCTCCCCCCCACCAAACTGCTGTCCCCTGCAGACCTGAATCTGCCCGAACTGCCCTTCCCTGCAGGCCTGATCACCCCCAACTTCCCTCCTCTGCCAGGCTGGTCACCACTAACTACCCTCCTCTGCAGGCTCGATTGCCCTCAACTGCCTTCCCTTGCAGGCCTGGACCCTCCAAACTGCCCTCCCCTGCTGGCCTGATTGCCCACAACTGCCTTCCCTTGCAGACCTGAACCTTCCCTACTGCCCTTCCCTGCTGACCATGTTGTGGCAGCCATCATGTGTCCACATGGGGGCAGCCATTTTGGCCACATGGGGGCAGCCATCTTGTGTGTTGGAGTGATGGTCAATTTGAATATTACTCTATTTTAAAAATATATCTTATTGTTTTTTTTAGAGAGAAGAAGGGAGAGGGATAGAAAGTCAGAAACATCAATGAGAAAGAAACATTGATCAGCTGCCTCTTGCACACCCCCAAATGGGGATGTGCCTGCAGCCAAGGTACATGCCTTTGACCAGAATCGAACCTGAGACCTTTGAGTCCGTAGGCCAATGCTCTATCCACTGAGCCAAAGCGATTTTGGCTGCATATTACCGTTTTATCATATAGGATTAGATAGGATAGAGGCTTGGTGCATGGATGAGTTCCAGCTGGTTTGCCCTGAAGTGTGTCGCAGATCAAGGTGGGGATTCCTTTGGGCCATGGGGCAGCCTGGGTGAGGGGCCTGTGGTGGTCTGCAGGCTGGCGATGCTCCCCGGCGACCCAAGCAGAGGCCCTGGGATCTGGGATTTATTTATCTTCTCTAATTGAAACTTTGTAGCCTTGAGCGGAGCCAAGCCTCCTGTTTGCTCTGTGGCCACAGCCATTTTTGTTGGGATTTATTTATCTTCTATAATTGAAACTTTGTAGCCTTACACGGAGGCCAAGGCAGGCCAGGGCTGTGGAAGCTTGGCTTCCTCCATCACCCAGGGCAAATCAAGCCTTCTGTTCTATCCAGCTTTGTGGCTGCAGCCATTGTTGTAGGGATTTATTTACCTTTCTTAAAACTTTGTAGCCTTAAGCAGAGACCAAGGCAGGCCAGGGTGTGCAGAAAGCTTGGCTTCCTCCATTGCCAGGGAACCCAAGCCTCCTGCTCTCTCCATGGCTACAGCCATCTTGGTTGGGTTAATTTGCATACTCACTCCTGATTGGCTGGTGGGTGTGGCTTGTGGGTGTAATGGAGGTGTGATCAATTTGCATGTTATTCTTTTATTAGATAGGATTATTAATTCCAATGGGTTAAGTCTGAAAAGGAAGAAGCATCAATTGAACTATCAGCTGTTAAAGTGTGTATACATTTTTGGAGGACATCCTGTATTTGATATACAACATTTATTTAGTGGATATGTTAAATTATTTAAATTTTTGTTTAAAATGATTTATGAAGATAAAAGTTACTCCCTCAAATTTGTATATTCTAGTATTACTCATTTGAAAGTATATGTCCTTATATCATGTAGATTTATAAAATTAAGTTGTTGGTTTGTATTTAATTAATGAGGAGTGACTCCCTTAAAGTTTTTGTAAAATAGAGGAAGATGATTGAACCACCAAAATATTTTAGTTGTGTGAAATGCCTGGAAATGTTAATACCAATGATTTTCAAGAAAGAGAGTACCCTAGTACCACTCAGTTGCAGATGAAAGAAACCCCTTTAATTTTGACAAATGATCCACAAGCCCATTTGGTCAGTTGGCAACTCTAGCTTAAGCCCTTCTGTCGGGATCAGTGACCCAATGAGGAGCCTCAGGAAGAATAACCCTGGCCTAAGAGATATCATCAGCGTGTACTTGAGAAATAGGAAGCTGACAAATATTAAGCCGTAAGCAAGTAGCAGTTGCATGGTGAGAAACAATGGTGAGCAAATACTTTATTCTTGGGGTTTTTTTGTGTTTTTTTTGTTGTTCTTGTTTGTGGTTAAACGGCTACTATATTTTCTCTGGTTACTAAGGTATTTACATTACCACGAGGAGACTGGCTGACACAAGCTAGATGAACATTTAGATGGGTTGTATGTCACCTATATTTTAGAGACCACCCTAAATAGATGGGCTTTTCATTTATGTTGCCTTTATATAAATATCCTATTCTTTTTGCATTTGTCAAATTGTATTTTTGAAGGAAGAATTATCTATCTTACTGAACTGGCGCCTCTGTACCTCTCTTATTTTTTGTATCCCCTATCTATCTATCCTATATAATAAAAAGGTAATATGCAAATTAGCCATCACTTCACTATACTCACAATCCACACCCACCAGCCAATCAGGAGCGAGTATGCAAATTAACCCCAACTAAGATGGTTGTGGCCACGGAGAGAGCAAGAGGCTTGGGTTTCCCTGGCAATGAAGGAAGCCAAGCTTTTCTCACATCCTGGCTGGACCAGGCCTCCACTTAAGGCTACAAAGTTTCAATTATAGAAGATAAAAAAATCCCTACAAAAATGGTGGTAGCACGGAGCTGGATAGAGCAGGAAACTTGAGTTGCCCCCAAGAATGGAGGAAGCCAAGCTCCCACAGCCCTGGCCTGCCTTGGTCTTCACTCAAGACTACAAAGTTTCAATTATAGAGGATAAATAAATCCTAACAAAAATGGCTATGGCCACAGAGGCTTGGCTCTGCTCCAGGCTACAAAGTTTCAATTAGAGAAGATAAATAAATCCCAGATACCAGGACTTCTGCTTGGGTCACCAGGAGGCATGGCTGACCTGCAAACTATGACAAGCCCCTCACCCAGGCTGCCCCACGCCCCAAGGGAACCCCCACTCTGATCCGGGACACTCTTCAGGGCAAACCAGCTGGCCCCCATCCATGCACCAGGCCTCTATCCTATCTAATAAAATAGTAATATGCAAGTTGACCATCACTCCAACACACAAGATGGCTGCACACATGTGATCAAAGATGGCTGCCCCCATATGAACACAAGATGGCTGCCACAAGATGGTCAGCAGGGGAGGGCAGTTTGGAGGGACCAGGCTTGCAAGGGAGAGCAGTATGGGCTTGATCACCTGCAGAGGAGGGCAAATAGGGATGACCAGGCTATTAGAGGAGGGAAGTTGGGGGTGACTGGGCCTGCAGGGAAGGACAGTTGGGGGGAAAGCAAGCCTGTAGGGGAGAGCAGTTGGGTGAGACCAGGCCTGCAGGGGAGGGCAGTTAGAGGTGACCAGGCCTGCATGGGAGGGCAGTTAGAAACAAGCAGGCTGGCAGAGGAGCAGTTAAGGATCAGTCAAGCTGGCAGGGGAGTGGTTAGGGAGTGATCAGGCTGGCATGCAGAAACGGTTAAGGGCAATCAGGAAGGCAGTCAGGTGAGCAGTTGGGAGCCAGCAGTCCTGGATTGTGAGAGGGATGTCTGACTGCCCGTTTAGGCCCAATCCTGGATCAGGCCTAAACGGGCAGTTAGACATTCCTCAAGGTGTCCCAGATTGAAGAGGGTGCAGGCTGGGCTGAGGGACACACCCCTGACGCACAAGTTTCGTGCACTGGGTCTCTAGTATATATATAAAACCCTAATATGCAAATACACCAAAAGGCAGAACAACAGAACAACTGAACAACTGGTTGCTATGACATGCACTGACCACCACTGGGCCCACATGGAACGTGATGGGCATTGGCCACGGAAGGATGGTGGAGCAGTTGAGTGGGGTGCCAGACCAAGGTGGGGCACTGGTCGCTGTCATCTGGGAGAGCCTCTGGTGGTTATAGAAAATTCTTTACTCCAGCATGCTGTGGTCCCTCCTGGTGCTTGCATCTGCTGCCAGCACTGGAGCCACTGCTCACACCCACTGCCAGCGCCCGGTGCCAGCCCCAATTGCTCAGTGCCATCAGTGGGTATGAGCAGTGGCTGCTGGCCCTGAGGCCCTGATCGCTCCTCAGGGCTTCTATACCTCCCCCTGCTCCTGAGGAGTGATCAGAGCCGGCAGCCGCCGATCATACCCACTGCCAATGATGGCCTCACTCACAACCGCTACTGGCACCAGCCCCAATTGCTCCGCACCATCACTGCCAGCAGACAGGGGACCAGGGGCCATGGCAAAAGGGGCTGGGCTGAGGTGTGGAGGCTGGGCCAAGACCTACCCCTGTGCCCACTGCAGCCTCACAGCCCACAGTACCTTTTAAAGTATTTAAATTCATGCACTGGGCCCCTAGTATCCTATCTAATAAAAGAGTAATATGCAAATTGACCATACCTCCAATCAAGCCATGCCTACCAGCCACACCCACCAGCCAATCAGGAGCAAATTATGCAAATAAATCCCAAGCAAGATGGCTGTAGTCACTGAGAGCAGGAGGGAGGCTTGGGTTTTCCCAGCAACGAAGAAAGCCAAGCTTTCCACCTTCCATTGCCAGCCTAGGCCTCCATTCAATGCTACAAAGTTTCATTTATAGAAGATACATAATCCCAACAGAAATGGCAGCAGCCACAAACCTGTAGAGAGAAGAGGCTAGGGATGTCAGGGCAATGGAGGAAGCCAAACTTCTGCAGCCCTAGCCTAAGCCTCCACTCTCGGCTACAAAGTTTCAAACAGAAATGGCTGTCGCCACGGAGTGAGCAGAAGGCTTGGCTCTGCTCCAGGCTACAAAGTTTCAATTGTAGAATATAAATTAATGCCAGATCCCCGGGCCTCCACTTGGGTCGCTGGAGGGTGTCGCTGGCATGCAAACCACCATAGGCCCCTTGCCCAGGCTGCCCCACACCCCAAGGGAACCCCCACCTTGAACTGGGACACTCTTCAGGGCAAACCAGCTGGTCCCCACCCATGCACCAGGCCTCTATTCTATGTAATAAAAGAGTAATACAGAGATTGATCATCACTCCAACACACAAGAGGGCTGCCCCCAAGAGGTCAAAGACCCTCCCCCATCTGGACACAAGATGGCCACCACAAGATGGCCAGCAGGGGAGAACAGTGGGAGGTTCCATGCCTGTAAGAGAGGGAGCTGGGAATGATCAAGCCTGCAGAGGAGTGCAGTTAGGGGTGACCAGGCTGGCAGAGGATGGAAGTCGAGGGCAAACAGGCTAGCAGGGGAGCAGTTACATATCAATCAGGCTGTCAGGGTAGTGGTTAGGGGGTGATAAGGCTGGCAGGCAAAAGCAGTTAGGGGCAATCAAGGAGGCAGGCAGGCAAGCAGTTTGGAGCTAGCAGTCCTGGATTGTGAGAAGGATGTCCGACTGCCTGTTTGGTGGGATCAGGCCTAAATGGGCAGTCAGACATCCCTCAAGGGGTCCCAGATTGGAGACGGGGCAGGCTGGGCTGAGGACACTCCTCTCCATCCCCCCATGCACAAATTTCATGCACCAGGCCTCTAGTATATAATAAAAGTCTAAGCAACCATTATGGCAAAACGACCTAAATGACCAGTCACGCTGATGTGCACTGAGCAGACAGACAGGCAAGCAGTTAGGGGTGATCAGGCAGGCAGGTGAGTGGTTAGGAGCAAGCAAGCAGGCAAGCAATTAGGGGCCAGTGGTCCCAGATAGCCAGAGGGATATCAGGTCTAAGCCAACAATTGGGCAATCCCTCAGGGGGTCCTAGATTGCAAGAGAATGCAGGCCAGGCTGAAGGGACCACTCCCCCCACTCTCCTGTGCACAAATTTTGTGCACCGGGTCTAGTACCTAATATATGCCAGCTATACATTAGGTATTTGATAAATGTGGGTTGAATTACATTTTTAAGCTGCTATTATTTGGTAATTTCCATAAAACCTTTCCATTAGCTAGAAGGAGATTCTATGGGAAAGAAGGGTTTCATTTTTTGCTAACACAATAAAATTTGTCTTTGACAAAATCGTTTCTGAGAAAGTTATTTTTTTCTTTTGTATGACATTGTGTACTTAAAGAACACAACATATTTTCAAAAATATAGAGGTTAAGATAAAATAATTAATAATGCCAATAATACGTAACACAATAGTAAGTCCTATTTGGATTGTAGAGAAAGTTTACTCCTTAGGTCATTTCAATATATGTTTAGAATGGCCTAGTTATTTCTCAAGTGTTATAACACATTTTAATAAACTAAGGCATTTAAACTTTACTCTTTTTTAATCTAAAAATGGATAGCATAGTAACCATAACATTTGTGGAGAACTTAGCATAAGTCTTTACTCATATCAGGCACACTGATTTTTTGTTCATTAATTTCATTAAGCTAAAATCATAGACGATTTAAGGCATACCACATGACAGCCTGGGTCCTCTGTGCTTTATCAGAGCCTTTGCAAGTGGTCTAGTGTGGACAATGTCTTATCCTGGTTCTGAATGGAGGTGTGAGAGAAAGGTTTGACTCTGTGTCAAATGCATTGAACAACCTCCCCCGCCCCCATTTTATCTCTTACTCTAGTCATAAGAAACCATAGATCTGCCAGGCATTTATATAAACAAACAGTAGTATCAGAACACACGTATTATTTTTATCCCCGATTTTGCACTGTGGGGTGACTGCAGGTTGAACCTGCTGTCTAACACATGTCTCATCATCATCATCCCCTCCAGTCTTCCTTGCCTTCCTCAGCTGTTGGCCAAAAATGACTAGGATTTGTTCATGATGCAGCCTTCAGATTATCTCCTTTTGTGCCTCTTAGGAAATTCACGTTTCATAGAGAAGAAGCCAGACTTATGGGGTAGGAAATAAATCCACCTTAAATAAGTATCAGAGCTTAGATAATTCTTCTAGGACAGTGGTCGGCAAACTCATTAGTCATCAGAGCCGAATATGAACAGTACAATGACTGAAGTTTCTTTTGAGAGCCAAATTATTTTAAACTTAAACTTCTTCTAATGCACTTCTTCAAAATAGACTGACTCACCCAGGCCGAGGTATTTTGTGGAAGAGCCACACTCAAGGGGCTAAAGAGCCGCATGTGGCTCGTGAGCCACCGTTTGCCAACCATGGATCTAGGATGTGAGTGAGTTATCTTGTGCTCTCACTGCCAGGGCACACATTCATGTTTTTTCTTTCACTCACATGTGTTTAATGATGCCTCAGTTTCATCATCCAGAAACTCACTTTGCTTTATGAGGACAACCAATACACTACCCACTTGTCCCTTTGTTTTTTTCCTATAGTAAGTTTCTCCAATGCAACCAAAAAGGAACAAGAAAACACAAAACAACTATTGTTACAGAAAACCAGAGAAGAACCAAGTAACGCTTAGAGACAGAGTTACACTTATTACACGCGGGTCTAGAGGAAAATGTCTCTCAAATTCTGGACCTCAACATGGAAGAACGTTCCCTATTATATGTTTTTACCTTCTTTGTCTCCCAAATATGGGTTTTTTCTGGCCCTCTTTGCAAGTTCTTAAAGAGCCCCTATGTGCTGGGGCCTTGAGACGTCAACCAAAGGCCTTGCCTGGTGCCAGCACTGATAACTTCATCCAGGAAAGGTTTAATGGCCTCTCTGAAATGGGAGTAGTCTTATTTTCCTTATTATTTAAGCAAGCACGCATTTACAGAAGCCAAATAGCAGGGTTAAAACTTCAAACAGCAGTTTTTATGTAAAATGGATGCTTCACTATGACCCTTTCAATATACCAGTGAACCAAAGTTCAGGACAACTGAAGAGAAATATCCAGACACATTTATGGCACACATACAAATATTTGCTCAGCTTCCTTTAAAGATACTTTTATTTTTTTGGCCTGAACTGTCTATTTTCTATAGGTACTGACAAAGTAGTATGTGAGTGAGTGAGTGAGTGAGTGAGTGAGTGAGTGTCTGTGTGTGTGTAAAAGTAATAAACAGAAAATACTAATAAAACACTAGCAAATATACTGTGTAATGAATTTCAGTTTTTCATTTTAAAAATCAACAAAGCTTCTGTTTTCATGGAAGACACTAGAACCATCAGAATGTCTTTATCCTGTTTTCAGCATGTCATTTTTCTAGAGCCAGCGAACAGAAAATAAGGTCTCTTTCAACCTAGACAACCACAATTCATCTGCATGCTAAAGGCAAGGGGCCTGCTCCCAACACTCATTACATTGACCTTGTAGCAATAGAACACTATAACACTTTCCACTGTTTCCACAAGCAACAGGATTCGGCTAATAGTAATAGCCACAGGCAACGCTGGCAGCTACCACAGAGTAAACACATCCTGTATAGCTTCTCATGGGGGAAATGCAAGAAACAGATAATATAAGCACATTGTCACAAATTATTATAGGCTATTTTGACCAGGCTTGAGATGTAGGTGGTACTTTCCAGAAAAATTAGAATCAAATAAAATAGGTCCTTGTCCTCAAGAGCCTAAAATCTATGCTGCTTAAGCATGTATTTATTTAGTGTCATTCTATACTGCCTGTTTAAGCTTCCTTGATCCCTGAAGAGAGAAAAATGGCCTGTTCTGAAACCCTTCGTGTCTTGAGAGCAGTTCCAATACCACTTTCCTTCACACTGCTTTCTAATTCTCCCCAGCTCATTTCCTACTAGTACTCCTTCACCAAGGGAATGGAAGTGGGATATAACTTCTTTTCTCCTTCCGTTACTTGATTAGGCCAGTGAGACTGGGGGGATGCTCTGAGAGAAATCATACACACAGTCCACGCCTGTCTAAAGTCATAGCCACTGAATCAACCAAATCTGACTTGACTCACTGAAAAGAAATTACCTTTCAAGTGTTCATGAAAGCACAAAATCAATGTTGAAATTATTACCATTCTGTAGGCCCAATCATAATTAGGCTTCAATTCTCTATACCCATTCCCCAAAGAAAAACAAGAAAAAGAAGCCCAGGTTGAATTTTGGCATTTCATTCTTTACCTGCCAGGTTCTAAACTGTTGTTTCACCTGCCTGCTGCTGTTCACCCACAGAGCTTGGCTGGCACAATTTAACCCAATGATAGGACTGGCTCAGACTTAAGCAACAATGGTGTGGCTAAGAAAGGGACAATTGTGTTCAGTTTTGTTTTGTTTTTTTCACAGTTACTTTTTTTCCCCAGATTGTCAGAGCAATATATGCTCAGTTTAGAAAATTGAAAAAGTATAAGTAATTATAAAGAAACAAAATAATGCTCCCACCTGGAGATAATTAACTGGTTTACCTACTAGAATGGTTTTTCCTGGTTCCGAAGTTTACCAACAAAGAGAATGGTCAGTAAATCCTCACAACGCTACTGTGATTTCTCTGGTTTCACTCCATCAACACTGAAATTTAGTGGTATTTCTTACACTATATTATTGTAGCTGCTTATTTACTTGTTTGTCGTGTCTTATCCTTAGGGAGTGTCTATCACATAGTAGTTGCTCAATAAACATTTCTTAACTGAAGTAGATTAAATCACTCTAATTAGCCAGCAGTAGACTTCTAGGCAGAAATGGATATCCAGAATCAAATGTTTAGTTTTGATTCATAGCTGGAGCCAAGAACAAGTCAAGTTTTATCTGCTTGAGAGCATATAGGTTTTTTTTAAAATAAAATGCCTACCATGTTACCTTAATTAGCTTGATGGAATTTTCTGATGATTCTGACAGTTCATAAATATCCAGAGAGAAGAAGAGAAAAAACAAGTCACAGAATGGTCAATATTTAACAGTTTTTAATTAGAGTATTTTTCATAATTAGCACACATATTTTCAAACCTTATTCATAACTCTGGGAAAAAAATCAAAAAGCAGCACAGCATGGTATATGATCAAGAGATCAGGTCTGCAGGCAAAAGATGAGGGTTTAAAATTTAGTTTTGACATTTTTTTCCCCACAACTTTACTCAAGTTACTAAATCATCCAAAATTAAGAAATCACCCTTGGTTTCCTTCCTTCCTTCCTTCCTTCCTTCCTTCCTATCTTTTTTTTTTCCAGATTTCACCAGTTTCTCTGCTAACATTTTACTTTATTTTATCGTTCAAATCCAGGACCCAAAATCACATTTGGTCTTTAACTTTGAAATCCTCCTGGGTCAGATTTAGATAACAGGATACTCCCAGAGAATCTCTCCAGTCCATCTGAGGTCATGAGGACTAGACTGGGACCTAGAAGTGCCTGTTTGAGGCCTGGCTCTGTCCTTAATGAAACCATAGGCCCGTCGAGAGGATGCTTGTGTGGAGCAAATACCCTAAAAATTATAAAACACTACCCTCCAGCAAGACCATTTATTCATTCATCAAGCATTCAGAAAACACTTCCTGAGGGCCTGCCATGTCTTAGACACCATGTTAGGCACAGGGCCACATAGCTTGTGGCTCCTGTTCATTGCTTGCTGACATCTCTGGTCCTATAAGTCTGATCATTAAGTATTTAAATTTTTTTAATTTCTTGTTTTGGACACTATTACAGATGTTCCCATCTCCTTCCCCTTTGCCCAGCTCCCACCCTCCCTTCTCTCAGGCCATCACCATACTGTTATCTGTCTATGGGTTATGCACGTATGCTTTTTGGCTGATCTCTTCACCTTCTTTATCTAGTCCGTCCCATCCCCCTCCCTCCTGACCGTTGTCAATCTGTTCCATGCTTCCGTGTCTCTGGTTCTTTTTGTTTATCGGTCTATTTTGTTCATTAGATTCCACATATGAATGAGATTATATGGTGCTTGTCTTTCTCTGACTGGCTTATTTCATTCTGCATGATCTTCAGGTTCATCCATGCTGTCTCAAAGGGTAAGGCTTCCTTCTTTTTTACAGTTGCATAATATTCCATTGTGTAGATGTACCACAGCTTTTTTATCCACTCATCTACTGACGGGCACTTGTGCTGTCTCCAGATCATAGAGCTGCTATGAACATAGGGATGTATCTATTCTTTCTGATTGGCGTTTTTGGATTCTTGGGATATATTCCCAGAAGTGGTATTACTAGATCAAATGGCAGTACCATTTTTAATTTTTTCTAGGAAATTCCATACTGTTTTCCACAGTGGCTGCACAGTCTACATTCCCACCAACAGTGTACATTTCTTCCTCTCTTTCTTTCTCATTTCTGAAGTCCTCACTTACCATTCTGCTTTGTTTATGGTGTTTGGGGCTGCAAGGTGAGCCCCATAGTTAGCTCCTTCCTGTGCAGCCTGCTGTGGCTCATAGGCTCTGTCCCTGTGTGAATAGTGAAAAGCAACTAATGGCACTTATTAATGCATTTTGTTCACTGATTTGATTGGGCTCTGATTTCTATTTATAAGAAAATAATATATATTTTAGAGCAAAGCATAAACTAATGTACATCAATACATGTTTGCAGGTTTTCTTAATCTATATCACTGTTATCTAACAAACCCTTTCTTTTTTATTATTTTTAATTACTACTGACTACATATGTAGTTTCTTTCCTATCGAGTTGATGAATGTCTGTTACAATTTAGATTTCAATTGTTCCCTGAAGAACAGGGAGCATTTCTCCCAGAAAAGGCCACATTTGGCCTTTCTGGTAACATCTTGTCTCCCAGCATGCTTGAATGACTTGTTCAGTGGCTGGCCTTCCCTCTGAGCAGGCAGTGATCTGCATAGAAGAGAGATCTGGCTCCATCTCCGTGATTTTCAAACTTGGCTGACATTAGAATCACCTAGGGAGCTCTTAAAAACCCAGGTTTCCAGGCAACGCCTTTGACCAATTAAATCAGAATTTCGGAATGAGATCCAGGTAGAATTTTTTTTAAAGCTCTGCAGGTGATTCTGGAGGGCAGCCACAATTATAAACCACTGCTCTAGACAGGGATCTTACCTACATAGACAACCTGCCTTCCATGGATTTCTCTGATGCACCATGAGTCAAGGAGATATGTTTTCTTCACTCAGCCTTCTCAATAAGAATCCAAGTAAAGAAAACAAAGCAGCTATTCAGATAGAATTCATGTGATTTCTTAGTGCTCATTCCCCACATTTTTCTTTTAAGAGTCAGCTCTTAAGTCGGTTAAAAAAACATGCAGTGAATAGTCCCTACTATCTCATCTCATGACCTTTTCCATTATTTCCTAATGTTAGTTTTGCATATTTTGTGACCAAGGATATTGTAAAAGTCCCTTTTTCAACGAGAATTAGTGCTATGCAGTTGTGGCTCTTCATTCAACTTTCTTCAATCTGAACCAAAATTTCTATATATTATCTGAAATCTAAATTAAAACTTTTATTGTTTATTCATCCAAGGAAGTGTAGAATGTAAAGTTCTCATAAACAATTATTACGTTCATGTATCTCCATGCCAAGCAGAGTACCTGACTCAGAGCCATGGCCATTAAATGAATCAATTAGTAAATAATTAATAAACAAATGGACACATGCTGGGATGTGAAGAGCTATGCACTTATTGAAATCCAATCAGAGAGAAGTTCACAAAGGCAGGTGGTGCGTATCTCCTATGTGTGCACAGTTATCAGGGAAGAAATCAAAATAAGTGCAGGCAAAATGTCCGCAATTTGTAGTCAATTGTCAATGGAGGTGATTATTAAGAGATAGACCTTAATAATAACTATTATTATTAGTCTCCTTGACTCATGGTGCATCAGAGAAATCCATGGAAGGCAGGTTGTCTATGTAGGTAAGATCCCTGTCTAGAGCAGTGGTTTATAATTGTGGCTGCCCTCCAGAATCACCTGCAGAGCTTTAAAATAATTATTTAAACATAGTTAGATAACCATAACAGGCTTAGAATAAGAATAATAAAAAAAAAGTCAAAATGAGTGACATGCATAATAAATTGAATTACATAATATCCTAGAAGATGGAGATAACTACTTAAAGCCACTGAGAAAAGCCCCAAGGACTCAGGATAAACCTTTAAATACAGGCAGGATTTAGAAATGGTCGGAGAAGAAAGAGCATTCAAGACAGGAGAATGGCAGAGGCTGAGGAATGGAGATGGGAATGAAGGGCAGCAACCACCAACTGGGTCAGAGGCTAGACCAGCAAAGCTGGACCAGAAGTTTCCTTGCAGAAAAAAATGATATTTAGATTTTATAATCTTTAGAAGTTATGTGTGTGTGGGGGGGTGTTTAATAGTATGCTAATATTTGAGTTTCAGAATAATTTATCTGGTTGAAAGTATGTAAACAAAGAACCGGAAACATGAGTTAATTTATCCTAAGTGATGAGGATGTGGAAATGAGTGTGTGTAATAAGAAGTAAAAAGAAAATGTATGACAGCAAGAAGACTTTAAGACAAAGAACCTATGGGATTTCAGAACTAGTATTCTCTAAGAGACAAATGAAAGGGGGAAGGAAAGATGATTCCAAGGTTCACAATCTAAGTGACACTCACCAAATTAGTAAGGAGACTGAGGGAAAACACAGATCTCTCAACATTCCAGATAGCACCTAAAATCCTCTTGTTAGGATTGAAATGGCAATCTTAGGTAAACACACAGGAAATAAGGGTCTGTTCATTTCAATGATCAAGTCTTAAGGGGATATATCAATTACTAAGGTATATTTAAGCAGACTGTTGATATCATTTACTTTAAGAAGCACGAATCTATATTATTTTCAATACAATTCACTTCTAACTGAAAATACCCATTCCGATGGCTGGTAAGCATTCTAATTTTATTGAGAGAAAGTATTTCAGTAGGGCAGTCATGTATACAACACATTCTGACAATTTATATTATCCTTGAACTTAGAGGCCAGAGTTCATTTTTAAGTAATCCAAATAAAACACAATCAGAAGGTGAAATATAAGTAATACATGTCTGTATCAAGTGCACATTCTGAATAAATTGCACTTAATTCTTCCAGATAATAAAATTGATAGAACCATCAGTATTTTTTTGGTGGTGCAATCTGGAAGAAGATATTCTTTTTAAACATGCCTAGCAATGTTTCCAATTTAATATCACAATCATCATGAATAACAACTACTTTCATCACCACTAATTGTGGTAGGCCCTGCCAACACTGTCTGAATTTTTTTAAAAATGAGCTGACATCATTAGAGTGTAGTCATATTTTCCCTTCTCTGGACCTTTATGCATTGTCCCATTTCACCAGAATGCTTTTCTATGTGGTTAATTATCCACCATCCACCCACACTCAAGGTTCTGCTCAAATTACACGTCCCAGGTTCTGAAATCCTATTGCATGTGCCTCCGCTAACAATAGAATTTCCATTGCTAAAGTCCATTCAGACTGACAAAACAAAAACCACAAACTGTCTTATAAACAACAGAAAGAGATTTCTCAGTTCTGGAGGCTAGAAGTCTAAGAAGATCAAGGTACCAGCATATTTGGGTGAGGACCCCCATCCAGGTTGCAAACTTATGGTTGTGTTCTCATGTGGTGGGATAGGGCAAGAGAGCTCTCCTGGGTTTCTTTTATAAGGGCAATAATCCCCTTTACAGAGACCTAACCACATCCCACAGACCTCACAGCCTGATAACATCACCTTCGGGTTAGGGTTCAATATATGAAATTTGGGTGGACACATTCATACCTGAGCACATTTCATTTAGACTTGTCATTTTCTATGCTAATTTTACTAGTGACTGGAAAAATTTCCCTGCAGAATGGAGGAAGAAGCTAAATGATAGATCCTCTTGGAATAGCAGATAGAGCCAGAAGTTGGGACATTCTGCAGTCCAACTAGCCTTGTCTGTTTAACAAGACAGTGCCATGAAAAAAGAGGTGAATGGGATAATATCTATGATACATAACAATCAGGTGCATTTTGTGGGTTTGAGTTAGAAGCTGGTGTGGGCACACTGGTTATAAAGGACATTTTGAGGGAAATTATAATACAAACAGGACATTAAATAAGAGAAAAAACTGATGGATATGAAAAGTTGGAGTTTGTTAACTGAAAAAGAAAAGTTGTAAGGCCCAGCAGCATAACCTGCATAGCTGGGCCTCATCTGAATACTTCCAAACCCCAAAGAAAGGGGAGGAATCTGCAGATTTCTCTATAGCTCCTATTGGGTGGCCTCAGGCAGTGGCTGACTTTGCACCTCTTTGGAGATCCAAGAGCCAGTGTACCAGTGGTCAGTGTGAGACCATACGAGCTTACATCTCTTCACATCCATAAGCAACACACTCAAGCAGCAGACTCAGTGAGCACTAAAGCCCAACTGAAGCAAGTTCTGCCCCATAAGAGTGTCTCTGGCACAGCAGTTCTCCCACTGTAGACACAGCTGGCCCTCACAGCCAACTGGCCTGGAGATAAGTTCCTTTCAGTGATACCAATAACAATCAAGGCTTAACTACAACAAGACTGTGTACACAGCCCACAAAGAGATGCACCAAGAGTATCCACCTCAGGTAACTATGGAGGCTGAGCCACTGGTCCCTATAAGACACCTAGCACACAAGGCCACTCTATCAACACAGGGAAACAGACAAAATACGGAGACAAAGAAACAGGTCACAAATGAAAGAAACAGAGGAAAGCAAACTACTAGATATAGAGTTCAAAACCACAGTTATAAGGTTACTCAAGAATCTTCTAGAAACCTCCAAGAAATTTAGTGAGAACCTCAAGGATATGAAAAAGGACCAATTAGAAATTAAGCACACACTGACTGAAATAAAGAATAATATACTGAGATCCAAAAGCAGACTAGAGATCCCAAGAATCAAGTCAAAGATTTGAAATATGAAGAAACAAAAACACCCAACCGGAAAGGCAAAAAGAAAAAATAAGCCAAAAATATGAAGATAGTGTAAGGAGCCTCTGGGACAACTTCAAGCCTACCAACATCCAAATTATGGGGATACCAGAATAAGAAAGAGAGCAAGATTATGACAGAAAACTTCCCCCACCTGGTGAAAGAAATAGACTTACAAGTCCAGGAAGTGCAGAGAATCCCAAACAAAAGGAATCCAAAGAGGAACACACCAAGAAACATCATAATTAAAATGCCAAGGGAAAAAGACAAAGAGAGAATATTCAAAGCAGCAAGAGAAAAACAGTTGACTACAAGAGAGCACCCATACAATTGTCAGCTGATTTCTCAACAGAAACTATGAAGGGCATGGCAAAAAATATTCAAAGTGATAAACAGCAAAAACTTACAACCAAGATTACTTTACCCAACAAAACTATCATTTCAAATTGAAGGTCAAATAAAGAGCTTCACAGACAAGAAAAAGCTAAAGGAGTTTATCACCACCAAACCAGTATTATATAAAACTAGAGGCCCAGTGGACGAAACTCCCTCAACCCAGTCTGCACGCTCTCCAATCTGGTACCCCTTGAGGGATGTTTAACTGCCCATTTAGGCAGACATCCCCCTCACAATCTAGGACTGCTGGCTCCCAACTACGTTCCTGCCTACCTTCCTGATTGCCCCTAACTCTTTCTGCCTGCCAGCCTGATCAACCCCTAACCACCCCCCTGCCAGCCTGATTGATGTCTAACTGCTCCTCTGCCAGCCTATTTGCCCCCAACTTCCCTCCTATGCCAGCCTGGTCACTCCTAACTGCCCTCCCCTGCAGCCCTGGTCCCTCCTAACTGCCCTCTCCTGCTGGTCATCTTCTGGTGGCCATCTTGTGTCCACATGGGGTCAGAGTCTTTAACCACATGGGGGCAGCCGTCTTGTGCATTGGAGTGATGGACAATCTGCATATTACTCTTTTATTAGATAGGATAGAGGCCTGGTGCACAGGTGGGGGCCAGCTGGTTTTCCCTGAAGGGTGTCCCGGATCAGGGTGGGGGTTCCTTTGGGGCATGAGACAGCCTGGGCAAGGGGCCTGTGGTGGTTTGCAAGCCGGCCACGCTCCTTGGTGACCCAAATGGAGGCCCTGGTATCTGGGATTTATTTATGTTCTACAATTGAAACTTTGTAGCCTGGAATGAAGCCAAGCCTTCTGCTTGCTCCATGGTGACAGTCATTTCTGTTGGGGTTTATTTAAATTCTATAATTGAAACTTTGTAGCCTTAAGTGGAGGCCTAGGCTGGCCAGGGCTGCAGAAGCTTGGCTTCCTCCATCAGCGAGGCAACCCTAGCCTCTGCTCTCCCCAGCTTCCTGGCTGCCACCATTTCTGTTGCGATTATGTATCTGCTTGAAACTTTGTAGCATTGAGTGGAGGCCTAGGCCAGCAAGGGCAGGAGGAAAGCTTGGCTTCCTCCATTGCCAGGGAAACCCAAGCCTCCCTCCTGGTTTCTGTGGCCACAGCCATCTTGGTTGGGGTTTAATTGCGTATTTGCTATTCATTGGCTTGTGGGCGTGGCTTGTGGGCATCACTTGTGAATGTAGTGGAAGTATGGCCAATTTGCATATTACTCTTTTATTAGATAGAATGCTGAAGGGTATTCTTTAAGATGAGGAAGAAGAAAAAGGTTAAGATAAAAATTATGAACAACAAAGTGACAACAAATACATATCTATCAACAAGTGAATCTAAAAATCAAGTGAATAAAAAATCTGATGAATAGAATAAACTGATGAATATAATAGAATCAGGGGCATAGAAAGGGAGTGGACTGACAATTCTTAGAGGGAAGGGGTGATGGTGGGTGCGGAAAGAGATTGGACAAAAATTGTACACCTACAGATGAGGACAGTATGGAGGTAAAGGCATGGTGTGGGGTGGGAACCAGGTAGAGGGGAGCTATAGGGGGAAAAGAAGAACAACTGTAATAATCTGAACAATAAAGATTTATTTTTTTAAAGACAAAGAAATGTCTATCTTTACTGAAATAAAGAAAAGCATATCTCAGGGGGGGAAAAAAGTTAAGCATACATTTATCATATGTGTGTATTAGCCTACCAACATATATACCAACATTTTCATTCCTAGGTACCTACTTAAGAAAAATGAAAACATATGCCCATAGGAATATTTCTACATGAATGGTCATAATAGCATTAATCATAATAAATTCCCATAAAGAATGTCACCCAAATGTTTATCTGTGGAGAGATAAAAGGACCCATACAATGAACTACTGAAATATACAACATGAATGAATCTCAAAAACATCATGCTAAGTGAAAGAACCAATCACAAGAGCATCTACTACATGACTCCACTGATAACTTTTCTATAGAACACAAAACTAAAATAACAGAAAATGACCAGTTTGGACTAGGTCTTGAGTACTAGGGGGTTCTTGAGTGGAAAGGGGCCCAAGGAAGGTCTTGGGGTGGTAAAAGTGTTCCAAAACTTGATTATGGTTGTTCACTGTGTACATTTACCAGAACCCATTCAACTGCATACCTACAGTGGATAAATATTGTGTGTAAATTATAGCTCACTCATGCTATAAAAATTTTTTCATCACATTCTGAATCATTTTATTAAGCTAGTCATCTACATGATCCCATTTTTTCAGTTAGATGGAATAGTACTTTTCATTGCTTTCAATTAAAGTTTTGCTTTGGCTCTTGTGTGTGTGTGTGTGTGTGTGTGTGTGTGTGTGTGTGTGTGTGTGTATCTTCCTAGGATCCTCTTTTATTGACAACGGAGGTGGAGGGGGATTTTTCTTTAAGCATTTAAAATTTGCTGGTGAATTTGTTCACCATTCCATTTCTTTTCTACTTCCTCATTTTATATTATGTTTTGTTGCACTTTGATGAATTATGTTGGAAAGCTTGAAAAGCTGAATGGGAGGCTCAGGATACATGAAGGAGAGTGTCTGTGGAGTGGGATGGGGGCTTTGCACTATGCATGCCACCACCACTGCTGCTGCCGCCGCCTGCCTCTGAAGATGGACAGCAGGAATTTGAGTTGTGGCCCAAAAACAGGCAAGGGGAGCAGTACTGCCCAAACTCCGATCCCTGGACTTAGAGAGCAGGCACTGGCGCTGTCTGAGGAGAGCTCAGAGTGGGGGAAGAAGCTAGTAATGTGCCAGGTCTGTGGGAGCTGCCACTAATCTTCCCAGCAGGGCAGAGACTTGGAGAAATGCCTGCAGAATCTGGGATTGTTTCAGTGCTTCCAGTTCTCACTGTGGCTCCTGGAAGTTCTCTCCTTTACGAATGAATGGGCATCTGGGAGGCTGGGAGGAGAGGCTGTGGCCTCACTATGCTCCTCCAGGTTCCCCCTGAGCAGCAGTCCTTCATGAGCCCTCAAAATGCAAATGTGCTCAAGGAACTTTATTTTCAAACAGAAAGACAATGGGAAAGTTTCTAAAGAACATGTGCCTTTGGTTCTCTTTAGGTAGACAATATACTGAGTGTCCAGATTATTATGATCTCTGAACGCATAATAATCTGGCCACTCAATGTGTGTGTGTGTGTGTGTGTACACTAGAGGCCCAGTGCATGAAATTTGTGCATGGGGGAGGGGAGCTGTCCCTCAGCCCAACCTGCACCTTTTCCAATCTGGAACCCCTCGAGGGATGTCCAACTGCCCATTTAGGCCCAATCCCAGTGCACTCAAACTTAAATGGGCAGTTGGACATCCTTCTCACAATCCAGGACTGCTAGCTCTCAACCTCTTACCTGACTGCCTCCCTGCCTGATTTCCCCTAACTGCTTCTGCCTGCCAGTCTGATCACCCCCTACCCACTCCCCTGCCAGCCTGGTCAACACCTAACGGCTTCCCTGCTGGCCCAGTTGCCCCTAACTGCCCTCCCCTGCCAGCCTGGTCACCCATAACTGCTCTCCCTTGCCAGTCTGGTTGCCCCTAACTGTCCTCTCCTATAGGCCTGGTTGTCCCCAACTGTCCTCCCCTGCTGCCACAGTCACCACTAACTGCCCCTGTTGCGAGCCTGGTCGCCCCTAACTGCCCTCCCCTACAGGCCTGGTTGCCCCCAATTGCCCTCCTCTGCCAGCCCAGTCACCCCTAACTTCCCTCCCTTGCCAGCCTGGTTGCCCTTAACTATCCTCTCCTGCTGGCCTGGTCACCCCTAACTGCCCTCCTCTGCAGGCCTGATCACCTCCAGCTGCCCTCCCTTGCAGGCCTGGTCCCTCCCAACTGCCCTTTTCAGCTGGCCTGATTGTCCACAACTGCCATCACATGCTGGCCATCTTGTAGCAGCCATCTTGTGTCCACATGGGGTGGCCATCTTGTGTATTAGAGTGATGGTCAATTTGCATATCATGTATTTATTATATAGGAGATTAGAGGCCCGGTGCATGAATTCATGCATGGGTGGGGTCCAGCCAGCCTGGCCAGTGGGAGGGGACACGGGCAGTTGGCTGGCCTGCCTGCTGGTCAAATTCCTGGTTGAAGGAATAATTTGCATATTAGCCTTTTATTATACAGGAGGATATACACTGAGTGGCCAGATTATTATGCATTCAGCAATCAGTGTATATTCCTAACAGATAGATAATGAAATAATTAATTTTCCAGATTGTACTTTAAGAGTAACTGCTATTAGAAAAGGCTCATTAAAACCCAATTCTTCTCTTCTAAATCCAGTCCTCACCCTGCCTCCTGCCTTGTTTCTTGTTCCGTAGACCAAATAATTGCTCAGAGCACCCCAGTCCCAGCCTGTCTGTGAAGGCATTTCCTCTCTGCAGTGTGCACCTCTGAGCTTGCAACAGCCTCTAGGACTGCCTGGCTCCTGGGGACTGTTCATGAGTGATTGTTCAGTTACACTTAATTGAGCTGGAATAATCATTTGGGAGAGGCAGGAGGATGACAAAAATGCAGAGGACTCTCAAGGATCTTCAAATGTAGGTAGGTGGCAAAGGAGAGATATGAATGTATTGGAGTGTAATTCCAAAAAGTAGGAGGGAACAAAGGACTTGAAGAACAAACAGGCTCTGAGAGAGTCTTGTGAAAGAAGCAGCATCTGCTGACGACTGCAGAAAGGAAAGACTGATTATCTGAAGACTCAACAAGATGGCGTATTGGTCTGGCCTGGTGCCAGGGGCACGAGCTAGCAGGCGAGGATTATCAGAGCTCCTCTGTGAAAGCATGGACCACACGTGTGCTGAAAATGTACTCTTTCTCTGGGATCAAGGTGACAGACGGCCCCATCACATGCCATCCCTCTTCCCACCCGCTTTCAGCCAGCCAGTGCACCCAGTCATCACCCAGCCTGTCTTCACCGTGTGCTTTCCCCAGCCAGCCAAACAAAATATTTTCACAATGTGGCATGTAAACAAGGTTCCTACTGTTAGCAATTCTGTGTCATTTACTGGTGGTTTATTTTCTTTGACTTTAAGTCACATTTAAATTAAAAAGGTTGCCATCCTGCATGATGCATGTACAAATCAGACATATAGATTGGAGTTGCAACTAATTAGTTAGCTATGAAAGCACCTGTATAAATGGAAGAAGGGGGGAAATCTATTATGCTCCTGGGATATTGCTTCTCCACAGGAAATTCAATTGTGAAAGGGCTTTAAAAGTCATCTGTGTTTCCTACACACTGGTTACAGGAAATACTAATAGAATGCCTGGGCAGAGCCTCTGCTATGCTCACATGGCACCCACCACCCCACAGTGAGAACAGGGAGCCCTTCCGAGAAAAGAAAGAAGCCCTAAAATATGAGTTAGTACACGGTGACCGCGATATGTGTGCCTCTCGCATTCTTGAAGATATTTCTCAAGAAAACACCATTTTCCAGGTCCATTATTTCTGGTCGTTTGAAAGTACATGTGTGCTGTGGTGCATAAAGGTTGTGCAGACCTCTGGTTCTCACTAAAGAATCCAAATCAAGACTTGGCCTTTGTTTGTAAATTTCCTCGGAAACATATTCTGTCTTCCGAATCAATAGGGAGCTAAATGAGGCATAGCAATTTCATTATTTATCTACCGGCCTATATGATCAATGTTCTCCTGGCTCGGTGACAAGAGCTATATATACAGTTGCTAAAATTTTGTTGACACTTTAGCGTTGCCTTACCCACATTTTGTAATATTTGGAAGCTGGTAAGCTAACATGAAAATTAGCTAAATTATATATTTCTTTTAATTCTTCATGGTATCTTCTGAATTTCAATCAAGGTGCAATCCTGGGGTCACAGATGGGTCAGGCAGCAGGAGTAGTCCCCTTGGGGACCCCCACATTCCATTTTCTGTGGTTTCTTCCTCCTTCACTGTAAAGTAATTGGTTTCCAGCTCACCCAATTATTCTCATCACACTTTCTCAAGTGATACCAGCTGTATCATGATTCACACCAGACTCTTCCTCAGAACAAAGCCCCGTGGAATAAGCATTGTGTGCCCTACAAGATTAGGCACCTGGGGGACTGCAGGAACAGTCACCTTAAACCACAAGTTATTTTGGATCATTTGGCAAAAGGAAAAGCAACTTTAACAGGTGAAATTTGAAAAAAGTTTTCATCTGAGAAGAAGAAATGGATAGCTCAAGATAAGGATTTAAAATAAACTGGGAGATATGGGAGAGGATGAGCCATGTTTTGAGTCAAATGGCTTTAAGGGTAGATTTTTGGTCCTACAGCTGAGCACACTGACAAACAAGTGAAACTTGTTATCAAGAAAAGCCCTGAAACCAAGTAGAATTCCTCCAGTATGACAGGGGGAAGTTTAATTTTCCTGTACGTTGTAGGTTCTTTTATAAACATAAATTTTTACTCAACCTCTCATTCATTTGTTCTGAAAATAAATCATTCCTGATCAACTATGAAATAACCATTGTCAGTCTTATAGGATTACTGTACTGTGCACTTTTCTGTATTTTCTATATCCAGGATGTCTTCATTTTCCATTACGTTTGCCTTTTAATTCCATACAGTACATGCATGAACAAATGAGAATCTGACTTTAATTAGGCATCGACTTGAAAGCCACATCTTGAGCATTTCAGTGAGAACTGTTTTCATTGTGAATAATTTTTACCAAGAGAAGTCTTTCTTGATCTAACTTGAATCTCCTTGATCTAAATTAAAACCATGCTTGCCCAGTTTATTATGAGGAGAAACATTTATTTCTCCTACTCAAAATTCCAATTATCTCATGAAGGAGGGGCCATTTATCTACATCTCATCAGAAGGCATTGGAAGAAGACATGAGCTTGACATCCATTAAGCCTGTTTCACCCACATGAAGAGTCACGATGTTCTGTCCGGCCCCAAATGAGAAAGACCAATGCTGTCCTCTGCTTCCAGTCCCACGGATGACCCTGTGTGCACTAAAACCACCCCTCTCCCCAATAGTATTCTAGAGCCTGGAAATCTTCAAAGAGAGGAGCCAGGAGTCCTGCTTTAGGCCCAGACAGAAATCACATTCTCTCACGGTTTCCTGCATTGTGGATGGGAAAGTAGGGGAGGAGAGTAGCTGATCTGATGGTTTCAGAAAATGAGTCTATTAGTTCCCAACAGGTAGGTCTTCATTGAGCGCATCTGCCCGAGGCTAGAGAAGATAGAGGTCTTAAGCTCTGCTATGGTCTGAATTTATATGTTGAAATTCTAAAGTTTGATATGATGATATCCTACTGGGGTCTTTGGGGAGGTGTTAGGCAATGAGGGTGGAGCTCTTGGCTATGGCATTAATGCTCTTATAAAAGAAACCCCACAGAGCTTCTTAGCCCCTTCCCTCAAGTGAGGATACGCGAGGAGTTTGTGACCTGGAAGAAGGCCCTTGCTGACATTGTTGCCCCCCTAATCTCGAACTTCTAATTTCTAGAACTGTGAGAAATAAAGTTCCTATTGATTACAAGCCACTTAATATGTGGCATTTTTGTTTTAGCATCCTCAATGAAGTAAGACTCCAATAACTAATGGCTATATATTATCCGGAGAGATTATTGTTCTTATATATAACTGTTTGACATGCAAAATAAGGCTGTCTACAGCTCAGAGCAAGGCACTTGGAGGATCCAAAACAGAACAAATACTGTCTCTAATCCTCACGAAGTTTCCAGTTTTATCTCTGTTGTTTAAACAATTCAAGGGACCTTCCCATTTCCCTTAGGCCTTGTTTTCTAAAGTACTAATAATTTTATAGCTTTTCTTCTGGACATTCCTAGTTTCTAAACTGTGATTCTGAGAGTGCACAGAGTATTCTCCTAAGGTCCCATTAATATGAAATACTACTTCCTGATCTCGCAGAGTCTAAGCTTGGTGTTTGTGTTAAGCTTTAAAAATAGCATCTTTGTCTAAACAATGGGCAGCACGTTGGCTGTTCATGCAGCATCTGTGGAGTGTGCCAAGTTTGCGGTGCTCTCTGCCATGCTCACACTTCTGCTGTAATCCAGCTGGGAGCAGCGCTCCCTGACTCAAACACATATGTGTCACGTATGTCAGCACTCAGCCATCCATTCTTGCTATTTAGCTAAAGAATAGTACACAGGTCAGGGAGGCAAATTATTCAAGAACTTAAATGTTCTTGGCTGGTTTAAACCTTAGAGCTGTATAGAATTTGGCCTATTATAATAACTCCAGATTTCCTTCCAGTTTTTTGTAAAAATGGCTTGAAGTTATGTTGACAGCACACTGTGATACTATCCTGTTCCAGGTTCCTGAAGCCTTTTTTAAATTGTGATTTACTTTTTTTTTTAGTTTATCATCGGGTAGTGTTTGCTCAGGCTGAATTAATAGTGTTTAGGATGGCTGTAAGAAAATTATTTTTCTCTGTCATTAGCATTGCCTCAAAAATCCACTAAGGGACTCATAACTAAAATTCAAGATATTTTTTGTTTGAAAGAAAACACATACTGTTCACATAATATTTAAATGGAAAACATAACATTCTATTCAATAAAAACAACAAAAAATAAAAATGTATACAATGGTTCTGTATTATGGGCCAATTAGAAGACCCAGAGGAAAAAATATAAATAGGAAAAGAAAAAATTAAGAGGATAGATCAGATGAAGACAGAGATTCAGGAAAAAACACACAAACACAGAAAAGTGAGGGGGAAAAGGTCAGACAAATAGGGAGGATAAGCTTTAAAGAGTCACCACAAACCCTGTGTCTTAACCTGTTGCCGTTAAAGAACAGAGCATACATGGGCTCATTTCAAGTAGGAGTTTGAAAGGGAAAAAGACTGGCTTTAAGCTGGTTCCCACACACCATATGATAACACTTCCCATAAACCTGAGGATAGACCATGGAAAAGTTAGAGGAAACCCTCAAAGAAACACAGCAGTGATTCTGGCTGAGCCGGCCCTCCCCATCCAACAGCCCCTCCCACTTCTCCGGGCTTCCAGAGGGAGAGTGCTCCAGGAGCCCAGCCCCTCCCCTCTGCAGATGTCAGTGCAGCTGTGGGAGGTAAGGCAGCTTATACTGACTTGCTGGAACCATTTAAATTTGCAGAAATTCTGCAAACCAGTTGCCAAACACAACCATTATTAAAAGTTTACTGAAATCAATGCACAATTAAGTAAATTATATTAAAATCCCTGGTAATAAATACTCAAAATGTATCATTTCCTAGTTATTTTCTTACCTTTCATTTTACCTATGCTTTTAGGTGTACTGACATTTTTTGTGCCTGTACTCTGGGAGTATTACAACGGTGCGCACATCCCTTTCCTGCATGGAGTGATCATGTTGGGAGGTTGAAATCAGCCATGTGGGAGTATTCATGACATAAAACCAGCAAATGCTACAAATCAGGGCTGTTTGTTTCTCAAAGGACTTGATTTACCAGCACTCCACTGGAGCGAGGCGAGTCTCAAATGCTATTGTCAGACTTCTCAGAGAAAAATAAAGCCCTGGAATCACTGGAATGCAATGGAATGTCAAATGTATATTTTAACAACTACTAAGTTATGAGTATAAATGTTTTACTCTGTCACAAATGTAAAAGTTGCTATTTATAAAAAGATAAAACTAAAGAGTAAAAGGAAAAGACAGGAGTTATCTGTCCCAAGTGTGCATTGATGCTTTTCCACTGTTGGCTACTGTCCCTTTAATCAGAATAAGTCACATTGCCAACCAACCCCAGAGTGAGCACAGGTTGGATGGGAACATGTTGGGACTGTTTTTAAAATCAACCCACCACCAAACCAAACCAGAAGTACTAACATCTTATTGTTTCTTCTATAACATTTCCCCAGTATCCTCTGTCTGTGGAATGATAAAGCTGTGAACTTTAAAAAGATCTCAGAGGGAAGGGGTTAGGAGCAGAAAAGGGTTAACCAAAAAACTTATATGGCATATATGCATTTCCCAAGGACACAGACAATAGTGAGGTGAAGGTCTGGGGTGGGGCAGAGCCCGGTGGAGGGGAGCAAAAGGGAGGGGGAAATGGGAGAAATCTGTAATACTCTCAACAATAAAAATTAATTTTTGTGTTTTTATTTTTTCAATTTATTTTATTGATTAAGCTATTACCTGTATCAATATCCCCCCCTTTGCCCCCTACCCCACTCCCATACATGCCCTCACCTCCCATTGTCTTGTGTCCATTGGTTATGTTTTTTTTAAAAAAGAAAACGAACAGTAGCAATCAATGTGGGACTCTTATGTGTGTTAGAGAGATGATTTCTGAAAATAAGAAAACTACAAAGAATGTCAATTTTAAAAAGGCAATACAAGCGCCTGGCTGGGGACTCAGTTGGTCAGAGCATTCTCCTGGGCACCAAAGGGTTGCTGGTTCAATCCCGAATTGGGACATGTACAGGAGGCAACCAACTGATGTCTCTCTCTCTCTCTCTCTCTCTCTCTCTCTCTCTCTCTCTCTCTCTCTCTGTGTGTGTGTGTGTGTGTGTGTGTGTGTGTGTCTGTCTCTCTCTCTCTGTCTCTGTCTCTCTCTCTCTCTCACACACACACACACACACACACACACACATTTGGATGAAGGTTTTTTTTAAAGGCGCTACAAGATAATCAGGCACGTTTTGCCAACTACATACAAGGTGTCCCCCAAAAACGTATGCACACTTTAACAGCTGAGAGCTCAATTTTGAAATAGAAATGTATTGTAATGAGCACTGCCTTTATAATTATTCAAAGTGTGTGTATGTATTTGGGGGGAGGGACACCCTAGCAGCCATCCTAATTTTAGGCACATACTATTTCAGTTTTTCTCCTTTCTTACTACCTAAGTATATCTCTGTAAAGTTACCGTTGACTAGAATCTAGTCACCAGATAAACAAAGGAATAATTGGTTGTTTCCTGACATATAAAATTGGGGGCACGGCTACAGTGTTTTGGACAGGTTCAAGCCTCGGATGAACGAGAGGGCACAGTCCTGTCTTGGCCATGGGCAGTCCCAGCTTGGAGGGTGGGGCCCTCCCTGCACAGAGACAGCAACAGCTATGGTTGTGAGCTTGAGCCTGTGGTCCGAACACGTGCCCCACGTGCCTGAGTGAGGTGGGCTTGGTAGAGTTCAGGTGCCTGTAGCTGAGTAGGATTGAAACCCACCCGAATGCTGTAAACATCTTGACCACCCTCTTGCTTTGCCTCGTGAAAGTCTGGCTATAAAATAAAGACTCCGCTTAAGGGCGGCAGCGCTGTCTCTCCATGAGGAAGCAGACCAGCTTTCATTCATTCTCTTGTCTGTCTTCTCTAAGCCTTTCAGCCACCCCCGCTCAGGTTCACCCTTGGCCGGCAGGGCACATAAAAGAGTGTTACTCACTTTATTTTGATAGGGTCTAAACAAACTCTCAAAGAGTATGTTTCTTTCTTAAAAACTAAAAACTTAAAAACACGGAAGCCATGTGCTCGTAAGACCTGGGCCTACAAGAAAGCAACCACCAGCCTATGTGATGTAATTTCAGGGGCACCGGGAAAGCCCTTCATTGCCCCAATCCTCCCTCACTTCCCTAAAGCACAGGATACATGTTTAACCATTTTAAGTGTACCTTTTATGAATGAGAATTTTGCTGCTTAATATCTATCTTGGCTAAATTCAAGCCCAACAACATGTACACTTTCGCACTTGGCATGGGGCAAAAAAAAAGAGATAAGAATCAGAAAGCGGAGAGAAAAACTTTGAAAGGAACATAAGAGATTTTTGTTTTGTAAGGCAAACTTTGATTATTTTAAAATTTAGCTGAAGTTAGTAATTATCTGCCTAGGCTGCTGAGTGACAGGAATTTTCCTGGGGTTAGCTGGAAGGCTGTTCCCTCCAGTGCGCCCTGTGGGTGATTCCCGGGGGGCTGCCAGAAAGCATGCTTTGGTTCTCGAGCAGCTGCGGTTCGGTCTGGTGGTGTTGTAAGGCACTGCAAGGGCATTGTGGGGGTTTTCCCACTCATGTTTTGGCATTGCAAGAAGAGCTAGTATTCATTGCATTCTCAGTGGAGGGGCTGAGGAAGTAGCTGCAGCTCCTGTTTCCAAGAGCTCCTGTTTCCAGCTCCTGGTGTGCCACCAACCCCCGCCCCACCCCAGCACTCCTTTCCAGTAAAAATTACAAGTTGGGGACTATCTATTTTTTCTTTACATTCTTGAATCCTGATTTCTCAAAATCTGAATATAATGACCCTGCCTTTAGTCAATTTTCCAAGGGTTGCTCATTGAAAAAAGCTATCTATCCACTGAACCGGTTTGGCTCAGTGGATAGATAGAGCGTTGGATGGCGGACTGAAAGGTCCAAGATTCGATTCTGGCACATCCCCAGCAGGGGGCGTGCAAGAGGCAGCTGATCGATGTTTCTGACTTTCTATCCCTCTCCCTTCCACTCTGTAAAAAATCAATAAAATATATATTTTTAAAAAAAGAGCTACTTTAAATGTGGTTAGAGAGCCTGCCACACACCTACATTGTGGGTGGATTACTAGTCAAAGGCACGTTCGTGGGTTGCAGGTTGATCCCTCCCTTCCCCCCCCCGCCCCCCCATTGGGGTGCATGGGGAGGCAACCAATAGATGTTTTTGTATTTGTTTTTTATTAATCTTCACCTGAGGATATTTTTCCCATTGATTTTTAGAGAGAGTGGAAGGGAGGGGGCAGAAGGAGAGAGGGACACACACATTGATATGAGAGCACATTGCCTTGACAGGTTCACCTGAGACCCTTCAGTGTGCGAGTGGGCGCTCTAACTGCTGGGCCATGCCTACCAGGCCCAACTGATGTGTTTCATCTCTCTCTCTCTCTCTCTCTCTCTCTCCCCCCTCCCCCCCATCCCCAATGCTACCCTCTTTCCTACTCCTGTCCTTCCCTTCCGCTCTCTAAAAATCAATGATAAAAGTATCCTCTGGTGAGGATTAATAAATAAATACAATAAAAGTAAAAAGAACTACTTTATTCCACAGACTAATCTATTCTGCTGTCCCATCAGAAATAATGAAATTTTAGGTTTCTAATGCAACTGATCTTTATTTTTAAAGACTAAGGCTAGAAAGGCTTTTCCTTTAAAATGTCATTAAGAGCCGAGACTGGTTTGGCTCAGTGGATAGAGCGTCGGACTGGGGACTGAAGGGTCCCGGGTTCGATTCCGGCAAGGGCATGTACCTTGGCTGCGGGCACATCCCCAGTACGGGGCGTGCAAGAGGCAGCTGATCGATGTCTCTCTCTCATCGATGTTTCTGACTTTCTATCCCTCTCCCTTCTGCTCTGTAAAAAATCAATAAAATATATTTAAAATAAAAATAAAAATAAAATAAAATGTCATTAAGAGAGGAAACAATTTTCTGGGTTATTATAGTTAAACAAAGAATAATCTGACTTATCTTTTAATTACTTGTGAGGAAGGCCTGCTCATAAGTAAAAAATGAGCAAGAATTAAAAAAACAATAACTGGCCTACCTAAGATAAGAACTTTCAGGAACGTTATAAGCATACATTTGGGTATAACTAATATAAAAATATAAATACATTACTGATGGGAATGGAAAATGATACAAGTACTTAGGACAACAGTTTGGCAGTTTCATGAAAACTTAAACATATACTCACCATATAACCCAGCCATTTCCCGCCTAGGTGTCCACCCGACAGAAATGAAAACATAAGTCTGTCCAGAGACTTGCACACTAATATTCATAGCAGTATTATTCATGGAAAGCAAAAAGCTGGAAATGCTCCAAAAGTCCATCAGCTAGTGAATGGACAAATTGTAGTACATTCATACAATCCTATATAATAAAAGGATAATATGCAGATTGACCATCACTCCAACACACAAGATGGCCACCCCAGTGTGGTCAAAGATGGCCCTGCCCATGTGGACACAAGATGGTCGCCACAAGATGGCCTGCAGGGGAGAGCAGTTCTGGGTGATCAGGCCTGCAAGGGAGGGCAGTTAGGGGCTATCGGGCCAGCAGGAGAGCAGTTAGATGTTGATCAGGCTGGCAGGGGAGTAGTCAGGGAGTGATCAGGTTGGCTGGCAGATGTGCCTAGGGGCAATCAGGCAGGCGAGCAGTTGGGAGCCATCAGTCCTGGATTGTGAGAAGGATGTCCGACTGCCCATTTAAGCCCGGGATCATGTCTAAACGGGCAGTTGGACATCCCTCGAGGGTCCCAGATTGGAGAGTTCAGGCTGGGCTGAGGGACAGACACTCCTGGTGCATGAATTTCGTGCACTGGGCCTCTAGTATACCAATAAAAAGGGGAGAACTTCTGACTCATTCCATAATACCAGTGAACCTCAAAAGCATTTGTGCTTAGTAACAGAAACCAGACACATAAGTCTACATAGTATATAATTCCATTAATGTGAAATTTATAGAAGGAATAAAATAATAGAGAGAGAACACAGATCAGGGGCTGCCAGGGAGTGGGGATGGATAATCTGCAGACGGGCATGAAAGACGCTTTAGGGGTGATGGCCATGTTCTAAAACTGGATTATGGTGATGTTTGCACAACTGTATAAATTCACTAAAACTCATCTAGCCTCCACTTAAAATGTGTGAATTTATACCACATAAATTATACATGAATAATGCTGTTTTTTAAAAGAACATATCTAATAGTAGGAAAAAAAATCTCTGATGATGTATTTACCTTTACAAAAAGAAACTCAGGAAGAATCAACCAGAAACCTTAAAGTTGATTACCTGTGAGGGGAATGTGGCAGTAAGGATTTGTGAGGGAGGAGCATCTGTATGAATATAAACGGAGAACAGAATGAAACAAATCAGTCCAAATGAACTGTAGAACAACATAAAATGAATCCTATTGAATAAAAGAGTAATATGCAAATTTGACCATACCTTTGCTACACCCACAAGCCACACCCATAGCCATGCCCACCAGCCAATCAGGGGCAGATTATGCAAATAAACCCCAACCAAGATGGCTGCCGCCACTGAGAGCAAGAGGAAGGCTTGGGTTTCCCCGGCAACAGAGGAAGCCAAGCTTTCTGCCTGTCATTGCCATCCTAGGCCTCCACTCAATGCTACAAAGTTTCAATTATAAAAATACAGAAATGGCGGCAGACACTGAGCTGGAGAAAACAGAGGCTTGGGTTTCCCTGGCAATGGAGGAAGTCAATGCTTTCTGCCTGGCATTTCCGGCCTAGGCCTCCACTCTAGTTTACAAAGTTTCAAACAGAAATGGCTGCCACCACGGATCGAGCAGAAGGCTTGGCTCTGCTCCAGGCTACAAAGTTTCAATTATAGACATAAATTAATTACAGATGCCAGGGCCTCCACTTGGGTCACTGGGGGGCATGGCCAGCCTGCAAACCTCCACAGGCCCCTCGCCCAGGCTGCCCCTCACCCCAAGGGAACCCCCACCCTGATCTGGAACACTCTTCAGGGCAAACCAGCTGGCTCCCAACTATGCACCAGGCCTCTATCCTATCTAATAAAGGAATAGTTTGCAGATTGACCATCACTCCAACACACAAGAGGGTTGCCCCCATGTGGACACAATATGGCCACCACAAGATGGCCAGCAAGGGAGGGCCATTGTGGACAATCAGGCCAGCAGGGGAGGGCAGTTGGGGGTGACCAGGCCGGCAAAGGAGGGTAGTTGGGGGCAAACAGGCTGACAGGGCTGCAGTTAGACATCAATTAGTCTGGCAGGGTAGTAGTTAGCAGGTAATCAGGCTGGCAGGCAGAAGCAGTTAGGGGCAATCAGGGAGGCAGGCAGGTGAGCAGTTTGGAGCCAACACTCCTGGATTGTGAGAAGGATGTCCAACGGCCTGTTTAGGCCTGATCCTACCCAGATCGTGCCTGAATAGACAGTCGGACATCCCTCGAGGAGTCCCAGATTGGAGAGGGTGCAGGCTGGGTTAAGGGACATCCCCCGTCCACCCTCCTCCCCCATGCACAAATTTCATGCACCAGGCATCTAGTATAGAATAAGAAAGACCTAATCTGAGCACTGTGTGAGTACAGCATTTGACATTATATACTCTCAATCTGTGCTGCAGGGACGGGACCCGGAGATTACAAACAAATTCTGAATGCATCTCAATAGGTTTGTTTGGTGTGGAGGCAATCGTGAAGCAATTCTGAAACTATTGTAGATGTGTTTGGCAAGTGAGCAAATAAATAAATGCATTGTTTGGGGATCTAAATTTTTCACTGATAAAAAAAAAACAATACCCACCCCCCTAAAAAAAAAACACACATGCAAATATGGAATATAAGAAGACAAGAAAAATCCCTGTGGGGTGGATGGAAATTGAAATGATTGCTGTGAATCCATGATGTCTAAAATATGTTCACATGTATATATATTTATCTATGTATATGCATTTATGTCTATGCATATTTGTATGTATGTATGTATAAATAGCCATTGATTTTCTAGTTTATACAACTGAAAGGTACAAGAAGTAAAGATGTCCCAGGAGCAATGGACATACTTCATATCCAGATCCTGATTTTAATACCTTTCCCTGTTATAATGTTGAACTTAAGTCTGCTGCTGGTAGGTATAAGAAAATCCTGGAAAATCTTTTGATGCCAGATGTTAAGGAAGTGCTCATCATGATAGACAGGCAGAGTGTCACATATCACAGGGACATAGGAGCTAGCTTGTAGGAACTCCACTGGCCAAAATCTGGGACAATTTGAACACCAAAATAATTAAATACAGTAATGAATTTTAAATAACTGAAAAAAATCGATATTCATGTGTCCATACCTAATGGACAAATATATAGCAAATTGGAGGAATAGAAGAGTTTCTGTTTAAAATACTAAGTGCCAAATGGTGAGTGTGAGGGAGTCCTAGAGTTGGAAAATAACAATTTGCAACCATCATAGTAAAGATCAGTTCAGCAGAAATAACCAAAGGAAGCTGAATCTGGCTGGAAATTTTAATTAGGAGCAAGATATTTGCATGGAGTTAAAGCTTCTCCCTATATATTGCACATCTATTTATACAGTAAATATATTGAAGATATATAATATATATCATAACAAGAGATTAAGCAATTGGATAAAATGTTTACAGTAGGTGAATCTGGGTAAACAGTTTAGAGGTATTCTTAGTTATACTCTTATTTATGTGGGTTTTCTATGTTTGGAATAATTTCCAAATAAAAAAGTTTAAAAATGGAAAAAAACATAAGATGGGACACCATAAAAATCCTACAAGACTCCATAGGAAGCAAAATAGCAGACATAAGTCCACCCTTGGGGTCCGGGATGTGTTTTTCATTCAGTTAAAAATGTGTTCCTGGACCCACCATTCCACAGCAGCTAAGAAGGAACGCCGGAGCAGAGGGGAATGTCCGCAGTGGCAGAAGCTACTGCAGTTCGTGGGCCAGCAGCCAAGGAGATTGCTTTTTCTTGGAATAGATTACCATTTCTGCTTATTCTTCTTTCTGGTTGGGTCATGGAGTCATAATACAAGCATGCCTTTGCTTTGCTTAATTCAATTAATTCCTTCCCCAGAATAAACACTCTTAGCTCCTTGTTTGATTTCATTAACTGGTTGGGGGGGGGGGGGGCGGTGACAATTTAGGGGTTTAAGCTATATGTGCCACACCTTCAGGGAGTTCCAGCATATACGGGCCTCCTTTGAGCTATAGTAAAATAGTTATGCTGTGTGCCGGGTGCTGCGCAAAATACCTTCAAGGTTTATCTCCTTGGTCCTTATGATGATTATGTGAGGGGGGCCGGTATTAGCTGCACTCCACAGACAAGGGAGCTGAGGTTTATCAAGGCCACGTAATGTTCCCAGAGGCACACCTCTAGGAGCTATGGAGCTGGTTTTCAATCTCGGCAATCTGACTTCAGAACCATGCCTTTTGTCTTCACATATTGTGATTGATGAGGTAACCCTTAGAATAAAATAAATAAATAAAGACGGAGTACAGTGGCCACCTCTAATTTCATATTGTTGTTGGTAAATGGGCCACATACTCCTCAAAGGAGAAGGTCCATCGGTCTGGTCTCTGACTTACGCCACTGCTTAATATTTTGCAGAAGTGTGGTGTTTCTCAAACATCCTCTAATAATCTAGACCCACAGGAACTTGACTGAGGTTTCATGTGATGGAAAGAGTGGTAGTTAGTTTGTAGGAGCCTGTAAAGAACTGAAACTTGGTAGGAAACCCCCGCCCCCCCCAAGAGAGCACTGGGAGAAGCTATTCCTTCATTTGTTCATAAAATATTTTAAACACTTTTTTGGGGGGGCAGGTGGAGGGGCAGTGAGAAAGGTAGCAACAGACTCTGCCTTCGAAGAGCTCACAGTCTGGCAGAAAAGATGACAGTTAAGTGAGCAATTACAGTAAGGTGCCATGAGAGAAATTCAGGAGGAGGTACTGGGTGTGATGGAAGGGTGGGGCCCTGGGAGGATGCTCTCACGGGGGGGGGGGGGGGGGGGGGGGGGCGATGGAGAGGCACAGAGACAAACACCAGGGTCAGCCCAACAGGAGCAGCAGATGGATTAAGACCACAGCGAGGGTTGGGGCGGGGGAGGGGGGCTGAAGAGACACTCTCATACACTCATCTACAGCTGTCCCACGACATTTTTAATGACCGTCAAAGAAATTGTGTGAGCTCTCTGAAACCCTCAGAGCAAAAGAAGTGAGGTTTCAGTTTTCTGGTGTTTCTGCTTAGGCACCCAGAGCCAAAACATTTTATTCTCATTGCTAATGTCAACCACACTGCTAACTGTCTTTGATCTGTGGCAGTTTGATTACATCCAGCCATTACTAGAAGAAGTTTCTTTTGTTCCCCCCAAAAATATTTTTTTTCTTATTTATTAGAGCTTCCATCCTCCCAGGGAGAGTAGTTTATTTTTCAAAGTTGACTATTCTAAGAAGTAAATTCCCCTTGACTTTGAGATTACCACAAAGTGACTTGGCAAAATCTGGGGGACAAATGCAATAATTAAAGACAATACATCAAGGCTCCTCCAACATTTCAGCAAGTGCCCCCGCAACAGAAGAGAGGGAAACCCAGCCACCACGTGGCTCATAAATATCTTTGACGCTTTTTCATTTATTTTATTAAATGATATGAATATTAATAAATTTTGCAATAACTCTGTAATATATCAGAGGTTACTTTCATATGAAAAAAGAAGTGTATTTTTCCAAATCTTTGAGTAGTTGATGTTCTATGTAATGAGCAGACTGCACATCCCAGAGTTAGAAAACCCTTTTCATTTTATTTTTGCCTTTTGAACCATAAAAAACCACCAGGAAGTACATTAAATTTATAGTAAAATTTTAAAATATTCCACAACACTTAGCAATGGTTTCCTCCCTCCTTTGGGGTAGTGATCCCAAAGCTAGGGTTTCCACTATCTCTTTGAATCTCTGTTTTTGTTTATAATTTGTAAAATGGGGACAGTAGCATTTATCAAATAAGGATGTTATAAGGACTAAGAGGGAGTTAATATGTGTAAAGTTTTAGGCAATAATGGATACTCCATAAAAGTTTCTTACAATAGATGAATTTCAAGAAAAATATCAGCATTCTAATCAAGACAGGATTCTTCATAAAATTATCTGAAAGTCAAAATAGTTAAAGTTTAAAATAGTTAAAATAGCTAAAATAGTCAAAATAGTTAAAGTTTAAGATTCTGGAACTTTAACTTCTATTTTCACCTTTCTGCAGATTCACTAATTCTTTCTAGTAATACTGACTTCTTGTGCAATAAATGTGAGGAAGGAAAGACACTGTAAACATGCATCGGTGATGCTCTAGGGACCATCCTTGACTGTAGTTTTCTAAGTATATTTCAGAAGTTTGATGAGCGCCATTCTGATAGAATAAAAATTACTCCTCTCCTAAGGACAGATGAGAAATCTGAGAGAAAAGAGATGAGCAGACCTGCCCAGGGTGAGGCGGAGCTGCCCAATATATGAATGTTAACATCCATTTATACAATGGAATACTACTCAGCCATAAAGGAAAAAAAGATGAAATGTTTCTGTTTGCAACAGCATGGATGGATCTTGAGAGGATCATGCTAAGTGAAACCAGTCAGATGGAAAAGGATAAGAACCATATGATTTTACTAATAGGTGTGATATAGAACAGAAAGCAATAAACAAGTACATATAGCAGTCGGGTGGCCACCAGAGGGCAAGGGTGGAGGGAGAATGAAGAGGGTAAATATGTGGTGACAGAAGGAGACTGAGTTTGCGTGGTGAGCACACAAAGCAACATAGAGATGATGTATTATAGAATGGACACTTAAACCTATATAATGCTACTCATCAATGTCACCCCAATAAACATTATTATTAAAAAAGAGGGGGTGAAAGAATGTTGTTTCTCACTTCCGCACATTACAGAGAACAGCACATCTATGACATTATTTGGTTACCCAACGTCAGGCTAATAGTTTGGAACATGTCATCACAGACTCCCTGAGTGCTTTGCTTTGTTTTTAACTATTACACAAGAACATTGAAAAAAAGAAAGGAAAGTATTGGCCCTCAAATATGTAATGTTTTTAAAGTCACAATATGGAATTCTGTATCCTCAAATGAAATGTAAATGGAGAATCATTGGTCATACAGTATTAAAATAAAACAATACACTGAGTGGCCAGATTATTATGACCTCTGAATGCATAATAATCTGGCCACTCAGTGTATATCTTATACAATAAAAGGTTAATATGCAAATTGTTCCATCAACCAGGAGTTCAACCAGCAGGCAAGCTGGCCAACCACCCATGTCCCCTCCCCCTGGCCAGGTTGGCTGGACCCCACCCATGCATGAATTCATGCACCGGGCCTCTAATAAATATATATATGATATACTGAGAGGCCAGATTATTATGCATTCAGAGATTATAATAATATGGCCAGTCAGTGTACATATTCTATTTTTTTTAAACCACAGTAAAAACTAAAGTGAGAATATAAGTAAATGAAATCATTAGAAATATTAATGAGATAAATCTTTAAATTAAATATTTGCTTATAAATTGCAATGTGTCATTATTTTCTTATGAACAACAAAAGAATTATTAAATATTTAGGTATAAATCACCAAGAATTATTTTTATAGCCATATTTCTTTACAAGTAAATTTGCTAACTTTACCCTGGGTCATAATGACCAGTATCAACTGGAGTCTGACCAACCAGAATTCAGTGCTGGCTCTAACCCCAAGCAAGCAGTGAGGGACAATCAAGCAGGCAGGCAGACGGGTTAGGGGTAAATAGGCAGGCAGGCAAGCAGTTAGGGGAGATCAGGTAGACAGACAGCCTGTCAAGGGCTGACCCCGCCCCCAAGCAAACATTAGGGGCAATCAGTCTGGCAGGCAGGCAAGTGATTAGGGGAGATCAGGTAGGCAGACAGCCCCTCACAGGGGTGGTCCCACCCCCCAGCAAAGAAAGAGGGAGGCCAGGCCAGCCAAGTCATCATCACCTGCAGAGGGAGACCACCAGTGGCAGAGGAGGGGGGACAGTGCTGCACAGATGGCAAGCAGTGGCAGCTACAGGGGTGGTGCCAGCTGCCTGCAACCCAGGGAAGGAAAGCTCCAATAGGCCCTGATCTCAGGCCAGGCCTAGGGACCTTACCTGAAGGGTCTCGGATTGTGAGAGGGTGCAGGCCGGGCTGACAGATCTCCCCCGCCCCCATCCCTGAGTGCATGAATTTTCGTGTACTGGGCCTCTAGTTTTAAATAAAGGAATGTTGTTAATGATATGTTAGTCTGTATTGAAGAAAACAAAGCCCTACTACTAATTCAAATTTCTCCTCCTCACCTTGATAAAGAAAACAAAATAATGCATCCCCTAAAGAGTTATTACCCATCTGTGGTAAACATGGACAAAAGGAACTGGTAGAGGCAACAATAAGCTAAATATACAGGGTAGCATATTTATTGTGCACATAGGATTCTCATTAGCTATGTGTAAGATGTGTTTATATCATACAACTGTCATTGCATTTTCCTTAATCTATTTTGCTCATTTACTCCTTCATAATAACCATAGTGCCTTGCAAGTACCATCTCACAAATGTCATCTTTCCCGATTAGATTGCATTTTCATATTTATAGGACTATTTGGTGCAGGAAAGGGGGGGACAGGGGAAAACCTTGATGCCAGATTGTCATATGAAATTAAATCTAGGTCCTTAAAAATGAAAGGTTCAGTCAGCACACGCTGTGCTCTTGGGGCATTAGGCCTCGTGTTGTCTCTGGTTTTACACGTTGCTAAGAGCTATTTCTCACTGAAAGGGAAATTTCTTTTTTTAAATCATCTGTGCAACATTTCATTTAAATTGCAAGATAAGGGTAATCTGCATTTTGCTAAGACTTCTAGAACTACTGTGTAAATAGACACATCAGCCTAAAGACAGAACCCTACGTAAGAAAGACACAAATAGAAAAGCACTATAGTATTTCTGTATTGCGGTCTATGTCTGATGCTAATTAGGAGTGTAATATTTTCCCTTGACTTGAGTTTTCACACTTGAAATTGTTTTTTCTGAAATTGGCTTCTTGTTATGAATATCAGAAGATACGAATTTCAAATAGACATGGAGGAAACACAATCATTTTAATTTCTAAAGAGTTATAGTCAGCTTTTTTCATATCTGTGTATGTTTACATCATGTTAGTTGATATTTACACAAAATAATGTTAGCAAGAACAATAATGACATGAATTTGTTGTGTGGCCTCTACATGCCAGGCATGTGCTCAGAACTTTATACTACTTACTTCCTTTAATCCTCAAAAAACTCTGTGAAGAAAAAATTCTTATTCAATAACTTTCCCAAGGTTGTACAGTCAGTTAAACGGTAAAAACAGGGACTTGAAATGAAACATTTTGACTCCAGATCTCATATTCAACCTACAATTCTACCTCAAAAAGAATTTAAGGTAATTTTGAAAGACTCATATATCAAAAGACATGAGTTAGGAGCATGTGAGAAAAAGAGAATATGAATGGAAATGGGGCCAGGAATGAGCTATACAGGGTTTTGCTTAGGTTGAAGCAGAGTCACTCTAAACTTCCCAGTTGCATTAGCGGAGACCAAACACAAGACGGTGTTCGCACCATGAAACTGAACCACTGTCCAGAGAAGCAGAACCGCTCTTCCTATGAGGACTGTGCACACAGTCTCCTCAGGATTCACATAAACAGAACAAAACGCAGTGTAATAAAATTCATTCAGCAATCTCTTTAGAGCAAATGTGATGACGAATTTCACAGGGCTGTTTCTTGCTGACCTATCAACAAATAGCACAGTTTGGAGACAACGATTCTCCAGGAGACCAGAGCAATGGGGTCTATGTCCTTGCTTAGACATGGGCCATAAGCAAGACTGAAGGCATTCATGAAGCCGAGCAATTTGCTTTGGAGGCTGATAGCTGAACAAAACACAAATAATAAATATATTACATAATTTCCTCTCACTTCTATGAAGTTATGATATAGGTATGATAATTTTCAAGAGGTAAAAGTAATACAACCTAGAAGTATATATATATGAATGTTACCATTTAAAAATGGCAAGCTTTTATGTCTAAGTTCCTTCAGCACTTATAAGAATTCTTAGAATGTTACTTGATATTAAAAAATACATAAATGGAGTTGATTTTTCATGATTTTGTGTATGTGACTGTCAATTTTTGTTTGCTTCATAGACGGAGGAGATTACTTTGATCAAAACTGCTACTTCCTTTCTTGATGAGACTGCTGGGACAAAGGTATTTTCTATATGTGTCCTATCTCAGGAGCCCTCAGACGAGAAAGAAATTGAAAGGACTTTGCAGAACTAAATAAAGAGAAATGAAGATAGGCACTTCCACAGAAAATTCTGAAAATAATATGAAGAAAGAAATTAGAGATTAGGAGAAATACTACATATGTGAGGTGAAAAAGATAAAGCCTTAACATGAGAGGGGGCAAGTCAAGAGTAGGGAAGAATAAGTGAGACTAGAAAGAGGCCTTGTATTGCAGTGGCTGGGTGTGGCCAGAGGGAGAGGAAGGAGTGAGGAGGGAGAAGGAAGGAGGAAGGAGGGAGGAGGGAGAAGGAGGGAGGGGCACGAATACTTTCCCTGAGCTTGTCCTCAGAAGCAGCACTGCCTTCTCTGCAAACCCAAACCAGAAGGCAGTGCAATGGCTTGACTGTTAAGAGTTTGATGAGGAGGAACCAAGATGGCAGCATAGGTAAACACCTATCTTGCTGCCCCACACAGCAATTTCAAAACTACAACTTAACAACAGAACAGACATCATCCAGAATCACTGGAAAGCTGGCTAAGTGAAAATTCCACAATTAAAAGTAAAGATAGGACACTGTGACTCAGAGGAGCGGCGGAGGGCAGCGCTGAAGATACATGCAGAGTCAGAGGTTTGGAGCCTTGCGTGCGTGCAAGCGAGCAGAGAGGGCAGGCGATTGCAAAAACAAAGGTGTCCCACTGCACTGATTCCCCAGTTCCAAGGTCCAGGGAACCCACACTCATACGGAGTGAAACTGGACAGTAGGGAAGCATGCTGAAACTTGGGTGCTGCAAAGGTCTGCGAGCTTGTGCAGGAGGCGAGCCTGTGGAGAGTGGACGTAAACTTGGGAACAGCAGAGGACTCGTGACTTGCTCTCTCGTTCAGGAAACCACGGACTGCATTGATTTACAACCCTGGGTGAGACTTTGGGTGTGCAGACTCATTTGGGGAGAGACTGAATTGTCCGGCAGCGGGTAGAGCTTGGCGACAACTTTCACTCAGAGGTATTGCAGCCATTACCACATGGCACAGAGAACCAGGTGCCACATAGGGTGGAGCTAACGCTGCCTGCTCAGCCTGGAGACTCCGTCCATCCAACCTGAGCACAGCTGACCCTCAAGGCCAATTGGCCTGGAGGTCAAACCCTCCTAGTGCTAACAACAATAATCTAGGCTTAACTTCAACAAGACTGTGCAACCCATAAAGGACTGCAGCAAGAGTATCCACCTCAGGTAACTGGGGAGGCTGAGCCACTGCCCCTTAGGGGATATCTACCACACAAAGCTAATCGACCAACTCAGGAAAGCAGCCACCATGCAGAGACATGGAAAGAAATTAGATGTGAAAGAAATGGAGGGGAAAAAACGACTGGACACAGAGTTCAAAACCACGATTATAAGGTTTTTCAAGAGGCTCCTAGAAAAGGCCGGTGAACTTAATGAAACCTACAAGGAAATAAACAAGACCTACGAGGAAATGAACGAGACCTATGAGGATATGAAAAAGGACCAAATAGAAATTAAACATACACTGACTGAAATAAAAAATATTATACAGCCGAGACCGGTTTGGCTCAGTGGATAGAGCGTCGGACTGCGGACTGAAGGGTCCCAGGTTCAATTCCGGCAAGGGCATGTACCTTGGCTGCGGGCACATCCCCAGTAGGGGGCATGCAAGAGGCAGCTGATCTATGTCTCTCTCTCATCGATGTTTCTGACTTTCTATCCCTCTCCCTTCTGCTCTGTAAAAAATCAATAAAATATATTTTTAAAAAAATATATTATACAAAGACCTAAAAGCAGTCTAGAGGACCACAAGAACAAGCCAAAGATTTGAAATACAAAGATGCAAAATCCACTCAACTGGAAAAACGAGGCCTCTGGGACCACCTCAAGCATACCAACATCCTACTTATAGGGGTGCCAGAAAAAGAGAAAGAGCAAGATAATGAAAACCTATTTGAAGAAATAGTGACCGAAAACTTCCCCCACCTGATGAAAGAAATTGACTTAAAAGTCCAAAAAGAGCACAGAACCCCAAGCTATAGGAATCCAAAGAGGACCACACCAAGACACATCATAATTAAAATGCCAAGAGCAAAAGACAAAGAGAGAATATTAATAGCAGCAAGAGAAAAACAGTTAGATACCTATAAGGGAGCACCCATACAATTGTCAGCAGATTTCTCAACAGAAACTATGCAGGCCAGACAGGAGTGGCAAGAAATATTCAAAGTGATGAACAGCAAGGATCTACAACCAAGAATACTCTATCCAGCAAAGCTATCATTCAGAATTAAAGCTCAGATAAAGTGCTTTGCAGATAATAAAAAGTTAAAGGAGTTCGTGACCACCAAACCAATGTTATATGAAATGCTGAAAGGTATTCTTTAAGAAGAGGAAGAAGAAAAAGGTAAAAATAAAAATTATGAACAACAAATACACATCTATCAACAAATGAATATAAAAATCAAGTGAATTAAAAATCTGGTGAACAGGATAAACTGGTGAATAAATATAACAGAATCAGGAGCATAGAGAAGGAATGGACTGACAATTCTTGGGGAGAAAAGGGGTGTGGGAGGTGCAGCAAGAGACTGGACAAAAGTCATGCACCTATGGGAGAGGACAGTGGGGGGGGAGGTGAGGGCACAGGGTGGGATGTGTACCGGGTGGAGGGGAGCCACAGGGGGGAAAAAAGAAGAACAATGTAATTAATAAACTGAACAATAAAGATTAAATTTTTTTTTAAAGTTTGATGAGAAGGTGCCAGAGGAAGAGGTGTGACCACAAGACTGACCATGAGAATAGAGTCCAAGAGGTATTCTTTGCTTGCTTGTCTCTCCACTGACCAGTGGCTGGACCAGCTCAGCCCCAACCTCACTTCCACGGAAACACAGATACATGGGGACACACACAGTCCTCCAGATTATAGGAGAGAAGCTAAATGAAAAAATTCACCACTCTCCTAACTGTAATTTGTGTTTTTTATGTATCCTGGGAGACCAATTCGAAAAATTAAGAGAGTATTATCTAAGAATGAGCACATGAGAGGGAGGAAAAAAATTGTATCCTAAAAGAGTGAAATTGGAGTGCCTACTAGGTTTTTTTTTTTCCTTTTTAAGTGATGTCCTCATCTTAAAAAAAAAAAAAAAGAAAATTGTTGTTTAATGTCCCAGAAAGTTTTTTGAAACAATCTGTTTGTTCCCTTTTTCTAAGCACAAGGCCAAAAATAGGAGTTATTTGGCTTTCTCCTGCGAGGCAGATCTGGGCAAATGTGGCCTCAGAAAACACTCCTTGCCCATCGTGAGGGAGCTGCTCAAAAGGGACTCTGGCATTGAGACATGCATTCTACACAGATCATCTACATGGGAAACACAGCCCAACCTGGTTCTCTTCAGAACCAGACCAGGCTTCCTTTCCTCTACTCTCTTGAAAGGGGAGGGGAGAAAACAGCTTCGAAACCAATATTGCCATCCTCTCCTAAACGCTGTCAAACAGAGGCACCCAAGAAAGCTGTTCAGCTCTGTTATCATAATCTAATTTTATAGGCATTTTGCCTCTAGCTGGAGTGAAAACAAAAAGCTTATCAACAAGACATTTACTGCAATGAACTAACCTTAGCTCCTGGTTTCCATGCTAAGTACCTGACATGCTATCTTCACATCCCTATGACAAAGTGCTGGACTCCATTTCACAAGTGGGTAAACTGAGGCCAAGAGAAGTGGTTACGCAGTTAGTGTAAACTCAACATTAAACTCAGGAAATAAGACTAGAGCCATCATTGTTGACCATCTGGCTCTAAACATACAATTCGGTTTTGGAGACAGAAGGAGGCCTTACAAATATTTAATAACCACAGTTAGCATATGCTTTATGCCAAAGACATGAAATAAACCATTACTTACATGGACCATAGAATGAGGGAAGACTGGCTGATGCTTTCTACCTCAGCCTTCATGGAACAGCAGAACATTACTAAAACCTTCACCAGCAGATGAGAAAAAAAGTCATTTCAGTTCTTATCTACTTGGGAAGCCAGCTCTATAAACCCAGGAGAAGTATATAGAGAAGCCCCTCAGTTTGCAGTTAAAATCCCTTTAATCCTCTCCCTTCTTCCCTTCTAGCAGGGTAGGTGTGTAGGTTTGTAGATTTCAAACCCCTTTCACCAAGGACACAAGTTTCCCTTGCTGTCAGTTTCTAGTAAAGGAAAGCCCAGAATAAATTTGGTTGATTATATGTTCTCATCTTAAACAGAAAGAGGAAAATCTCTTTTCTTTTTTAACCCCCTTAAAAGTGTAACGTCCTCTTCCCAGTTTTTGGCAGATGTTTCAGGAAGTATTAAGTTGAACTGAAAATTCAGAGATCCCAGCTTCTTTAAAGCAGCGGAAATATTGCCTTTTGCCTGGTGGCTTGGTCGGCTGGAGCATCATCTGGTACCCCAAATGTTGTGAGCTTGATCCCCTGTCAGTGCATGTGCTGGAAGGCAACCGATCAACCTTTCTTTCTTTCCCTCTCTCCCCTCCTCCTTCTCTAAAATCAATGAAAACATATCCTCCAGTGATGTTTGTTTTTTAAAAAACAGTCTTTTAAAAACCAGCTATCACAGTATGAACACAGTCAAAAATTACTGAAACATTGATTCTATTCAATGTACTTCAGCAAATACAGCAGCCGCCTTGAATCAGGATTGAGAATAACCATCAACTGAGGGGGAAAAAGGCTAAATTTTTATGGGGGCTAAAATGTCTTATGTGATAGATATATTTTAATAGCTGGGAAACACTTCATGTCTCACCAACATTGACTTAGAAGAATTGCAACATTAAAATGTAATGTTCTTCCTTCTTGGCATCCTACACAGAATAGAGATCTTAACTCCATTACTGTTGCATAAAACAAACAAACAAACAACAACCGAAAAAATTTACATTTAACACAGTGACTGGCTAGGCTACAAATATGTGCTTCCTCTTGGGGTGCACCGTTAGCGTGTCTACGGAAAACAGATTTGGAACAAAAGAAAAGGAAGTGGAAAAGACAGTTTCTTCTTCAGATGTAGCAACAAACAGTGTGTAAACAAAATGGGAATTTCAAGGGTCCTGTATTTTACGCAATATACGTTGCCCTTTGCTTTTTTGGTTCTTTGTTACCTTCATGCAAATATAGCAAGATGTCAAAACTGCAGACATTTTATGTGCCAGGGAAATTATCTTTTACCTAAATTCATGCCTGTGCAAATTGTACATATCTCAGTAATCTTGCCATTGATTCAACCCTTTCAAGCCACTAAACTGTGACAAAATGTGTACTTTACTGAAATAACTTGGAAATCTTTTATCAATGAATCTCAGGTATTCCTGAACTATTTTGACATAGCATTTATGAAACTATTAAAAACTGACTGCTCTTGCCGCCTCTTACAGAAGTTTAAAAGTAAGCACAGGTTATTTATCTCATTGCCCTAGAAACACTAGTAATTTTGGTCTGGAAGACATTTGCATTGAAGATACATCATGCAACTAGCCTCAGTTTATTTTTTTAATGTTATATTTATACACTCGTCTACTGATAGCAA